>CM014278.1:31895147-31964186 GCA_004135705.1 Alloteropsis semialata
AACGACTACATCCGAGCCATACCACATCACAAGTTTCTGAAGGAGGATATAGTCCAGAAGTTCTACCAAGACCTCACGACCGCATCAAGGGCAATCATCGACGCATCAGCCGGAGGATCCATTATTGAGCTCACCCCGACTCAAGCTCTCAAGCTATTCAAGAAGGTGGCGGATAATGATGCGTGGGCATCATCGGGACGGCTGCACCCTACACCGTCCGCGGGAGTTGCTAAAAGTGTTTTGCAGGTGGAGCACGAAGAAATACTTGAAGGGAAGATCAATTCACTCATGAGGAGGTTGGAGAAGATGGAGGTGAACAAGAAGGAAACCCATGCTATTGATTTGAAGGCAGCCGAAGCAAGGTCCACATGTGAAGATTGTGGAGAGTACGGCCATGTCCAAAAGAATTGTCCGGAGGAAGCTAAAGTGCTCGAGTACATGAGGAAAGGGGATTTGTCTCCACCGTCCTACTTCCGCTACGGGCAAGGTAGACCTCAATTTAATGCAAACTCATCCCTTCAAAACTCAGTGCCTCTTCGTATACAATTGAAGGAGTTCATGGAGGAGCAATGCAAGATCAATAAGGACACCGTCGCTAAGTTCAAGGCCATGGACAAGATATTGGAGAATATTGATGGCAAGGTGATGGAGGTAGGAAGCTCTAACCACCAAGTGCTCAACATGATGAAGATGCTAGAGACACAAGTGACCCAGCTAGCCGGACGCCTACCTAGTAATGAAGGAAGACTATCGGGGCAACCTCAAAATCCGGAGACGGCAAAAGCAATTCAAACTCGCTCGGGGAAGGAGACCGAAGATCCCGAACACCCGGCCGGAACAAGGAAACCTAAGCCAAGTGTTGAAGCCAAGATGACAAGAAAAGAGAAGGCGCCTATTCTCGTACCGGAAACCCAAGAGCCGGAGTTTGAGATGATCGATGAAGATACGAAGATTCTTCCTCCGAGGCCACGTTACCACAAAGGTAAAATTGATGAGCATTTCAAAAAATTTGTTGAAGTGGTTCACAGGTTGAACATCAACATGCCACTCTTGGATTCTCTACAAGTTCCTCCATACTCTCGCTACTTCAAAGAAATCCTCTCAAACAAGCATGAGATGCCGCCGTCAAGTACTATCAAGATGACCGAAGAATGCAGTGCGGCTATCGCCGATCAAGCTCCCGAGAAGAAGAGGGATCCGGGGTGTCCAACCATCCTATGTTCCATTGGATCATACATGTTCGAGAGGGCATTGTGTGACCTTGGCGCAAGTGTGAGTGTCATGCCGAAGGCTGTGTATGAGAAGCGACGCTTACCGGAGCCGGAACCCACCGCCATGTGCCTAGAGCTAGCAGACAACTCCGTTTGCTATCCCTTGGGCATCGCCGAAGACGTACCCGTGAAGATTGGAGAACACCTAGTCCCTGTTGACATTGTGACTCTCGATATGGGAGAAGGGACAAAGTCACCACTCATCCTTGGGAGGCTGTTCCTCAAGACTGCAAGGGCGAACATCGACGTTGGCAAGGGGGAGATCAAGTTCGACATCAATGGCACCATGAGCGAGTTTAAGTTTCATCCACGCTTTGAGGTATGCAATATGATTAATGTTAAATATATTCCACCTCACCGACGTGACACCAGGGAGGAGCCGAAGAAGAAGAAAGTGAAGAAGACCAAAGAAGTTGTTGCTTCCGTCGAGACAAAATCTCAACGTCCGCTTGTGAAGACCAAAAAGATGACTAAGCCGAAGAATAATCCTGCACCCAAGCCAAGGATCATGCAGAAGTGGGTGTCAAAGACTGCAACGCCACCACCGAGCGTTGGTCCGAAGTGAAGAAAAGAAGAAGTCTAGCTATAGACTATAAACGAAGCGCTTTGCGGGAGGCAACCCGTTCATCGAGTCAAGAATAAACTACCGGGAGGACAACCCCCGAAGACCTTTTGAGTAAATGAGTCATGAATTTTGCTACGTAAGACTTGATAAATATTTGATAAATTGATCGTTCGGTCGGACATTTAAATTAGAATTGCTCGGTCATTTTAATTTTATTTCTTATTCTAAACCAATGACTTGAGCCTTCTCATGATTTTATTGTTTTATCTTGAGAAACCCAAAACCAAATTCCCACACCCATTTTGGCGACCGTCCTTTCCATGACGGCCGGACCAAGTTGATCATTGTAAAGACACGAGTAGAGCCAAGCATTGTTCTTAATTCTTTAAATTCTTTGACACATGCTAGGCTTACGCAACCTTAGTAATTTTTAGTTTTGTTTCCCTAGGATTAGGATTTTTCTAAGCCTCTTTTATTTTATTTTTCTTTCAAAATATCTCTCTCATTTGGCCAAAATCTAGAACCTAAAACCTAAGATCCATGACTGAACTCGGGAAAGTTCGCTATCAATTCATGAAAGTGAGCAATACTGGTTCAATCAAAATTAATGTAGTCGGAAAATAATTCTCGACTTACAAATGTTTATGATGCCTAAATTCCCCTCTTATTATTCATTCAAACTCATTGCTTGCTTTGAGTTGGTTTTATTTGTCAAGATTAGAGGAGGACTTAAGCACTTAAACACACTTTGAAAAGGGTTTATGATTATGATCATCATTAATGACCAAGAATGGCTTCACGGGAAGAATTATTGTGCTCTCCACCTAACTCCACATGCAAGAGGAGGCAGCCATGCATGGTGGTACACTCATTTTTGTAGGATTGAAAGCAACATTTGGAGTGGAGTTGAAGCAAAGGACAAAGACATGAATCAAAGTGGAGAAAACAATGTGCAAGTGGACAACTTTGCCAAAGAATGAATGGTTCACAGCATTTGGACGGTGCAAAGCATGTGGAGCTGCTAGACATTGATCAGGAATCGACTCATGAAGCACTGGGAGCAAGGGCATGTGAAGCAAGTCAGGGAAGACCCTAGGCCGGCCGGCCCCAAGCCTCTAGGCCGGACGGCCTGGTGCCCATAAATGTCCTCTGGTGCTCATCTTTCACAGGTACGCAGCTCATACAATTCTAAACTCTTATTCTTCAGTTCTTCCATCCTAAACACCAGCAAAAGCCCTGAAAAATTTCGAGAATCAAATCCACCTCCAAAAATCTCCAAAAATTCACTACAATTCCTAGTTTGCTTTCCTCTTCGATATATCTTTTTCCACCGACGAGAAACCCCCGGTGTGTTGGTTTTTGTGTTTGTGCAGCAAGGCACCATGAGTAGGCAAGTCATCAATTTCCTCACCGGAAAGAGAACAAGGTTGTCGGCGTCCGACGCGCCATCGGCGAGCTTTTCGCGGAGGCACTCTGTTGCGGAGTCACCACGAAGCATGGAGGAAGACAACCCCGCACAAAGGAGCGACATGCTGCTCCTTGGTGGGATGCAAGACCCAAAAAGTACCTCTATGTGGTTCACCGGACCTCGTGGGCATGCCGGCGCACCACCACCTCCTACACCTTGATGAGCCACAAGATCAACCGCACCACCGCCATACAAGCCGATAATTTCAGAATATGGGTTTGTCATTTTGTCGGAGGAAGAAGAAGCAAGGCTCAAGAATTTGAAAGGAAGGGTGAAAACAAACACCAATTTTGATGATGATGCACTACAGAAATTAGGATTCTATGGTGATATCTATGGGCTACTGGACAACCTCGGATGGAGGCAATTTTTCGATGGTGTTCCAGTGGACGTGCATCGAGAAATTGCTTTGGAGATTATGATGATCATGAAAGTTGTGACAAGAAAAATTGATAAGCAAGAAGTGTCATGCCTCGAATTTAGGTTGAAGATTGAAGAAAAGTCCATCACCTTTGAAGGAATTGGAAGCTTACTTGGTTTCAATGGTGATGCATCGGAAAGAGCCGAAGTTGAAGAAGGAGGGATAGATAAATTTTGGAAGAAAATTGCAAAGGATGACAACCGCCAAAGGAAGAACATAAGCAATGTCATACTTCAAATACTCATTCTTGGATGAGCATGAGAACCTTGGAAGGATGAGAGAGTCCAAAGTAACCGATATGGAGTTAAATTATTTATACTCCGCATTGGTGAAAAAGCAAGCAATTGATCCTACCTACATCATGATTGATAGGTGGGTATGTGAAGCAACATCCGGCTCCGGAGAAATCAGCTCGGGTTGTTATCTCTCCATGATAGCAATTGCATTAAACCCAAGGTTGGAGACAAACTCGGCATTCTTCATGAATGGGACTGATTTTGGAATTGAAGCTATGAGGCAAGGACACTACATCGAAGGAGATGAGAAGAATGGCTATAAAATTGCAAATACAAATATTTATCTCCCCGATGCAAGATTAAAGTTATTTGGAAGAGGAAGAGTTGATTGGCGGGATGAGAAGATTTTGGTCAAGGCTAAAAAGAATAAAAGAGGAAAGCATATTGGAGAGTCATCGGCACCGGTAGAAGAAGAAGTGGGAGAGGAATTGCCACCAGCTAGTTCCTCTTATTGGGCTATGGAATTTCAAAATTCATCAAGTGGAGAAGGACCTCTGGAAGGATGGGGCAACAATGGGGACATGCACCAGCTCAAGCATGGGGGTATGGAGTGCCGGTGCCACCACCGATGTATCCACCGCCGCCTACATATAGCAGTTATGGCTACCCACCGCCGCCACACCAAGGAGTGTTCCCGGATCCGTCCTTTGGAGCTCAATTTGCACATCTCCAACAACCGGAAAGAAGCACAAGGATGATTGGAGCCTACGCCGATAGAAAATTGGAGGACATTAATGCTATCCGGAGGCATACGGACCGACTAGAAGATGGAACCGCGGGGATTGCATATCAAATGGGACTTCTAGCATTGGCGCCATAGGAACACTTTGATGAGGAGCTTTTCAAGTGTATTATGACCAAGGGTATAACGGAAGACAGCCGACAAGCCATGAGGAGTGACCGACAAGGACCATGAATAAATTGCTCGCACGTGTGGTTTGAGTTTTTTCCCTTTCTTTTGTTTATTTATTTTCAGCGTGTGTGCAAGCTTGTGTGCGTAGCAACTTTCTGTTTTATTTATTTTCAGCATGTGTGTTAGTGTGTCCTTTTGTTTATCATCACCATGATCACTATATATATCACCGATGCTTTCATGACATGATTACTAGTGATGATAGAAAGTTTATGCTATGTTGAAATATGATGATCGTTGCCGTTTTGTCTATTTTTGCGCTTGGCTTATGCATGATTGAACTAATGCTCTCCCTAACATGATCTGAAATTTATCTAAATACCGGCTCAATCTTTTGTGGAGGTTATGATAATTTTAGACCCACATTTATTATCCTTGCTCTCTCTTTTAAACTTGTCAAAAGATGTCTAATTGCTGAATTTAATTAAAGCTAGCCTTGTCATTAATACCTTTTGCAATTGCTCTACCTATCCAAAGCCTAAATGACATATCATGTTGAAACCATAGTATAAGAATTATTTTCAAGTGATTTGATTTAGGATTTATCTTCTCTGGTACGAGACTAAGAAGCTGACCATTCCTTTTTGTGTATCTTCTTTTTGCTAGCCTATCTATCCATGCATTGTGGGTTTCTACACCGAAAACTTCACAAACTTCGCTGGATATCCACCCTAAACCCTAATTATCTTTTTGTGAAATACCTCCTTGACCACAACCCAATTTGAGTATGGATCATTATCTTGAGGAAATTCCGAAGAATCAAGAGCTTGATACAAGGAACATTTATTTGGGAGGCGTCAAAGAGTGCGTACAAGAAAAATTAGAAGAAATGAAGGTCCACAATGAGTGGGCTAGCCGGCCTCAATACCATGAGCTGACCGACCTACTCCCTATCCTCCTCCAACGGCTTCAATATTCGACGAGAAGATACTCCCTGAAGATTCAAACCATTTTCCAAAAGATTGAAATGGATACTTACTCTACCTTTACCCACCATTTCTATGCTCGAGGACGAGCAATTGTTTAAGCATGGGGGGAGGCTGAGTAAGTATTAATGTTGCTAGGAGTTCTAAGGAGCATAAAGAAAAGTAAAAGAAAAGAAAAGAAAAATATGTGTTGAAAAAGAAAGAAAAAAGGTATGAAAATAAATGCTCCTTAGTTCTTTTTGCTTCATGAAATTCCATAGTGCCTTAAAGATTATTCCATACTCAAATATTCTAACCATGTGCAATCCGATAACGAGGACTTCATTTGTGCCTCAGGATCAACCTTTGCCATTTGCACATGTCCACTATCTAAAAAGCGTGTGTTCCATTTTCCTCCTCTCCACAAAATCGATTATTTTCCATGGTCTTTTTGACGAGTCTCGGTAAATCCATGAGAAGTATTTCTTATTTTGATAATATCTTGATTATAAAATCTTTTGTTAGGACTAACCTTTCCTATAGCTCCAGATAAAGCCCTACACATGCATGAAAGAAAAGGAGGTAAAGAGAGTTCTAGCAAAGTTCGAGAGACAAGATGAGCTGAGAGTTTCCATGAGCAATTGCAACGTGGTTTAAATTATTGATCTTGGTTTAGCAATTCTTTTGAAACTTACTTCTTAATTCTTGAGACTTGTTTAAATTAGAGAGCATGTGTTTAAATTCTTTGTGGGGAACACTTAATTCATATCTACCCTCCATACTAGAAAGAGTTGGTTACAAATTACAAAATATTTTGAGGGCATTATGTTTTCTCGTGTATGATCAAGTGCAGGGATTGGACGCTGAAAGGCAACGCTGATTTTTATTGAAGACTTACTCGAGGACGAGCAAGGTTTAAGCATGGGGGATTATTGATGCTCCTTAGCGACACACTTTTACCCTTGTTTATCTTCAATAATGGCATGAATTTGATATCTAAACTAATGATCATACTCTATAACCGGGACGTTTTCGCATATGCATGTGTTTTGGAGGAATTCTGTTTATGCAGGTTTTTGGGCTTAAATGGAGGACATATGGACAAGGCTTGTGATCAAGGACGA
Organism: Alloteropsis semialata; assembly: GCA_004135705.1. Lineage (NCBI taxonomy): Eukaryota > Viridiplantae > Streptophyta > Magnoliopsida > Poales > Poaceae > Alloteropsis > Alloteropsis semialata. Next base: position 31,902,111 of record CM014278.1, read on the forward strand.
CACAGTGAAAGATGAAGGCCAGCGGCCCAAAGAATAGGCCAAGCCGGCCGGCCCCACATGGCTCAGGCCGGCCGGCTGTAACGTCCCGACCCCCCGGGTCCGGGCCCGCTTACGCCTGGCAGCTCTCTAGGACCTCGAGAATGCCCTCACAGACCAACACGAGTCTTTTCTGCGCACTTTGTCCTCACTCATGCGCACCCGAGAAGGACTTCCCGGTCGGTCACCCATCCCGAAATTGCTCCAGGCCAAGCACGCTTAACCTCGGAGTTCTTTCGAGATGAGCTCCGGAAAAGAAGTTGCAACTTGTTGGTATGTGTATTCTATCAATCCTATTAAGCCTTGGGCCAGGATGTCACATCCTCCCCCTCTTAGAAGACCGACGTCCTCGTCGGTCAACCCCAAGCCAGGAACGTCCTCTCTTGGCCACGTCCGTGTGCCCAGTGCCAGTGCATGTGCCATGCTGTGTGACCACTCCGGGCTCACACCAGCTATGCGCACCATGCCTGCGCAACTGCGACCCCACGCGCCCGTGAAACCGCGAGAGTCGGCTCTGATACCAATTGTAACGTCCCGACCCCCCAGGTCCGGGCCCGCTTACGCCTGGCAGCTCTCTAGGACCTCGAGAAAGCCCTCACAGACCAACATGAGTCTTTTCTGCGCACTTTGTCCTCACTCATGCTCACCCGAGAAGGACTTCCCGGTCGGTCACCCATCCCGAAATTGCTCCAGACCAAGCACGCTTAACCTCGGAGTTCTTTCGAGATGAGCTCCGAAAAAGAAGTTGCAACTTGTTGGTATGAGTATTCTATTAATCATATTAAGCCTTGGGCCAGGATGTCACACCGGCCTAAGGTGGTTCAAGCCCCGTTTATGCTCAACTTTGGTGAACCGACCTCCAAGAGTATTTGAAAGGCAAGTACTTCAAGATAAGGTCAAGAAACTTTGGGGTCAAGGCAACTTAATTGGAGAACTTGAAAGTTTATCACTTCCCATCCTTATCTCGAAGATATCCCGAAGCAAATGACGTCCAATGGCCCACATGCATAGGTGGAACATCTACTGAAGCTTCTAGAAGACTTGGAGAGAAAGATGAAGATGAGGCGGCCAGGGAATGCCCTACGCCGGCCGGCCTAAACCCCCCTGGGCTGGACGGCCCAGGCCTTTCCTGTGGCGCCTCGGCTCCCCCATCGACCTAGGGTTTCGTCAGGGTATAAATACCCCCTGTGTCTTCGTGCCACGCATCAATTCATTTGTCATTCGCCGTCGAGGAGCAGAGGAGCTAGAGGGACACCTTTCGGAGAGCTGAGGGTCGTGCTAGTTGTCTAGGGTTCTTCCCTAGCCGACGGGGAACCCTGCGAGGAAGACCACATCAGAGTTCCTGAGCTAGGATCATCAAGATCAAGGTAGGATCCCGGTGGTGATCTTACGATGTACTTACATTCATGATGAAGTTATATGTGTTTCCAAATCTTTAGCGATCAAGTGCCTCTCTTTATGATTTCGTTCTTGCTTGGGTTTGCTTCTTCTTCAATCTATTCTCGAGATAGATTGCTTGGGGTGTTCTTGTAGCCATGGAGGCTAGGGGTTCATACCGGATCTACCAAGTGGTTCGACGCGTTCACTTGTGAACGTGCCCTTAAGTTACCCACGCTGAAAGGGAGCATCATGACAGGGTATGATCCCGTGTACGGTGGGGCTTTCGGGAGTTTGACTGGAGGTCGTGATTTAAAGATGCTTTTCATTGAGATTCACATCTATCTTACTTCACTCTATTTGGCTCGGATCTACAACATATGCATGATCTAGGCAATCTAGATTGGTTATCTCTAACTCTCTCTTGCTACCTCCGGTGTTTGGTTTTAGTAGATTAGATCTGTTTTACAACCCTCTTCAAGACTAAAGGATTTCTATGCTAGTTAGATTGCTTCTTGTATCTTTAGTTCCACAGATTGATAAACCTTGGGGGAGTACTCTAAGGGAAGAGCTACAACTGATCCGTGCGCTTGCGGTTCACGATTGACGCGCTTAAGGGCCGTCAACACGCATGAATCGGCTTATAAGATGAAGTGGGTGATTAGAAAAATAGGTTGTTTTTGGCCAACAATTTTAGAAGATTGCTTTGAATATTATAAAGGTTGCCAAGAATGCCAGAAATTTGGGAATGTACAAAGAGTACCTGCATCAGTCATGAATCTGATTATTAAGCCATGGCCTTTTCGAGGATGGGGAATAGATTTGATTGGGCAGATTTATACATCATTGAGTAAAGGGCATAAATTTATATTGATAGCAACTGATTATTTTACTAAATGGGTTGAAGCAATTCCTTTGAAGGTTGCTAATTCCAAGAATATGGTGGAATTTATCAAGGAGCATATTATTTATCGGTTTGGTATTCCTCAAACTACCACGACCGATCAGGGGACTATGTTCATGTCCGATGAATTTCAAGATTTTGCTGCCAGTATGGGTATTAAATTATTAAATTCTTCTTCTTATTATGTGCAAGCTAATGGCCAGGCGGAAGCATCAAACAAAAGCATTATCAAAATTATTAAACGGAAGATTGTGAACAACCAAGGCGATGGCATTTGACGTTGACCGAATCGTTATGGGCATATCGTGTGGCATGTCATGGATCTAGTAAATTGTCCCCATATCATTTGGTTTATGGACATGAAGCTGTTTTTCCTTGGGAGGTCAAAATCGGATCGAGACGTATATCGGAACAAGGAAACTTGACTACCGATGAATATAATAGTTTGATGAATTTTGAGTTAGATGATTTGGCTGAAACTCGTTTGAGAGTTCCAGAATATATTGAAAATAATAAGGCACAGGTTGCTAGATATTATGGTAAAAAGGTTAAGCTTAAGGAGTTTGTTCGAGGAGAATTGGTTTGGAAACTGATTTTACCGATAGGGATTAAAAGTTCTAAGTTTGAAAAATGGTCACCTAATCGAGAGGGTCCCTATCGTGTGAATTGGTGTGTTCCTGGAAACGCGTATATTTTGGAAACATTGGAAGGAGAAGAGTTTTCAAAGGTGCTTAATGGAAAATATTTAAATAAATATTACCCGAGTATTTGGGTTGATTCATAAAGCCGATAATCTATACGATGTCGACTAAGATAGCCAATACAATATGTATCGCCGTAAGAGCAAAAATATTTACAAACATAAGTGTTCGTCGATGATCAATGTCATCGGACCAGATCAAGTGTGCATTGATGATCGATGTCATTGGACCGAGTTAAGTACAGCCAGTGGTTTTAAATATTACAATGCTTGCGAATCATCTCGATCGCACGCAGGCGAATGTTGTCGATTTCCTGAATTGCTTCTAAGTCCTCGACATCGGAGCCAGGCACGTTCTTGATGCTTCTATGGACTTGGCGGACCTCAGTTAAGCGCTTCTGCAAGCTGTCCTGCGCCGATGCAATGGTTGCTGGAATCAAGCCAAGTTATTCTTGAGTCTCGAGATGTCCTTACGAACCTCTTCAAGCTTTTTGATTAATTCTGTTTCGGTGGCTTGAAGTTGTTTGACCTGATCCTCCAACTGACTTGGTTTCGCTTCCAAGGATTTGATTTGAGCTTGCATCATCTTTAGTTCTTCCCTGCCTTCATCGCATTTCTTGACAAGGTCCTGCTGAGTCAGTCGCTTTGATATCTTTTGACGGACCGCGGACACTTGAGGTTGGTGACCCTCGATGAAAGCAGCAGGGATGATAGTGCTTTCGAGCTCCGATGGCAGTTTGCCTTTCAGATCTTTGAATAGCTTGCAAATTGGCTCTGCATCTTCCACCAAGACTGAGACGCTTTTGCCCAGATGAGTTAGCATCTCTCGAAGTTTTGTCTTGACTGCATCGGGGACGGCTTCAAATGTGTGAGCTGAGCTAATTTCTTCATCGCCGATTGCAGCGTCTAGATCAAATGATGCAAAACTCATCGCTAGGGAATCTTGTGCCTGAAATAATATGTCAATAAACAAGGGTTATTTATATAATAAATATTGACACAAAGAACCGATTGTTACCAGTTTGAATTGCCCTTCCCGGACGTAATCGGGAATTACTTCTTGTATCGGCGCGGGAATGTTTGTGCTGGGTAGTTCTGCTTGGAGCGTTTGAGTTGGTTCGATCGGACGTGCGATTGGTGGAGTTACGATTGGTTGTTCAGGTTCATTTGGGATCGCCAACGATTGAATGGCTCCGACTGGATCCTCAGTGATGGGTTGGAGAGTGGCAGGAATCTATGATTAAATCGGTTGGATTAAGTAAATATATAAGGTTGAGATAAGTTAAATCGAAATCGCTTGTTGAGCCGATTCTGTTGGTGCTTTTTGAGTGCCAGTTGGTAGTGGATCAGGAAGGATAATATTTGTGTCCTGAAAAGGGATAAGGTTTTCAGCAACGATTGTATGGTTTTGAAAATGAAAAGACATGAGGAATAGGATTGTTACCGTCATTGCATTTATAAGCATCCGGGCTCCTTCAGCTGCTTTCTCTACTGCTTCCTCAGCCGTCCTAGAAGTTGATTGGCCAAGAATCTTTCCACTTGTGCCAGTAAACTGAATAAAGAGAAGCTATTTATCTGATCTTGAAATTGAAAGAAGAATAGGAGATATGAGGAAATCGTACCGGGGTGTGACTTTTCTTTAGTTTTTTCGGCACGATGACCTTGACAGTGGGAGCTTTCCTTTTGAATTTTTTGTCCATGATGTCAGCAAGGGATGGTGCAAAGGAGCCGATTCTTGGATCTAGGATTTTGACTGCATATCGGATCGGCCCTCCACTTCTGCTCATAACTGGCACATCTTCTTTGGCTGGCTGTGAAGGATTTAAATTATGAGTTTTAAAGTCTATTTAAGAAAAACTGGATAAGGAAAAGATTTTAACAAGACTTACAGGATTTTCTAAAGCTTCATAATCGGAGTCGATAAGGCTGCAGTAGATGATGGCTGGCACTTTGAATAGATGAGTTGAACATTCTTTCCACCAAGTTTTGAAAAGTTTGGATTGGAAGCTAGTGCATAGCCATTCAGTTATTTCGAAGTCAGCCTCAGGGGCTAGTGCCATGATCCTATCCATCTCCAAGTCAGTTGACACCGATTCACGGTGTTTGATCTTGTCGGATAAATACAAGCCGATCGGGAGCTGTCCGAATCCCAGTTGACGAGCCGCCACCAATGGATTATAGAACTCATAAGAAGAATTCTTGTGACCGTGCACGATGCTGCTGCCAAGGATGGCCGGTGTGATGAAAGACTTAAGTGCCGGCAGAATCGTCTCGAGCTCATTCTGGATGTTGAATAGTGGTAGCTCGTAGTCACGCTCAGGATCGACATAGGCGAAATAAAGGAGATAATTTGATGCAATTCCATGATAAAAGCTTTCAAAAAAGCCGGCCATATTACCGAAGTCAAGCTTCGATCCAGGGCAGGCCAATGCTGCTTCTCCAAAAGGCATGCATCGACGAGCAGCTGCGTCTTCTTCTTCTGTGTGAAAGGTTGGAAACTGATGATTCTTGAAGTTGTAGCGCTATGCGGATCGGAACTGAGTGTGCAGCCAGAGTTGGATGAACCAACAGGGGGCCTCAGATGTGACCAACAGGTTGACCTGCTAAGAGTTTGGCCGATAACTGATGTAGGAGATGGTAAACTGCTCCAAGAAGGAGATGGCCGAGTAGGACCGATCCCCCGTGAGCCAACACTTCTGCGATTGATTGCATGTTGGTGGTAGCTCCAAGAGTTGATCCACAAAATACGAATCGTTCCAACCACATATTGAGGAAGGCCGCATGTTCTCTTTCTCCGACTGAGCCGGTTTTACAGTGATCAGCGATGTACTTTTTCCAGCCCTTGGATCCTGAACCAACTAGCTTGTAACTCAGGTCACAGAGGAGCCTTCTTAGATTTGTGGTATCGGTGGTGTTGAGGCCCGTCAACATGTGCACATCCATCAAAGTCGGGGTCATTGGTCCGTGGCCAAATAAATAGGCATTCAGTGCATTGGACCAGAATAGGGATGTGGAGGCTAGCAAATTTTCATCTTTGGCCATATCGGCGAGGGACAGAGTAATGCATTGATCTATTCCTTTCTCGTCCCATAGGCCCGATTTTGCGGCACGGACTCTGAGCATCCAGTTTCTCCATCCTGGAATCATGCTTGGCCACGATCGGAAGGAGTTGGTCCAATCGGACACTTGCAAGCTTGACCATCTGAATGGGAGCCTTTCTGATTCCAAATTAATGAAGTCTGTAGGGTCAGGATCACCAATCAGACCCAGGTAATAGGCCGATTGCACATGGGAGATGGGGATAACTATGTTGTTCTCAAGGTTCTACATTTGAAGGGAAATAAAACACCAAATAAAGATATACAGATAGTTCTGGGAAAGAGAAATGCAGAATGTACAAAGAATGAGATTTTGGATGAGATGCTGCGATGGTCTTACCTCAGGAACCTGAGAGTTGCTTGCCCTATCGTCTGTAGCCGCCATTGATGAGATTAGATCTAAAGTGAATAGTGAAACAGGGTGAGAAAAGTTTGAGAATCATCGAAAAAAATCAAATCAAAGTCCAGATGAAAAGGATGAATCATGAGCGGGGAAGGTTCGCCGCACGAAGCATTGAAAATGGCGGTGGAGAGAGTTCGGGAAGTGCTAGCAAATGAGAGCAGAATGAAGGAGATGACGGTTCGACTGGTATTTATAGGGCTTACGAAGGAAGGAACTACCCAAAAATCGAGGCGTCGCGCTCGCGCGAGAATCAAGTGTTGCAACAGTAAGAGGACGCATGTTTCTATAAACTGTTCACTACAGGAGTCATCATTGCTCGAAGAATTTTGGAACAAAATAATATTTTATCACAAAATTGGGGGGCATATGTTGACACCAGATTTTGACTCAGTTAATATAGAAGGAATATTGTATATTAAGGAACGCAAGAAAGCCAAAGCTGGGGCCGAGTCCGACTCTGACTTGAAGGTGTCCAATTCCGATTGGGGGTTGTCCGATGGAGTCCTGATTGGATACAGAGATAAGGAGGCCGGAGCGTTTACGATTCTGACGATGGATGTAACTAGAAGCCTCTTCAAGGCCTGTTTGTGCGGCAATTGTAATATTTTTGGTAGTTTAGATTAGTTTGCATTGAATAAATTAGAGATATTGTCATAATCGATAAGGTTTAGTTAGATTTCTAGGGTATAAATATAGACCCTGCGCCATTGTAAAAGAAGTTCTCACAACTATCAATACAAACATAATTTTCGGCCCTTGTGCCAACAACCCTTTTCGTTGAGTTCTTCAGCAAGCGGGGCTGCATCATCTTGACCTCCGGTTTGTCTGTAAGTGCGACATTTATCGAATTAATCTAAGCTTTAGATTGAGGCGTATTGCCCTTCTTCGTTTAATTAATTCACCAATTTATCGAGTTGTTCTAGGCTTTAGATTGAGGCGCATCGCCCTTCTTCATTTAGATCGCTCACCCTTTACCGTATCTTGCTAATCTATCTTGTCGGCATACATCTGTTTAAAGATCTATTCGTTTTATAGCATTCTAAGCTTTATAATAGATCTGTTCATACTGTTTATATAGCTGATTTAAATTTAATTATCAAGTTACAAATAAATCTAGTTTAAACGAGTTATTTGATATATACTGATCTATCGGAGTAGATAAACTAAATCGGTGCCCTGCTAGCAATGCTGTCTCGAAATCGATCCGATCGTTAGTGACACAAGATCTAGTTTATTTAATGCCTTTGGAGATGTGTATAATAATTAATAAAGAAAGCGTTTAAGTTAGGTTTATCTCTGATTCGGCTTTCATAGTCGATGGTTTATAACAATATATTTCATATCCTCACGAATCGGACTCAAGGCCGATGGTACATGCTCGCATCGGACTTCTCCTCATGTTGATCTGATCGCTGGAATGAATTGGGGCTTTGGCCGATAAGTTCCTTTTGGTTTACTGATTAAATTGTACCTTGTCAATTTCAGGTCAAATTGACTGGCACCCCTGAACCTCAAGATTTTGGACCTGCACTGAAGTTCAAGCAAGTCTTCCACGCCACAGTGTTAATTTTTGAGAGTCAATGCTTGACTTTTTGGACGTCAAAACTAATGTATTGTGTTTCAAAAACAAAATGTACTCCCTCCATATTGTAAAGGAAGTCATTTAGAACATTGACATAGCCTCTAAAACATAATTTTGAATAATACTTTTTGCTATAAATTATTTATAAAATATATTTAAAAAGTACTTTTATGAAACAATATTTTAATATGAATCTACTTGTACCATTTTCACATTTATAAACTTAACACATAAAAGAATATTTACAGTCAAAGCTTAAAAAGTTTGACTCAGGACAATCTTAAAATGACTTCATTTAAAATATAGAGGGAGTATTATGCTTCAAAAAAGAGATTCTTTCTAATTCATTGACTACTTGATTAGTGACCCTCAAGACACTCCAAGAAGTTCCCCATGGCGCACCCACTTCTCCTCGTCCTTCTGGTCATAGTAGAAGCCACCGCCGACCCGGCCACCGGCGGCGACCTCAGCCTGGCGCGCTACTCCCGCCTCTTCGCATTCGGCAACTCGCTCACAGACACTGGGAACGCCGCCATCTGGCCGGTCACGGCCGGGGGTTCATTCACCTAGCCACCATACGGGGAGACCTACTTCGGTCGTCCCAACGGCCGGGCCTCCGACGGCCGGCTCGTTGTCGACTTTCTCTGTACCAAACCTTTCACTCCCATCGTTGTTCATGAGCATACAACAAGCATGAAGTCAAGAAAGTTCGATCTTGACGCTCTTGTGTGGACTTGGTACGCACGCAGCGGAAGCATTAAAGGTACCAGTGCCGACGTCGTACCTCGCCAGAAGGACGGCTGCCGACTTCCTGAATGAGTCTATGGATACTCGCCTTAATTTCAGCTCTTCATATTGTTCCAGACAGATGGTCAGACTGAGAGAACCAACCAGATACTAGAAGACATGTTGAGGGCATGTGCATTGAAGTATGATAAGAGTTGGGATAAGAGTTTGCCGTATGCTGAGTTTTCTTATAACAACAGCTATCAGGCAAGTCTGAAGATGGCCCCTTTTGAGGCGTTGTATGGGAGGAAGTGTAGAACTCCATTGTTTTGGAGTGAGACTGGAGAGAGGCAAGTGTTTGGGCCAGATGTCATTAAGGATGCAGAAAGGCAGGTGTGGATTTAGGGAGAATTTGAGGACAGCTCAGTCCAGGCAGAAGAGCTATGCTGACACTAGGAGAAGGGAGTTATCATCTGAGGTTGGTGATTATGTATACTTGAAAGTGTCTCCAATTAGGGGGCTGTGCAGGTTTAAAGTCAAAGGAAAGCTTGCACCTCGCTATATTAGGCCTTTCAAGATATTGGAAAGGAAGGGAGAAGTAGCTTATCAGTTACAGTTGCCAGCTCAGTTGTCAGATGTGCATGATGTGTTCCATGTCTCACAACTCAAGAAGTGCCTTAGAGTGCCTGAAGAATAGTTATCATTGGATGATCTGAATGTGCAGGATGATTTGTCTTATTCTGAGCACCCAGTTAGGATATTGGAGAGAGTTGATAGAGTTACTAGAAATAAGGTGATTAAAATGTGAAAGGTGCAATGGAGTCATCATGGAGAGGATGAAGCAACATGGGAGAGAGAGGATGAATTAATAGCAGAATTTCCCAATCTCTTTGCAAGTTCACCAGAATCTCGAGGACTAGATTCACTTTAAGGGGTTAGGTTTGTAACACCCTAATTTTCATCACAATAAATATTAGAAACCATTGCAGAATTTTCTAGGATTTATTTAAGGCTTTAATAAATTTTTAGGAATTAATTGAAATTTATTAGGATTTTATGCAATTTAATAATTAATTTTTAGTCAACAATAAGTTCTTGTTGCATTCATGCTGGTGAATTGATTTTTGTACTGTTTGCAATTCAAGGAGAGTTTAAATTTATTTAAATTTGAATTGATTTGCATTTGATTTGAGTAAGTTTAGTTCGGTTTAGTTTAAGTCTGATAGACCTCCCTGAACTTTTCCTCTGTCCGAGTTTTGTCCCCGGGTTCTTCCTTAGGTCCGGTTAGCATCCTTCTGGCCGAGCCCATTTTTTCAGTTTGCCGCGGACCTGTCGTGCCAACATTGAAGACGCCCCATCCCGAATCCGCCTTCGTCGTCCCCTCCTTATCTCCCTGGCCAGCAGACCCCGCGCGTCGGATTCTCCATCTCCAATCAAACTCGGACTCAGAGAGCTTGAGCTCGATCCCGGTGCTATCTCCACGCCGTATCGCAACCAACCCCGTAGGCCTCGGACTCCCCTGGTCCCTATAAAGCTGCACCGCCAGCCTCAGACGCCTCTAGGAAACCCTAGCCGCCCTCGCGTCTTGCTCTTGCAGCCGCACCGCCGCTCCCCGAAGGTCGCCGACCGCCGCCGCCTTCGTTTCGAGCCCCCGTTGCGCGTCCGTCCATGCGAGCATAGTCAAGACCCTCATTCGCACATAAGGAAGCTCCAAAGCAAGATCTCTCGGTGTCTCTCTCGGTTTTTGGTGACTAATTTGTCGCCATTGCTTTCTAGTGTCACTGCCGTCCGAACTGAGCTCGCAGCCGCCGTTGCTGTTACGAGCTTTTGCCGTCGTTTGGTCAACGGTGACACCACCCGAAGCACCGCATGTACGTAAGGAAGCCCATGGCGAGCTCTTTTATTTGTTTTCCCCTGTGTTCACTAGACTAATCCCTCGCCATCGTTCCCAGAGCCGCCCGGACTCGCCCTCGTCTCCAATTCGTCACCACCGTCACCCAATCGTCGTCAAAACATCACCTTGGGTGAGTTCGCTAAGTCCTAATCTAACTCGTGGTTCTTTCCGCACTCGATTCTGTGCCCTATAGCCTCTGTTTCGCGTTGCTCCGGCAAGCCCTGCCATCGCCGTCGCCTAGCGCCGCCGCCAGTTCCACTGTGCTGCCGCTGCCGGCTTTGCCGATCAACCAGAGCCGCCCGATCAGTAGCCAACAACCCCAGACCTAGGTCAACAGAGGAGATACCGGTTAGCCTTGGTTATTTGTATTAAGAGCCCCTCAGTTTCTATAGATTTAACCCGCAGTCCTAAGTTAGTTCAAAGTAATTAGAGTTAGGTCCTTTTTATTTCTGTTTAGGCCCTTAGCTTTTGAAATAATCGAAACCGCCATCCTGCCCTGCCCCTTTTACTCATTAGACCCTGAATTTGTACACAAATTTATGTTTATGCCCTTGGAATCTTTCTGTCTAGCCCTAGAAGTCTCTGTTCTTCGCAGTTATGCCCCTGTTATCTTGTTTACGCCATATCTTTATCGTTCTAGCTCCAAATCAAGTGTTTCTTTCGCTCATGTGATCCTTAGGACGTGTACAATAGCTTTATTCTGTTGTTTTGTTTGTTGTCAATGCTTGGTGTATTGTTTCTTATTTTTGTTGTATTGTTGTTTGTATGTGTTCATGTGGCGCATTTTGAAGGAGAGCAGTTTGAGGAGCAGGAGCAGTGCTTTGAAGACTCTGAGCAGCAGGAGCCTTTAGCAGAATGCAGGTGTCCTTGATCATGCTTATCCCAAGGATAATCATACTATTAATGTCACATTTACTTTTATGTCATGCATGGTTATAATTTGATGGGACCTATTTTAGGGATGTGCCTAGTTCTTGTTTACCTTAATTCCTTGCATAACCTGGGTATTTAATTATTGTTGGGTAGCACTGCTTAGTTGCTCTACATTTGGGTTATGGAGAACATTAATGCTGAACTTTATGAATATGCGATATGCTCATTGAACGGTAAACAAAATCACTACTTTTAATTGGAACATGGAGTGACCATCCAAGAAAACAGTGCAACCACATAGCTAACGGGCTTTGGTCATGACTAATTAATTAGAAGAGTTAACTTGTAATAACCTTACCAAAAAGGCAAGAGGGGTTGCATCGATGGGGTATAGCCGGACCTCTTGGAAGTATGCTTTGATAAGTAACTTGGCGATTAGGAAAAGGTTATGCTTTGCTATGACTTGAAACCTCAACGGGTTGTTGCATGTTAATAATTCTTTGTAAAGGTCATGTAATGGTTCTCTGGCCCCTCACCTAAGGAAGTGTTGAAGAGGCTCATGACCTCAGGCTATATGCGAAACATTGTTTGTGGGGAAAGTGTACAACCTCTGCAGAGTGTAAAACTGATATATTAGTCGTGCTCACGGTTACGAGCGGCTTGGACCCTCTCATGATAATTAAACTTGAAGTTGAATTAAATTGTGGTTACTTTATGGGCATTTATTTTTGTACTTTAATTGGGTTGGTATATACTTGTACTTAGTTAAGCTTGCTAATTAAAACTTGACCAATTAAAATTGCTTAATTGCTTATAGCCTTTTGCCATCCTTGATTAAAGCCTTGCATATCATATTTATTATTACTCCACTTTGCTGAGTACCAACCATAAGTGTACTCAAACTTGTTTATCTGCGGCTCAGAGGGAGAAACTTGTGAAGATTATCTTGAGGAGGTTGACGAGTTCTAGGTGTGCGTTCCACCAGTCGACTGCCTGTGGATGGAGTTCATTCAGTTATTAGTTGAGACGTTTATGCTATTCGTTAAGGATTATACTATTGGTTTGTAATAATGTTATTAACTCTCTTTTGGTACGATATACATTGGTTTGTTACTGCTAATGATGTCATCATGTGTGTGTGAACGGATCCTGGCACACATGTGAGTTACTTGGTTTATTCTTCAAAACCAGGTGTGACACAGATCTTCTTGCGGTGTTGTTCCAAGCTTTGGCTTGCGTCTAGGCCAGTGGATGAATCTTCCCTCTGGAGTTGAGGTGATGACGAGTCTGACTTGTTTCACGCTTAGAGGGAATTCATCGAATTCGACCAGAGATCGGTGTTGCTTTGAGGATGCCGCCTGGTAAACAGAGGTGGTTCCCGTGAGACCAAAAGGGATCTGGCTCAGGGTGTCGACCTCACGTTTAGCAGTGGCCGAGCCCCTCTTCTTCTAGATTTTTGATGTGTTGGATTTCAGCGAGAGCGATGGTTCAGAAATCGGCTCGGATCGTCTTGTCCGCTTTGGAATCTTCTCGGTCCGAGTTGGAGTCGAACTGGGACTTGAAGTTTCCCGAGCCCGAGTTGAATTCGGACCCAGGGACGCGATCTCGTCGAGCTTGTCGGCGAGTGGCTCTGGAGTCGGCGACTTTAGGACGTGATCGAAGTTACCCGCGCCGTCCGCCGTGCAAACCCAGGGCCAAAGACGAAGGTGGCGCCCTTCTCGAACGCCATGTCGCCGTCGCAGTTGATGATGATAGGTGCCATCAAGCTTTCTTGATGATTCTCGACGAGAGCCCCTACCTGGCGCGCCAGCTGTCGGTTTTTTATACCGGCTAGCCTACTATAGGGGGTCCTTGAGTAGTCGAGTTGTTCGTAAGGGCCTCGCCAGAACTAGAACCACGATAGTGAACACGAGACGATTTAGACAGGTTCAGCCGCCGCGAGAGAGAGCGTAATATCCTACGTCTTGTATGGTGGATCACTTCGTATTGATGGTTATGATTTTACAAGGGGTCCCTGCCTCACCTTATATACTCGGGAGACAGGGTCTACAAGGCAAGAAATACAAACTCCTAGTCGGATACTAAACATAGAGTCCTAACATGAGTAGGCCGGGTTGTTTTCTAGTAGCCAACTAGTTTTCTTAATCTGTATGCCTCTTCCTTGTATCTATCAGAGTTGGCGGCCCAATCTCCTAGCAGGCCTACAGCCCATAAGGACTCCCATGGATCTTGGTCTGTCACTTGTCGACTGTCTTCGCGAGGCTCCTGGGTAGGTTTGTACTTACTGCCAGACGATAGCCCAGTCTTGCTCTAAGCAAGTACTCGGCATAGTCCAATCTTGGTGGCCTGCCCAGAACTTGAGCATTACAGAGGGTAAGGTGGACCCTTCATGTACTCGCGATATGTTCAAGGCGTACTTAGAGGAAGAAAAGGAAATGGCTAATAAGATCATTTCTCGCCTTAAGTTCTAGGTTCTTTGCATTGTAAAAGAAACCTGTGTAATGAACTTTGTATGAGATGTAAATACTTGTGTCTTTATGACAGTAGTACCTGTAATCTGTATTTGTGGTGCCCGATCTCTCCGTGTTAAAACAAAAAGTTGATGGCTTTTTGGATTATGAATGTAGTCTGTTTAAGTCATTTTAAACAACTCGGCATGATTCATAATCATGGTTTATGCGTGACTCAGAAACCAAGTGTAGCATAGAACGGGTATCTGAATTCCAAGCTTGATGACAATGGAATATAGACACTTTATTAACTTTGGGCATAAAGCCGACATCAGTACATTGAAAGGACTGACTTTTATTGACACTTAAAGACTCCTAGAACTTTTAAGGATAAAAACGCCACGAGTGCTCGATATTCCAAGCATTGGGCACGTCCGTTCCATCTTCCCACTGTAGCTGATAAGTACTAGGGCCGATAACCCTTGATACTATGAACGGGCCTTCCCAATGTGAAGATAGCTTGTGTTGGTCTTCTGAACTCTGAATTCTTCGAAGGACCAGATCACCGATATTGAACGACCTAGATTGGACATTCTGATCATGGTACCTCCTCAGATCTTGCATGTATTTTGTTGTTCTGATCAACGCGGCCACCCTTGCTTCCTCCAACGTGTCGATGTCTTCTGCTCTACTCTGCTCTGCTGCCTCCTCTGAGTAGTTTTCAATTCTTGGAGTGTTGTACTCGACATCCACCAGGAGTACTGCCTCAGAGTCGTAGACCAGGAAGAAAGGCGATTGCCCTATCGCTCGACTTGGCTGAGTTCTTAGCCCCCAGACCACAGCTGGAAGCTCTTGCACCCACTTGCATCTGTACTTCTTGAGTGGTTCGTAGAGCCTTGGCTTTAGACCTTGGAGTATGAGGCTGTTAGCTCTCTCAACTTGTCCATTGGCACGGGGGTGCACCAGCAATGCATAGTGGACTTCGATTCCCAGTCTGTCGCAAAAATCAAAGAACTCATCCCCTGTGAATTGGGAACCGAGATCGGTGATAATGCGATTCGGGACACCGAAGCGATGAGCAATGTCTTCGATGAACTCAGCCACCATTGGTGTTGTTGCTTTGACCAGCGACTTAACTTCAATCCACTTGGTGAACTTATCAATTGCCACGAAGAGATATTCAAATCCTCCTGGCGCTTTCGTGAGTAGTTCTACCATATCCAGCCCCAGCATGCGAACGACCAAAAGGGTGGTATGGTGTTGAGGACCGGTGTAGGGACGTGAGCTTGTCGGGCGAAGAATTGACAATCCTGACAAGTCCTCATAACTTCTTCTGCATCTGCTACTGCAGAGGGCCAGTAGTACCCAGAACGGAAGGCCATGCCGATGATCGTGCGATGGGCAGCATGATTGCCACAGATTCCATCGTGGATTTCTTCAAGAATATCCTGTCCGACTTCTGGAGGGACGCACTTCATCAAGACACCAGAGGATGCGCCGCGTCGGAATAGGGTGAAGTCGACTACTACGTAGTTCTTGCTGCGTCTGATGACTTGCTCTGCTTCCACCTTGTCTTCGGGTTCTTTCTGATGTAGGATGTACTTGATCAAGGGCTTCGTCCACTCGGGTGTAATCACCATGACTTGCTGATGAGGGGGTGTTGTAGTCTGCTGTACTTCCTGCTCTCTGATGGATGGTTGTAACAGCTCTTGGATGAAAACGCCGCCCGATACTTGAGCTAGGTGTGAACCAAGCTTGGAAAGTGCATCGACAGCCATGCTGTCATCCCTGAGGACGTGTTGGAACTCGAGTCCATGGAAGTGCTTCTTGAGCTTGTGGACCTCCATGCAGTATGTGTCCATGTTCTCCTTGGTGCAATCCCAATCTTCGTTGACCTGGTTGATGACCACCGAGGAGTTGTCGTAGACAACCATATGCTTGATTCTGAGGGAGGTAGCCAGGTGTAGCCCGTGTAGTAGGGCCTCGTACTTGGCCTCATTGTTGGTGGCTTTCCAGAGGACCTGGAGCACATACTTGAGTTGATCTCCCTTTAGAGATATGAAGAGAACACCTGCACCAGCTCCTTCAAGCTTCATTGACCCATCAAAGTACATGATCCAGTGTTCTAGAGGTTCTTCGGGTGTTGCTTGTTGTATCTCTGTCCACTCAGCAACAAAATCTACCAGAGCTTGAGATTTAATCGCGGCGCGTGGGACAAAGTCGATGGTATGAGAACCCAACTCGACCACCCATTTGGAAATTCGCCCGGTCGCGTCCGATTGTGGAGGATGTCACCAATTGGGAAAGACATGACTACAACAACTCGGTGAGCGTTGAAGTAGTAGCGCAACTTGCAAGATGTAATAAAACGGCATAGAGCAGTTTCTTAACCTAGGGGTAGCGTACTTTTGATTCTGCGAGTACCTTGCTGATAAAGTAGACGGACCGATGAACTTTGAATACATGGTCGGGTTCCTCCCGCTCAACTACAATTGCGGTGCTCCTGATCAGCTGGTGCAGTAAGTACTGGTGGTGTCTGGAGGAAGGTCTTGAGGTATTCAAACGTGGCATCAACTTCCACAGTCCATACGAACTTATCTTGCTTCTTGAGGAGCTTGAAGAAAGGAAATCCTCTATCACCGAGTCTTGAGATAAATCTGTTGAGGGCCGCTACACCCTATCAACTTCTGGACGTCCTTGAGAGACTTGGGAGGCTTCATGGATGTGATGGCAGTGATCTTCTCGGGATTGGCCTCAATCCCATGGTGGCTGACCATGAAGCCCAGCAATTTCCCTACGGGCACCCAAACACACACTTGGTTGTGTTGAGCTTCCATTGGAACTCCCTGAGGTGTGAAAAATTCTCGGACAGGTCTGCAATGAGGTTGTCCGGGTTCTTTGTCTTGACTACGACGTCATCAACGTAGGCTTCAACATTGCGGCCAATCAGAGCCTTCAAACAACTCTGAATTGCACGCTAATATGTTGCCCCTGCATTCTTGAGTCCGAGGGACATTGCTGTATAGCAGTAGGTGCCAAATGGGGTGATGAACGCCGTCTTGATCTGGTCTTCTTCTTGCAGGCTAATTTGATGATAGCCTGAGTAGCAGTCAAGGAAATAGAGTAATGAGCATCCGGCCGTTGAGTCCACCACTTGATCAATGCAAGGCAGCCCGAAAGGATCCTTTCGGCAGTGCTTGTTCAAGTCGGTTCAGTCGACGCACATCCTCCTCTCGTTGTTGTTCTTTTTTTCGCACCAGGACTGGATTAGCGAGACAGTTGGGGTGGAACACCTCCTTGATGAACCTGGCTGCTAGGAGTTTTGCCTGCTCCATACAGATGGCTTCTTTCTTATCCTGGGCAAAGCGTCACAGACATTGCTTCTTTGGTTTGGCGGCTGGATCAACATTAAGTTTGTGCTCAGCCAGCTCCCTTGGGACTCCCGGCATGTCAGATGGCTCCCATGCGAAGATGTCACGGTTGTCCCGTAAGAAGCTGGTGAGCTCGCTTTCCTATTTGGTAGATAGGTCAGTGTCGGATTTATGGACCCGGCAGTCCACACACGGTAGTCTGCGTGGTTGATTTGTTGAGAGACAGATCGAGGATCACAAGTCAATGGTAACACGGGACGCAAGGATTGAACAGGTTCGGGCCGTCAAGATGACGTAATACCCTACGTCCTGTGTTGGGTGTATGGATTGCTGTGTATGAAGTTCCTGAAGGATCTCCGTAGTTGGGTTCTGTCGTCCTCGTGTTTTGGAGGGGGGTCACAAGGCACCTTATATAGTCCGGTTGCCTTGAGTTACAAGTCGGCCAAAGATCATAACCAACCCGAAATACAACGATCTGATCCTATAACGATTACAAATATCTTTCCCTAGAATTCCGGCTAGCTTATCTTGATCTCCGATCTTCTTGCGAGGCACGCCGTCTCCTCCCTTGCCCCGTGCGCCGTCGTACTCTTCCCGGTTTGTCCGACTGGTGGGCCTCCCGCTGGTGGGCCACCCAGTCTGACAAGCCGGCCCGATAGTACTCGGATTGGGCCGCCCCTTGCTGGTTGGGCCAATCTGCCTTCTGGGTACCCCCGAGGGTCTATCCCCGACAAGCCACTGAGTAGTACGTGGTTGAGCGACAACCCGGCGAGGTCGTGCTATCTGCTGAGCTTCGAGCTTGTTGCGGTTGGAAGCAAAACCGCGTGATACTGGAGAGAAAAAAGAGAGCCATTTTGCAACGGATGCGCCGCGAGGTGCGTCCGTTGGCCGTAGCCCCCGAGCCTTGAAGCGATTCCAGAGGAATCGGTCCAAGGGTTTGTAGCCTTGTTCAGATCATCTTCGTCGTGGTCGCCAGACAATCCATAGATGCGCCGCGAGGTGCGTCCGTTGGACGTAGCCCCCGAGCCTTAAGGCGATTCCGTAGGAATCGGCTCAAGGCTTATTCGAGGAGCATCTTGACATTTCCTTCTGGCGTCAATTTCGGCAGCCCGCCTCCGAGCGTGAGGGTCAAAGCGTGCCGACAGGTCATCCCGACGCCAGCCCCTGAGCGTGAGGGCTGAGGGACGCCGAGTAGTCGTCCCGGCGCCAGCCCCCGAGCGTGAGGGCTGAGGCACGCCGAGTAGTCGTCCCGGCGCCAGCCCCCGAGCGTGAGGGCCGGAGCACGCCGAGTGGTCGTCCATACCCTGCAACGAAAACACAGTGCGATGGCAGTATATGGTGCAATAAAATGCAAATCCGAGAAGAAAAGTATTCGGCAATGCATAAAAATGATTCTTGCTTCCAGCTTTTTAAGTCCATTAATTTCTCCGGGTAGTTAGCCTGTTACGTTTATGCACATGATCCTCGATAGCCATAGTCCGTGACGCAGGGAGCTGGGCCGCATGCACGCGTAGGAGCGTAGGCGTACGGAAGATCGAGGCTTCACGAATTAAGGCATGTGCTGCCCGAATACTTTAGTGACTTGTATAAATGCTTGCGGATTTGACAAAATAAATTGATTTAATACTTTGCTCCGTGAACGTTCCGAGTCATTGAGGGCTCCCTTTTTCTCGGATGCCCCAACGGGAACATGGACGGAGAAGCGTCGTTCCTGGCATGCGGCGACAAGAACAGTTTCCCCCGTGAACGCATAGGGCACGCCCGTGGCCAAGTAAAGCCAAAGGCGATAAAGATGACCTGTGCGCCTTGGGAAGAGGAGGGACGCGTGGCTCGTTGCTCACGTGCTTCTCGATGCAGGGGGAGTTCACTGCCCCCCGGTAGCCTGAGGCTATAAATACCCTTTGAGAGCCAATGCTGCCAGCCAGAGGTGAGTATGTATAGGATCCTTGCAGTGAATGTGCTGGGGATTCACTGCTGGGTTCATCTACCGGGGGAGATCCATGGAGTCATCAGAGTGCGGTGCTAGAAGAGTGCTTGCGATATACTTAAGGTGTTGATGAGCGTCTGGATGCTGCTCTGTTGGCTCCCAGCTTTGCCTTTGGTTTAGGACTGTCAGGGCGTAATGCTCCGACAAACTAAGGGATAGCCGAGGGCATTCGCTCCCAACCCTCGAAAGGGGCTGCCTCGTCGATGGCTGCAGTGGTGCTACAAGAGAGCTTGCGATGAGCTCGTGTGGCTCGAGCTTGCGGCGGATGCGACACTTGGCGTGCCGGCGGGGCCCCAAGCCGTCTTCGTGGCGGTGAAGTTTTTTGTTCCTTGTAACCGGTGCATGACCGGCTCCTGTATGACTGTATAATCTGCAAGAGAATTTCTATCCTTGATTGCCTCGAGAATGGAGCTTCTGCGTTTGGCTTTCTTGGCAGCGCCAGCCCCCCAGCTGTCGAGGCTCGACCGCGCTTGTCTAATTGCCGTGACTCGTTTACAGCGTCAGCCCCCGAGCGTTTTGGGGCATATCGAGCCCGAGAGGCACACTGTCTTTGATGCGGCGCCAGCCCCCGAGTCCAAGGGCTGGTCGAGCCTTGGCGGCGCCACTTATTTTGCAGTGTTGGCTCCCGAGTGGTTTGAGGCCAATCGAGCCCGAGGGGCGCACTGTCTTTGATGCGGTGCCAGCTCCCGAGTCCAAGGGCTGGTCGAGCCTTGGCGGCACGCCACTTATTTTACAGTGTTGGCTCCCGAGTGGTTCGGGGCCAATCGAGCCTGAGGGGCGCACTATCTTTGATGTGGCGCCAGCCCCCGAGTCTAAGGGCTGGTCGAGCCTTGGCGGCACGTCACTTAGTTTGCAGTGTTGGCTCCCGAGTGGTTCGGGGCCAATCGAGCCCAAGGGGCGCACTGTCTTTGATGCGGCGCCAGCCCCCGAGTCCAAGGGCTGGTCGAGCCTTGGCAGCACGCCGACTTCTTTGTCTTGCCCGAGTGCACAGGGTCATTTTTAACATTGACACTCCGAACGTAACGGTTCGCTAGGGCGCTCAACGGCTCTTTTTACCGTTGCGCTCTCATCCGTTAATCACACCGTCTCGTGGTAATTTCGGGCATTGTGAAGCACCATAAAAGGCGAGGGTTAGGTCTGACGGGGAAATCCCTCTATTTCCAGATCCATTTCCCCCTTTCTTCATTCTCCATTCAGCCGCCACCAGAGCCTTTCTTTGCTTCTAATTCCGCCCTGCGGGTTTAGCCATCACTAGGAGCGTAGCCTCGCTGATGCGGAAGAAGGTCTCTGTGCCCAAAGCCATGGCGCCGAAGAGGAAGCTCGCCGACCTCCCCAAGTCGGATAAGATCCCCTCTCCCGCCGTCGCATGGGCGCGAGGGAAGGTAGCCGAGGAGGCGCTGGAGGAAATGGTGGAGCGGAGCATCCTTCCACCTCAAGCTGTGGCGGAGTGGCACCCGAGCGCCAGGGAGGCCTTCCCGTCGGAGAACTCCGGCGAACTGGTGCTGTTCAAGCCGTTCTTCGAGGCGGGGTTCGGCTTGCCAGCGGGAGCCTTCTTCCGGGGTCTGCTCCACTACTACGGGATTGAGGCCGTTCACCTCAATCCCAACTCGATCATGGCCGTCTCTGTCTTCATCCACCTGTGCGAGGCCTACCTGGGGATCACTCCCCATTTCGACTTGTGGAGGTATCTTTACTGGCTGAAGCCGCAACCCAGTGAAGAGAAGATGGTGGTGGTGGGAGGTGCTGGATTCATGCTGCGCCAGGGCCGGAAGGACCAGTACTTCGACATCGCCCTCAACACTTCCAACAAGGGCTGGAAGGCGGAGTAGTTCTACATCGAGAACCACGCGCCAACGATTCCCTGCCATCGCGGAGCGCGGCCGGAGATCAAGACGTGCTGGAATGAACTCCCCAGGGATCACCAGATGCGTGAAGTGGAGGAGCTCCTTCGGATGATCAAGGAGCTCAAAGATCGGGGTTTGACAGCGGTTGGCGTCGCCTGCAACTTTAGCAGGCGGCTGGTTCAGCCGATCCAGGAGAGGAAGCACCCGGGCTTCGAGTACTCGGGCCGGGAGGATCCTACTCAGGGGGCTCGCCGGACGGTGGGCAAGGAGGAGATGAAGGCGCGCGTAGACGGCTTCTTCCTCTGCCACGTGTCGGAGAAGCATCAGCCGCGCCCGTTTTCTTTGAAGAGGCCTGCTCCGCCGGTAAGTCTTCATTCCGAGTACTTTAGCATGTTCGTCTCGATACTGATCTTTGATTTTGATCTAATCGTCCGTTGGCTGTCTAATTTTGCGACTCATGCAGGATCGGGTCTTTGAATACTTTTCACCTTCTCCGCTTCCAGAAGATTCGCCTAGGAAGGCGTACCTGGGGGTAGCGCCCCCGGGTGATCAAGTAGACGCCCCTGCGGGAGGTCCAATTGATCCGCCTGCTCTCCTGGAGTGGGCGGCCAGTGACACGGAGGGTTCCTTGAGCCCTTCGGATGAAGACGTGGAGGAGACCCGCCCACGGAAGCGGCGGGTGGTTGTGGCAAAAGTTGGGCCACGCAGGGCCCGTGTTTCTAAGCCGGCGGCGTCTGGAGTTGACGATGCGGCTGACGACGACTCGGCAACACTGTCCGACGAAGCGCCCTCCGTCCAGGAAGCAGTGGCGCATGCGGCGCCGCCTCCCAAGCGGAAGCGCTCAAGGAAGATGACCACGAAGAAGCCGGCTGCGCAGCCGGCCAAGCAGCCGGTTGCTGGTTCTGACGCCGACGTTGACGAGCCGGGACGACCTTCCTCGGCCGTCGTGGAGGAAGAGGAAGAGGAGAAGGACGAAGCAATGTCCGACTCCTTATTCCAGGAGCCGGAGCACGCCCGGGCCATGGACGTGTCAGTGGAGGAGAAGCGGCGGATGGTGGCGGAAGCCGTTGTCCAGGCTGCCGCGGATGCCAGGCCGGTCTCCAATCTGGGGACCAGGCCGATCCTGACGACAGCCACGGCGCAACAGCGACCCAAGCTCCTGATCTTGCGGCCCCGGGTAGTTGTGGTGAAAAGTACCCAGTAAGTCATCGGTTCTCGTGCTTCTTTTGCATGTCATTATTTTCGAGTTCCTGTTTTAACTTTCGACTGCTTTTTTCAGCAAATCCTCCGATGTTGATGCTGCGGCGGCCGGCGGGACGGGGTCATCGACTGCTACCCCTCAGGAGCCGAGTTCCCCCCCGGTTACACCCGTTGGTACGCCGCCCTCAGGCGTGGTGCCCGGCGTGATGGACTCGGCCCAGGGGTCGATGGCACCGCAACCGGAGCATGTGCCAGCCGGGCCTACGCCGGAGGAGAACGTGGTGGCGCCCGGGACAGAAAACATGGTGGCACCCGGGATGGAGGACGTGCAGGACGGGGCCAGAAAGGCGGCGGCTTCCCCGAGCGGTGGCGCTGGGGATCCTGTAGTGGATCCCTCAGTGCCAGCCCTGCACGTGGGCAGAGATGCCGCTGCTCAAGGAGAGGTCCTCCAAAAGCAGTCGGACGACCCGGGGATTATGACGGTCCCCGCGATTGATGCCAACGCGGCGGAGGAGGAGGCGGTGCTTGCCGAGTTGCAGCTCACAGTTGACCAGTCTCGGCACTGCGTGGAGGTTTGTCTCCTCATCCGCTTTGTTTATTTGTCGTGCTTCATTGTACCTTGCCTGACTTCTCGGCTTTCCACTGATTGGTGCAGAGGTTAGCTACGCTCCGGCAGTCGCGCCTGGAGCAGCTCCGTGACGTGCAGTCGGTGCGACGGCATGAGGAGGAGCTGAAGGCGGAGCTGAAATGGGTCAAGCGTCAGCGTGACGTTGCCCAGAAGAGCTTGAACGATGCCATTGTTCAGCATCTCTCGAGTCTCCATGGTAAAGCCTTGTCCTTGTGACTTCTTGAGTGCTCTTTCTTTGCCGTCAAGTCTTGCGGTGTGCTTTTTCGTCCTGACCGAGTGCTCCCCTGCTTTTTCAGAGAAGGAGATGGAGAGGGCCTGTCATCTCAGTGAACTGAAGGATTTGCATTTTGCGAATGCCAATCTGCAGAAGTCCGAGGAAGTCATGGCGGGCAAGCTGAAGAGGGAGCAGGAGTTCTGAAAAGGTGCGAACATGACGATGCTTCAAGCGATGTATACTATCCAGAATAACGCTCAAATCATAACAGGCTTGGAGCAAGAGCTGGCTTCGCCACACTTGGCCTTGACGGAGATCCACGACGCGGCGAAGGATCTGATGGACGCCGTTGTTCCAGAAGAGGGTGAGCCAACAGCCCTCGTCGCCCGACTGCAAGCCGCGCCGGCCCGGATCGCCGACCTGGTCAAGGAGTCGGCGGTTGTGTGCGCGAACGACGCTCTCGCGCGTGTTCGGACACTCTACCCGCGGATTGACCTTGCACCAGTTGGTGATGGGGTGGCAGCGGATGCTTCAAGCGAGCAAGTGAAGGAGGCACTGGCTCAAACTCGCCCGATCGCAGAGAAGGTCGGCGAGGCCCTCAAGCTGGAGTAGGATCCTGCGTGGTGGAGTAGAATAGAATAGATTTTGTATGTACAAATTTTCAGAAATGAATAAACGGGAGTATTTGATATTTTATCTCATATTTTAAGGTTGCCCGAGTAGTTCTTTTGCTTGAATGTGCTTTTCTCTTCGCTTCACTTATCCTAAGTTCATAACGTCGAGAGTGGATCCCGTGCACGTGTAGAAAGGCTTAGGCGTCGTTCCAGGCCCGGTTACGCAGCATTTAGTTAGGAACTACTTGGAATGGAGTAATGCCGAGTGGTTTTGCTAAGAGAAGAAATATTAAACGAAGAAGGTATATCTTTATTGAACTTGGTGATACATAGCTTTGTTATGGGTAGAATCGGCGTAAGTGTTCTATATTCCACGGGTGCGGGACTTCGGTGCCATCCTCGTATTGGAGTCGAAAAGTACCCGGACATATGACCTGGGTCACTATGAACGGTCCTTCCCATGGGGTGGAGAGCTTGTGAGCTCCTGCTGTCGATTGCACACGGCGTAAGACGAGGTCATTGATGTTGAAGTCTCGTTGCTGGATGTTCTTGTCATGGTAGCGTCGGAGTTGTTGCTGGTAACGCGCATGCCGTATGAGGGCGTTAACTCTATTTTCCTCGATGGAGTCGAGGTCCACCTCGCGAGCTGCTTCCGCTTCGCCTTCCTCGTAGTTGTCGATGCGCGGTGATCCAAAGGCGATGTCGGTCGGGAGGATTGCCTCGGAGCCGTAGACCAGGAAGAAGGGAGTGTGGCCTGTGGCCCTACTCGGCTGAGTCCTGAGTCCCCAAATGACCTGTGGTAGCTCTTGGTGCCATCGTCCGGTGAACTTCTTTAACGGGTCAAAGATCCTTGCCTTTAGACCTTGGAGTATCATGGCGTTAGCTCGTTCCACCTGTCCATTGCACCTGGGATGGGCGACTGAGGCGTAATATACATCAATGCATCTGCTCTCGCAAAAATCCCAGAAGGTGGATGCGGTGAACTGCGTTCCCAAGTCGGTTATGATCCTGTTTGGGACCCCGAACCGGTGCGTGATTTCTTCGACGAAGGCGGCGGCTTGCTTTGACGTTGGAGTTCCGACAATGGCTTTGTACTCTATCGATTTGGAGAATTTGTCGATGGCGACGAGGATGTGCTTGTAACCTCCCGGAGCTGCTCGAAAAGGTCCCACCATGTCCAACCCCCAGCAGGCGAAAGGCCACGAGGGCGAGATTGTGCGCAGAGCTTGGGCCGGGAGGTGTTTCTGCTTGGCGAAGAACTGGCATCCTTGGCACCGGTGGACGAGTTCCTTGGCATCAAAGACGGCAGTAGGCCAGAAGAACTCGGCCCGGTATGCTTTTCCGACTAGTGTTCCTGCGGCGGCGTGGCTTCCGCAGACTCCCGAGTGGATATCATCAAGGATCTGAAGGCCGACTTCTTTTGTGACGCATTTGATGAACACCTGGCTTGTAGCGGCTCGTCTGTATAGGGCATCGCCGACCACCACATAGTTCCTGCTTCGGCGTTCCAGAATCTTTCGTGCCGTGGGGTATTCTGGTACCTTGTTACGGGCGAGGTAATCTATGAACTCGGCCATCCAATCTTCTTCGGCGTCAATGGTCATTACCTCACAAAGTTCAGGGGCGGGCTCTGGTTCATCTCCCAACTCTTTAACGGAGGGCTTAAGGAGACCTTGCACGAACACGCCTCCTGGTACTTCCGTGCGGTTGACTCCAGTTTGGCGAGTGCGTCAGCTGCGAGGTTGTTCTCTCGTGGAACATGATGGTATTCTATTCCGTAGAATTTTCCCTCCTGCTTGTGTACTGCCTCACAGTAGGCGTTCATCCGTTCGCTATGGCGATCCCATTCTTTGTTAACTTGGTTTATAACGACAGCAGAGTCACCATAAACCAGCAGCCTCTTTATTCCAAGTGAAGTGGCGATGCGGAGTCCGTGGAGAATTGCCTCGTACTCGGCGGTGTTGTTGGTGACGGGGAAACGTATTTGAAGGACATATCGGAGTAGTTCCCCTTTTGGTGAGATGAAAAGTACGCCGGCGCCCCCGCCGTTGATCATTAAGGAGCCGTCGAAGTACATCTTCCAGTGTTCGCCGCTAGTGTCTTCCTTCACGATCTCGGTCCATTCGGTGATGAAGTCGGCGAGAATCTGAGATCTGATGGCGGTGCACGGGACGAAATCTATGACGAACGAGGCAAGTTCAATGGACCATTTGATGATTCGTCCGGTGACGTCCCCGTTATGGAGGATTTCGCCGAGTTGAAATTGCGTAACCACCTTGATGCGATGCGCCTGAAAGTAATGGCGGAGTTTCCTTGACGTAATCAGTAGTGCGTAGAGTAGTTTCTGCACCTGGGGGTAGCGCACCTTGGATTCGCTTAGTACTTCGCTCACATAATAGACTGGTCACTGCACGCGTTGCACCTTTCCTTCCTCGTCCCTCTCCACAACGATCACAGTGCTTACCACATTAGTCGTGGCTGCAATGTATAGGAGCAGTGCCTCATCGTTGTGCAGGGCGACGAGTATCGGTGGGTTGGAGAGGTAATTCTTGAGGTCGGTGAAAGCTTGCTGCGCCTCCTGGGTCCATTCGAACTTGTCGGTCTTCTTGAGGATCTTGAAAAATGGCAAGCCCTTGTCCCCTAGCCGGGAGATGAACCTGCTCAAGGCTGCCATGCAACCAGTCAGCTTCTGGATCTCTTTCTTTCCAGTCGGCGGTTTCATCCTCCGGATGGTGTCTATTTTCTCTGGGTTGGCTTGGATGCCTCTGTTGCTGACGATGAAGCCGAGTAGTTTCCCTTTCGGTACGCCAAAGACGCACTTGGTCGGGTTTAGCCTCCAGTTGAGTCTGCGGAGGTTGTTGAATGTTTCGGAGAGGTCGGCGATGACCTCTGCTTCATTCTTCGTCTTGATCACTATGTCGTCCACATAGGCCTCGGCGTTGTGGCCGATTTGTGTATCCAGGGTTAGGTCTATGGCCCCCTGGTAGGTGGCGCCAGTGTTGCGGAGGCCGAACGTCATCTTGGTGTAGCAGAAGGCGCCAATCGGAGTAATGAAGGACATTTTCTCTTGGTCTTCTTCCTTTAAGGCGATTTGGTGGTAGCCGGAGTAGCAGTCAAGGAAGCATAGGAGTACGCATCCAGCGGTGGAGTCGACGACTTGGTCGATGCGGGGCAGGACGAAGGGGTCCTTAGGGCAATGCCTGTTGAGATCCATGTAATCAACACACATTCTCCATTCATTATTATTTTTTCTTACAAGGACTGGATTAGCAAGCCAGTCGGGATAAAAGACTTCTCTAATGAACCCAGCAGCTAACAGCCTTGTAATTTCTACCCTAATGGCCTCCTTGCGGTCCTGCGCGAAGCGTCGGAGCTTTTGGCGAACTGGCTTCGCGTTCTCGTCAACCTTCAAGGAGTGCTCGATCACCTCCCTCGGAACACCCGGCATGTCTGATGGAGTCCATGCAAATATGTCGGCGTTGTCCCGGAGGAAGGCGACGAGCGCGCTTTCCTATTTGGCGTCGAGCCCCGAACCGATCAGGGCGGTCTTGGAGGAGTCGGCGAGCCCGAGCGAGACGGGGTGTACTTCTTCGGCCGGCTGCATGGTGGTCGGCGCGGCTCTTCTTTTGGAGGACTCGGGGATGGAGCCGGGATCACCCTAGAATGTTCTTGCGTCGTTGACCACTTCCATCTAGAGTACGCTGCGTTCGATGCCGGTGCAGAGGTGGAGCCCTTCCTTGTCGCATCCCTTGGCGGTGTGCACATCGCTGCGGACGGAGAGGACACCGTTTGGTGCTGGCATCTTTATCAGGAGGTACGTGTAATTGGGAATCGCCATGAATTTGGCGAGTGCCAGCCTTTCGAGTATGGCATGGTAGGCGGTGGTGAAGTCGGCGACCTCAAAGTTGAGGTACTCGATTCAGAAGTTACATTGATCGCCAAAGGTGATGGGGAGAGATATCTGCCCGAGTGGTTTGGGGCCTTTGCCCGGAATTAGCCCGTAAAATGGGTGAGGGGAAGGGGCCAAGGCGTCGGGGCTGATTCCCATGTCCCTCAGCGTTTGGGCGAAGATGATGTTGAGCCCACTTCCGCCATCGACGAGTACATTGGTGAGGCGAGCGTTGTCGACGATCGGGCTGAGCACCAAGGGGTACTCGCCCACATCAGAGATCTGAAACCACTGGTCCTCCCTGGAGAAGGTGATCGGCTGCTCTGACCAGCGGAGTGGTTGGATCGGCGATGCGTAGCAGGATAATATCTCCCTGTCGCGCACCTTCTCCTGGCGCTTGTCATCCACCTGAGGCGGTCCTCCGAGGATGAAGTTTACCTGCCTCTCGACATTTGGGAAAGCAGGGTTTGCGGGAGCCCCTTTCCCCTTGTCGCCCTTGTCGTCGTTGCGTGGAGGCAGCTTTCCTTCCTGCTTCTTGTAGGCGTCGGCGAGTCCCATGCAGTTGATCATATGGTGCTTGGACTGCTTATGTATAGGGCAGGGCCCTTGGAGCATCTTGTCGAACTCGACGCTGAAGTTGGTCCGTGGGCGAGGGCCTCCGTGATCCATGGCGGCGATGGTGCGATCTCCCGAGCGCTTTCGGTCGCCCAGCCTGCTTGGTTCTGGCCGAGCTCGGTGCGGGTCCTCCTTCCTTGGTCAATCTTCTCGGCGAGGCGGCCAATCGTCCTCCTGAGTGCTTCTCTTGTTGTAGTGGAGGCGATTGGCTTCTTTGGCGCTGGCTAGCTTGTCTACCCGCTCGAAGAACTCGCCGGAGGTCTTTGGCAGGTCCTCGCAGGGGCGCTCGAAGACCACCGACTCGACGAGGCCGTCAAGGAAGTAGTGGATGATCTCGGACTCGGAGCAGCCGGGGATGAGGTTGCGGTTCTCCATGTACCTGTCGGTGAAGTCGCGGAGGCTCTCCCCGCGATTCTGCTTCACCTTCCCCAAGTCCCATGCTGTGCCTGGTCGGACGGAGCTGCCCTGGAAGTAACTCTTGAACTTACGGCAGAGTGTGTCCCAGCTGTCGATGGAGTCGGGCTCGAGGCTGTGGAGCCAGCTTAGCCCCACCTTGGTCATGGCGACCGGGAAGTAGGCGCACATGGAGTTGTGGTCGCCGTTCACCGCGCGGATGGCAATGTTGTACGTCCAGAGCCACATTGTAGGGTCCGCCTTCCCATCGTACCTTTCTATGCCTGTAGGTTTAAAGTTAGCAGGCATCCGAATGGATCTTACTCGGGCGGTAAACGCTGGGAAGCCATCGCAGTCGTTGAGGTTCTCGACGTTCTCGTGTCCCGAATCAGCGGAGAGATCTTCGGGGGTGCGAGCTCGTGGCGGCCTGTACTGCTCGAGTGGAGGTTCGTACTTGTGGTCAAACTCGCGGCGGCGCGCGGCCTCATGGGCCTCCAGCTCTTGGCGCAGGCAGGTGTCGCGATCCAACCCCAGGGCGCCGTGGTCACGATTGTACTCGGCGCATCATCGGAGCTCTTCCTCGTCCCTTCGCCGGTGGCGGTCGTCAAGGTCCCTGCGGAGGTCACGGTTGCGGAGTCGTTCGCGGAGGTCCGGCTGGTCGACCATGTCTTGTTCGGCTTCACGACGGCTAGCCGACCTGGAGTGACGAGACGAAGAGGCGGCGGCCTTCTGGGCATTGATCATACCCGCGGCTGCGGTTAGTCTAGTCTTGATGCGGTTGAGCTCCGGCGTTTCTGGGATCCCTTCCAGTTCATGATGTGCGGCGGCGAGGTTGGCTGACGGAGTGGCATAGACGCCTACACCGCCGACTTCCTGGATGAAATCGTCGTTGAGGTTACGGGTGGCCCTGGGGTGTCGGCGATCTCGTCGCGCGTCGCGGCGCTGCCTTTTCTCGTCGTTGAGCCTGACCCTGGCATCACGCTGTGCTTGATCCTCTCCCTGGACTGTTGCTTCATCGGCGGATATATTGGAGACGAACGTTTCCCGCTTAGCCGGCACGATCCTCTTGTTAGGTGGGAGGACACGCATGACCTGCAGGAAAGTCGGTGATGATTCCTCTTCGGGAGGGGTCGGCGCGTCTTGATGGCGAGAAGGTTGCGTTGTCATCACGTCTGGGGCAGATTCGATCTAGGCGATCATGATGGGGTTGGCCGCCCTGCTTGCATCAGGAGAGTAGCCGGCGCTCCGCCGTTCGCCGAGTGCCTCCTGGTACACGGCCCCACTGTTTCTGAGTCCAAACGGAAATCATGTCGGAGAAGTGACGTCCTGGCGGGTGGATTCGACCAGTCCAACGCACTCGCCGATGGAGGCAATGGCTCGGTCCATGTCTGCCTCAAACTCGCATTGGCGTGTGACCCATCGCCTCCTTCGTTCCTCGGGTGTCTGGTGAGCCCTGCGTGGTGGAGGTGGCGTAGTCGAAGCAGTCGGCGGTGTAGGTGGAAGAGGGCTCCCCTCGGAAACTGGAAGGGCGGCGTCAACCGTCGCGATCGTCGGGTTGTTGGCGATCGTTGGTGGTGGAGTGGTGATGGTGACGACCCCATCCGGAGTATCGTCGAGTCGTGGCGCGGTCTCCTCCGGGTGGCGTCGCGGCTGAAGGAGAGCTCTCCCTTGGGTCCAGCAGTGAAGACCATGGATCCGAAGAAGAACATGGCCCATTCAGCGATGGAGATCTTGGCAGATGCCGGCGTGATGACGGTGGAAGTAGATGCCATTGAGCTTGTAGATTGATCTCGTCGATCAGCCCCTATCCGGCGCGCCAACTGTCAGATTTATGGACCCGGCAGTCCACACAGGGTAGTCTGTGTGGTTGATTTGTTGAGAGACAGATGAGGGGGGGGGGGGGGGGGGGGGGGGGGGGGGGGGGGGGGGGGGGGGGGGGGGGGGGGGGGGGGGGGGGGGGGGGGGGGGGGGGGGGGGGGGGGGGGGGGGGGGGGGGGGGGGGGGGGGGGGGGGGGGGGGGGGGGGGGTGGGGGTGGGGAGAGACAGATCGAGGATCACAAGTCGATGGTAACACGGGACGCAAGGATTGAACAGGTTCGGGCCGTCAAGATGACGTAATACCCTACGTCCTGTGTTGGGTGTATGGATTGCTGTGTATGAAGTTCCTGAAGGATCTCCGTAGTTGGGTTCTATCGACCTCGTGTTTTGGAGGGGGGTCTCAACTCTCAAGGCACCTTATATAGTTCGGTTGCCTTGAGTTACATGTCGGCCAAAGATCATAACCTACCCGAAATACAAGGATCCGATCCTATAACGATTAAAGATATCTTTTCCTAGAATTCCGGCTAGCTTATCTTGATCTCCGATCTTCTTGCGAGGCACGCCGTCTCGTCCCCTACCTGGCGCGCCAACTGTCGGATTTATGGACCCGGCAGTCCACACTGGGTAGTCTGCGTGGTTGATTTGTTGAGAGACAGATCGAGGATTATAAGTCAATGGTAACACGGGACGCATGGATTGAACAGGTTCGGGCCGTCAAGATGACGTAATACCTTACGTCCTGTGTTGGGTGTATGGATTGCTGTGTATGAAGTTCCTGAAGGATCTCCGTAGTTGGGTTCTGTCGTTCTCGTGTTTTGGAGGGGGGTCTCAAGGCACCTTATATAGTCCGGTTGCCTTGAGTTACAAGTCGGCCAAAGATCATAACCTACCCGAAATACAAGGATCTGATCCTATAACGATTACAGATATCTTTCCCTAGAATTCCGGCTAGCTTATCTTGATCTCCAATCTTCTTGTGAGGCACGCCGTCTCCTCCCTTGCCCCGCGCGCCGTCGTACTCTTCCCAGTTTGTCCGACTGGTGGGCCTTCCGGCTGGTGGGCCGCCCAGTCTGACAAGACGGCCCGATAGCACTCGGATTGGGCCGCCCCTTGCTGGTTGGGCCAATCCGCCTTCTGGGTACCCCCGGGGGTCTATCCCCGACAGTCAGCGCCGATCAGCACCGTCTTTCAGGGGTCGCCCGTCCCTAGGTCGATCACCTTGATTGGAACTTCCTGAGAGGGGTTCATGGTTGACGTGGTTGGCTTTTTTGTTGGAATTTCCAACTTTGCCTCGCCGAGTTGTTTCGCCATTGCTGCTACAATTGCGGCCTGGCTCGTTTGCTGCAGATTTGCAGTAACCATCACTGCCTTGGTGTTGCAATCGTAGGAGGTCTTCAGGTCGCCCTTTAGGGATAGGATCCCTTTAGGCCTGGCATCTTCAAAATGAGGTAGATGTAGTGCGGAATTGCCATGAATTTCGTCAGAGTGGGTCTTCCCAGGATGGTGTGGTACGATGGCTCGAAGTTGGCGACCTCGAATGTAATGTACTCGGTCCCGTAGTTAGCCTCGGTACCGAATGTATTTGGGAGTGATACCTGGCCAAAGGGTACGATTGCGTTTTCTAGGACGATGTCGTAGAAGGGTGAGTCAGTGTGCTTGAGTAAGTTGGTGATATCCAAGCCCATCTTCTTTAGTGTCTAGGCGAACAGGATGTTGAGTCCGTTTCCGCCGCCGATCAACGTCCTTGTGAGCCAAGCATCTGCCACCACCGGGTCTAGTACTAGGGGGTACCTTCCCGGGTTCTTGATGTTGGTCCACTGGTCTTCGCGGGAGAAGCTTATCGAGATTTCTGACCATTTCAGGAAGGTCGGGATAGCTGGCTCGATGCACCTATTGACAATGGTTATTGGTACACTTTTAGGGCTGATTTGGCATTGATTTTGGACTAATTCTTATACTAACCCGCCACTTGGCACCTAAAAAACCCCCCGTTTTCAAATGTGTCTTGTATTTTGGAGTGTATTGTGATTTTGTAGGAAATACGACATATTTGGCGGACTTTGATGTGAACCAATGTACCTACATGGATAAGGATTGAGGAAGAGGGCCAGCACGCGAAAGATGGAGACGAGACGAGCTAGCAGGAGCCCAGGTCGGCCGGCCTGGAGGCTCTGGGCCGGCAGGCCCAGCCTGTTCCGGGGCCCGCTCGCGCTCCCCTTTCTTCAGCACGAATTAAAGGCAAACCCTAAGGGTTCCCTCCACCGTCATTCACCAGAGACCTATATAAACACCCCCGAGGACGCCCTCATTATCATGGAAGAGGGGAAAGATTAGATTAGATCTAAAGTCACCATTGGAGAGAAACACAAGGAGGAGACACCGTTGGAGGCCCTACACATCGTCCGGGCACCGTCTCAAGTTGGAGGACAGCGAGGAGCTCGATCTTCGCCGAAGGCTTCATCACCATGAATCGCGACGTCATACCTAGCTTCATGGGGTAAAGTCCTCATTTGTCCATGGGGTTGTAAGGAGATCTTGATTTGTAATTGCCGAATCCTTTTATGAGATCAATCTATCATGTTCTTAGTTGATGGCGCTTTACATCCTAATAGCCGGCCGGCATCACTTTGGGTATGCATCGCTTGTTGCCTCGCATGCCTAGATCGCATCAACGTTTCGTGTTCCTATAGCTCGATAGGTGAGTACCCTCGTGTAGTGACAGTATGCAGGAGGGAAAGTGTTGAGTTTGGTTCACATCTTTACCATTGATAGATTAGATTGGTATTATCTTGCTTGGCGATTACATCTCATAGTGATCCTAGACCCTATGGGCAAATGTTTCCATACCTTGTGTACTCCTCTCTACCGTTCGTAACATTGATTAGGTTAGATTGTTCTTACTTTTATATATTATCATCCAATCAAAGAACACTCTTGCTAACATCATTAGTGCTTACTTAAGCGTAGAAATCTCTTGTTCTGTGGATTGATAAACCTTGGGGGAATACTCTAAGAGAAAAGCTACAACCGATTCGTGTGCTTATGGTTCATAATTGGCGTGCCTAAGGCCCGTCAACAAGCTTTTCTGGTGCCGTTGCCGGGGAACTATCGGTTAAGATCCGATTTGACTAGCATTCGTACATATTTCTTTTTCTTGATTTTCTTTTGATTTCTCTTTTTTTAGATCTCTTATTTTCTCTTTTATCAAAAATAGATCTAATCCACAAAAATCAATCTAATCTATTTTTATTTTATTTTTATTTCATTCTATCTTTTTCTTTTAGATCTTGTATATATTTTGCTTTCACTAACCCTAACAGGAGATAGATGGCTACCTCTCCAACAAACCGAAAAATTTTATGGATGATCCAGAAAAACTTTACAGGCGAAAGAGACGCGAATCATAAGCTAAGAAGCTGTAATTAGTAGATCCAAAAGGCAAGACCGGAAGTTCATCGTCTACAACTCAAGAAACTCCACCACCAAGTCCAAGGAAGCCGCCACCGCAACCTGAGATGGCGGAACGTACGATCGGAGAGTTATGCATCCCGGACATCAAGGATTTGCCTATCCAAGACCTCAATGATGTTGGAGGGCCATTCGAGATCAAGACTTCAACCATCTGTATGGTGCAAAGCTCGCCCTTCACTGGAAAAGAAGATGCCAACCTTCACCTTCAAGCATTCATCCAACTATGCCGCATCTTCGACATGCAAGGAGTAACTGAAGATCAAGTGAGAGCGAGGCTCTTTCCATTCTCCCTACTTAGGAGAGCTCTTCAATGGTTTCATTCTCTACCGGCACAAATAGTGCAAAATTGGGATACCTTGATGAAAGCTTTCATGACGGAGTTCTACTCGCCGGGCAAGACTTAGATTTTGCGTAACAAGATTGCTACATTCGTGCAAGCCCCGATGGAGACCATTGTGGAAGCCTATGAGCGCTTCAACGACTACATCCGAGTTGTGCCACATCACAAGTTCATAAGTTCCTGTGAGCGCTTCTACCAAGGCCTCACGACGGCATCAAAGGCGATCATCGACGCATCGGCTAGAGGATCCATCATTAAGCTCACCCCGACTCAAGCTCTCAAGCAATTCAAGAAGGTGGAAGACAATGATGCGTGGGCATCATTGGGACGGCTGCACCCTACACCGTCCGCAGGCGTTGCTAAAAGTGTTTTGCAAGTGGAGCGTGAAGAATTACTAGAAGGGAAGATTGATTCACTCATGAGAAGGTTGGAGAAGATGGAGGTGGACAAGAAAGAAGCCCATGCTATTGATTTGATGGCAGCCAGAGCAAGGTCCACATGTGAAGATTGTGGAGAGTACGGCCATGTCCAGAAGAATTGTCCGGAGGAAGCTAAAGTGCTCGAGTACATGAGGAAGGGGGAATTGTTCCCTCCATCCAACTTCCACTACGGACAAGGTAGACCTCATTTTAATGCAAGCTTGTCCATTCAAAACTCGGTGCCTCTTCGTATACAATTGAAGGAGTTCATGGAGGAGCAAGGCAAGATCAACAAGGACACCGTCGCTAAGTTCAAGGCTATGGACAAGATATTGGAGAACATTGATGGCAAGATGACGGATGTCGGAAGCTCTAACCACCAAGTGCTCAACATGATGAAGATGCTAGAGACACAAGTGACCCAGCTAGCCGGACGCCTACCTAGTAATGAAGGAAGATTACCGAGGCAACCTCAAAATCCGGAGACGGCAAATGCAATTCAAACTCACTTGGGGAAGGAGACCGAAGATCCTGAACACCCAGCCGGAGTAAGGAAGCCTAAGCCAAGTGTTGAAGCAGAGATGACATCAAAAGAGAAGGTGCCTACTCCCGCACCGGAAATAGTCACCGAAGAGCCTGAGTTTGAGATGATCGATGAAGATACTAAGATTTTTCCTCTGAGGCCACGTTACCATAAAGGTAAAATTGATGAGCATTTCAAAAAATTTGTTGAAGTGGTTCACAGGTTTAACATCAATATGCCGCTCTTGGACGCTCTACAAGTTCCAACATACTCTCGCTACTTCAAAGACATCCTTGCAAACAAGCGCGAGATGCCGCCCCCAAGCACCATCAAGATGATCAAAGAATGCAGCGCGGCTATCGCCGATCAAGCTCCCGAGAAGAAGAGGGACCCAGAGTGTCCAACAATCCCGTGTTCCATTGGATCATACATGTTCGAGAGGGCATTGTGTGACCTTGGCGCAAGTATGAGCGTCATGCTGAAGGCCATGTACGAGAAGCTATGCTTACCGAAGCCGAAACCCACCGCCATGTGCCTAGAGTTAGCGGACAATTCCGTTCGCTATCCTTTGGGCATCGCCGAAGACGTACCCGTGAAGATTGGAGAACACCTAGTCCCCGTTGACTTTGTGATTCTCGATATGGGAGAAGGGACAAAGTCGCCACTCATCCTTGGGAGGCCGTTCCTCAAGACCGCAAGAGCGAACATCGACGTTGGCAAGGGGGAGATCAAGTTCGACATCAATGGCACCACGAGCGAGTTCAAATTTCGTCCACGCCTCGAGGTATGCAATATGATCAACATTAAATATATTCTACCTCACCGATGTGACACCAAGGAGGAGCCGAAGAAGAAGGAAGCAAAGGAGGACAAAGAAGTTGTTGCATCCGTCGAGACAAAAGCTCAACGCCCGCTTGTGAAGACCAAAAAGATGACTAAGCTGAAGAATAATCCTACACCCAAGCCAATGATTGTGTAGAAGTGGGTACCCAAGACTGCAATGCTACAACTGAGCATTGGTCCAAAGTGAAGAAAAGAAGAAGTCTAGCTATAGACTATAAACAAAGCACTTTGTGGAAGGCAACCCGTTCGTCGAGTCAAGAATAAGCTGCCGGGAGGACAACCCGTTCGTCGAGTCAAGAATAAGCTGCTGGGAGGACAACCCTGAAGACATTTGAGTAAGTGAGTCATGAATTTTGCTACGCAAGACTTGATAAACATTTGTTAATTGGTCGTTCGGTCGGACATTTAATTTAGAGTTGCTCGGTCATTTTGATTTTATTTCTTATTCTAAACCAATGACTTGAGCCATCCCATGATTTATTTG
This sequence comes from Alloteropsis semialata, assembly GCA_004135705.1. Lineage (NCBI taxonomy): Eukaryota > Viridiplantae > Streptophyta > Magnoliopsida > Poales > Poaceae > Alloteropsis > Alloteropsis semialata. The sequence goes on from CM014278.1 coordinate 31,938,810, forward strand.
CTTATCTTGAGAAACCCAAAACCAAAGTTCCCGAACCCATTTTGGTGACCGTCCTTTCCATGGCGGCGGTACTAAGTTGATCATTACAAAGACACGAGTAGAGCCAAGCGTTGTTCTTAATTCTATAAATTCTTTGACGCATGCTAGGCTATGCAACCATAGGAATTTTCAGTTTTGTTTCCCTAGAATTAGAATCTTTCTAAGCCTTTTTTATTTTATTTCATTCAAAATATCTCTCTCATTTGGCCAAAATTTAGAATCTAAACCTATGACCCACGGTTGAACTTAGGAAGGTTCACTATCAATTCATGAAAGTGAGCAATATCGGTGCAATCAAAATAAACGTAGTCCAAAAATATTTCTCGACTTACAAGTGTTTATGATGCCCAGATTCCCCTCTATTTATTCATTCAAACTCATTGCTTGCTTTGAGTTGGTTTTATTTGTCAAGATTAGAGGACTTAAGCATCTAAACACACTTTGGAAGGGTTTATGATCATGATCACTACTAATGACCAAGATTGAGATCACAGGAAGAAATTTTGTGCTCTCCGCCTAACACCACATGAAAGAGGGGACAGCCATGCATGGTGGTACACTTATTTTGCAGGATGGAAAGCAACATTTGGAGTGGAGTTGAAGCAAAGGACAAAGGCATGAATCAAGGTGGAGAAAACAATGTGCAAGTTGACAACTTTTCCAAAGAATGTGTGGTTCACAAGAATTGGGCGGTGCAAAGCATGTGGAGCTGCTGGGCAATGATCAAGAATCAACTCTAGAGGACATGGGAGCAAGGACATGTGAAGGTGGCCAGGGGACACCCTAGGCCGGCCGGCCCCAAGGACCCTAGGCCGGCCGGCCTGGTGCCCATTTAACCCCCTAGTGCTCATCTTTCACAGGTACACCTCTCACATATTTCTAAGTTCTTGTTCCTCAGTTCTTCCACCTTGAACACCAGCAAGAGCTCTAAAAATTTTGAGAATCAAAATCAGCCCCAAAAATCTCCAAAAATTCACTATTATTCCTAGTTTGCTATCCTCTTCAATATATTATTTTTCCATCGGCGAGAAACCCCTGGTGTGTTGGTTTTTGTGTTTGTGCAGCAAGGTACCATGAGGAGGAGTGTCATGAACTTCATCACCGGAAAGAGGACAAGGTCGTCGGCGTCCGACGCGCCATAGGCGAGGTCTTCGCGGAGGCACTCCGTTGCGAAGTCACCGTGAAGCATGGAGGAAGACAACCCCGCACCGTGGAGCAACATGCTGCTCCTTGGTGGGATGCAAGACCCAAGAAGTACCTCTATGCGGTTCACCGAACCTCGTGGGCGTGCCATGTTGAAATATGATGATCATTGCCGCTTTGTCAATTTTTGCACTTGGCTTATGCATGATTGAACTAATGCTCTCCCTAACACGATATGAAATTTACCTAAATACTGGCTCAATCTTTTGTGGAGGTTATGATAATTTAATACCCATATTTATTATTCTTGCTCTCTCTTTTAAACTTGTCAACGAATATTTTAATTGCTGAATTTAATTAAGCTAGCCTTGTCATTAATACCTTTTTGCAATTGCTCTACCTATCCAAAGCCTAAATGATTTATCATGATGAACCGTAATATAAGAATTATTTTCAAGTGAGTTAATTCAGGACTTATCTTCTCTGGTACGAGACTAAGAAGCTGACCATTCCATTTTGTGTACCTTCTCTTTGCTAGCCTTTCTATCCATGCATTGTGAGTTTCTACACCAAAAACTTCACAAACTTCACTGGATATCCACCCTAAACCCAAATTATCTTTTTGTGAAATGCCTCCTTGACCACAACCCAATTTGAGTATGGATCATTATCTCGAGGAAATTCCGAAGAATCAAGAGCTTGATACAAGGAACATATATTTGGGAGACATCAAAGAGTACACAGCGGAAAAATCAGAAGAAACGGAGGTCCACCAAGAGTGGGCCGGCTGGCCTCAACACCCTGAGCCGACCGGCCTACCCCCTGTCCTCCTTCATTTGCTTCAAAATTTGGCGAGAAGATACTCCCTGAAGATTCAAACCATTTTCCTAGAAGATCAAGATGGATACTTACTTCAGCATTAGCCATCACCTCTATGCTCGAGGACGAGCAATCGTTTAAGCATTGGGGGGGTGCTAAATAAGTATTAATGTTGCTAGAAGTTCTGAGGAGCAAAAAGGAAAGAAAGAAAGAAGAAAAATGATGAAAAAAGAAGAAAAGAAGAAAAAAATGAAAAGAAAAAATATGAAAAGAAAAAAATAAAAAAATAATAACAAATGCTCCTTGGTTCTTTTTGCTTCATTAATTCTATGAGTGCTTTGAAGACTATTTCATACTCAAATATTCCAACCATGTGCAATCCAATAACGAGGACTTCATTTGTGCCTCGGGATCAACCTTTTCCATTTGCACATGTCCACCATCTAAAAGCGTGTGTTCCATTTTCCCCCTCTCCGCAAAATCAATTATTTTCCATGGTCTTTTCGATGAGTCTCGGTAAACCCATGAGAAGATACTCCCTGAAGATTCAAACCATTTTCCTAGAAGATCAAGATGGATACTTACTTCAGCATTAGCCATCACCTCTATGCTCGAGGACGAGCAATCGTTTAAGCATTGGGGGGTGCTAAATAAGTATTAATGTTGCTAGAAGTTCTGAGGAGCAAAAAGGAAAGAAAGAAAGAAGAAAAATGATGAAAAAAGAAGAAAAAATGAAAAGAAAAAATATGAAAAGAAAAAAATAAAAAAATAATAACAAATGCTCCTTGGTTCTTTTTGCTTCATTAATTCCATGAGTGCTTTGAAGACTATTTCATACTCAAATATTCCAACCATGTGCAATCCAATAACGAGGACTTCATTTGTGCCTCGGGATCAACCTTTGCCATTTGCACATGTCCACCATCTAAAAGCGTGTGTTCCATTTTCCCCCTCTCCGCAAAATCAATTATTTTCCATGGTCTTTTTGATGAGTCTCGGTAAACCCATGAGAAGTATTTCTTGTTTTATAATATCTTGATTATAATATCTTTTGTTAGGACTAACCTTTCCCATAGCTCCAGATAAATCCTTACACATACATGAGAGAAAGGAAGGTGAAGAGAGTTCTAGCAAGTTTGAGAGACAAGATGAGCTGAGAGTTTCCATGAGCAATTGCAATGAGGTTTAAATTATTGATCTTGGTTTAGCAATTCTTTTGAAACTTACTTCTTAATTTCTGAGATTTGTTTCAATTAGAGAGCATGTGTTTAAAGTCTTTGTAGGGAACACTTAATTCATATCTACTCTCCATACTAGAAAGAGCTGGTTACAACTTGAAGAATTAACCGCAAAATATTTTGAGGGCATTATATTTTCTCGTGTATGATCAAGTGCAGGGATTGGACACCGAAAGGCCATGCTGATTTTTTATTCAAGACATACTTGAGGATGAGCAAGGTTTAAGCATGGGGGGATTGTTGACGCTCCTTAGCGATAAATTTTTACCCTTGTTTATCTTCAATAATGGCATAAATTTGATATCTAAACTATTGATCATACTCCATAACCAGGACATTTTCGCATATGTATGTGTTTTTGGAGGATTTCTGTTTAGGCAAGTTTTTGGGCTAAATTGGAGCACATACGGACAAGGCTTGTGACCAAGGACAACGCGATAAAAGATGAAGACCAAAAGCCCGAAGAAGAGGCTAGGCCGGCCGGCCCCACATGGCCTAGGCCGGCCGACCTATGTCATTCCAGGCCCCGTTCGTGCTCATCTTTGGAAAACCAACCTCCAAGAATATTTGAAATGCAAGTGCTTCAAGATAAGGTCAAGAAACTTCAGGGTCAAGGCAAATCAATTGGATTATTTGGAAGGTCATCCACTTCCCATTCTTATCTCGAAGATATCTTGAAGCAAATGACGTCCAAAGGCCCACATGCATAGGTGGAACATCTACTGAAGGTTCCAGAAGACTTGGAGAGAAAGACGAGGACGAGGCGGTCAAGAAAGTGGCCAGGCCGGTCGGCCTAGGACCCCTGGCACCGCCTTGCCCTCTCCTTCGACCTAGGGTTTCCTCAAGGTATAAATAGCCCCTGTGTCCCTGTGCCATGCATAATTAATCCATCATTCAATGCCGAGGAGCAGAGGAGCTAGAGGGACACCTTTCGGAGAGCTGAGGGTCGTGTTAATTGTCTAGGGTTCTACCCTAGCCGACATGGGAACCCTGCGAGGAAGACCACGTCGGAATTTCGGAGCTAGGATCATCAAGATCAAGGTAGGATCCCGGTGGCGACCTTGTGATGTACTATCATTCATGGTGAAGTTATTTGTGTTTTCGAATCTTTAGCGATCAAGTGCCTCTTTCTATGATTTCGTTCTATCTTGATTTTGCTTCTTCTCCAATCTATTCTCGAGATAGATTGCTTGGGGTGTTCTTGTAGCCATGGAGGCTACGGGTTCATACCGGATCTATCAAGTGGTTCGACACATTCACTTGTGAACGTGACCTTAAGTTACCCACACTAATAGGGAGCATCGTGATAGGGTGTGATCCCGGGTAAGGTGGGGCTTTTGGGAGTTTGACCGGAGGTCATGATTTAAAGATGCTTTTTATTGAGATTCACATCTATCTTACTTCACTCTATTTTGCTCAGAGCTACAACATATGCATGATCTAGGTGATCTAGATTGGTTATCTCTAACTTTCTCTTGCTACCTCCGGTGTTTGGTTTTAGTAGATTAGATCTGTTTTGCAACCCTTTTCAAGACTAAAGGATTTCTATGCTAGTTGGATTGTTTCTTATATCTTTAGTTCCACGGATTGATAAACCTTGGGGGAGTACTCTGAGGGAAGAGCTACAACTGATATGTGCGCTTGCGGTTCACGATTGACGCGTCTAAGGGCCGTCAGCAAGCTTTTCTTTGGTTTATCAATCCGTGGAGAAGGACATCGAGTATTCCCCTAAGGTTTATCAATCCACGGAACAAGGGATGTCTACGCTTAACTAAGCACTAATGATGTTAGCAAGAGTGTTCTTTGATTGGATGATGATATATAAAAGTAAGAACAATCTAACCTAATCAATGTTACGAACGGTATAGAAGAGTAAACAAGGTATGGAAATATTTGCCCATAGGGTCTAGGATCACTATGAGATGTAATCACCAAGCAAGATAGTACCAATCTAATCTATCAATGGTAAAGATATGAACCAAACTCAACACTTTCCCTTCCACATACTGTCACTACACGAGGGTACTCACCGATCGAGCTATAGGAACATGAAACGTTGATGCGATCTAGGCATGCGAGGCAACGAGCGATGCGTACCCAAAGTGATGCCTCCGGCTATTAGGATGTAAAGCGCCATCAACTAAGAACATGATAGATTGATCTCATAAAAGGATTTGGCAATTACAAATCAAGATCTCCTTACAACCCCATGGACAAACGAGGACTTTACCCCATGAAGCTAGGCATGACGTCGCGATTCATGGTGAGGAAGCCTCCGGTGAAGATCGAGCTCCTCGCTGTCCTCCAACTTGGGACGGTGCCCGGACGATGTGTAGGGCCTCCGGCGGCGTCTCCTCCTTGTGTTTCACTCCAATGGTGACTTTAGATCTAATCTAATCTTCTCCCCTCTTCCATGATCATGAGGGCGTCCTCGGGGCTGTTTATATAGGTCTCTGGTGAATGACGGCGGAGGGAACCATTAGGGTTTTCTTTTACTTCATGCTGAAGAAAGGGGAGCGCGAGCAGGCCCCGAAACAGGCTGGGCCGACCACCCAGAGCCTCCAGGCTAGCCGGCCTGGGCTCCTGCTGGCTCGTCTCGTCTCCATCTTTCGCGTGCTGGCCCTCCTCCTCAATCCTTATCCATGTAGGTACTTTGGTCCACGTCAAACTCCGCCAAATATGTTGTATTTCCTGCAAAATCACAATACACTCCAAAATACAAGACACATTCAAAAATGAGGTTATTTCAGGTACCAAGTGGTGGGTTAGTATAAGAATTAGTCCAAAACCAATGCCAAATCAGCCCTAAAAGTGTACCAATAACGACCATCAACAATCTCCCCATGCTTAGCTTTTACTCGTCCTCGAGCAAATCAAGCTATCAAAATCATTCGTTGGGGTTGCACAAAAGCTCTTGCTCCGCAAAACATACTTAGGCAAACAAATCTCACCAAAGTTCTTCAAGCGAATGTCACCGGAGCAGCAAGGATAATCAAAGTATGGGCGTTCAAAGATCTATCCAAAACATTACTCCACAACCTCTTACCCTTAGCTAGAAATCTTGAAAATAAACAACACTTACTTTCTTGCCTTCCTTGGAGGTTTTTCTTTAGTTATGAAAATAATCTCCCTGCAACAAGAGTTAGACCAAAATTCTTGCACAAGTCCTTTCAGGTCTCTCAATATAAGTGGCTATCCTATCGGTTTTGCAAGATCTCAACTCACAACTCAAGTATAAGTGGCTATCCTATTGATTTTGCAAGCTCTCAACTCACCACATGAGTCTCTCGAGTATAAGTGGAGTTGTAGGTAGGACTAGCAAAGTAAATACACATATTGTCAAATTAAGAAAACTCTCTAACAGTTGCTTACCTTCCGAGCCAATGATCATGAGAATATTACCATAATGTGAGGGGTTTCAAGGATAAGAAGATTTAGAATGGTGGGCATGTGCAAGGGCATATAAAAATTGACTTCAAGGCACAAGCAACGTCCTCATTGTCGGATTGCACATGGTTAGAAAAGAAGATTTGTTCTCAACAACAAGGCGATCTTCCTTTGCACTTCTCTTATTGTTCCAACTATAGAATTCTCCCTCTTTTCTTATATTTTTCTCCTTTCTTCCTTTTTCTTTTCTTTCCATATTTATATATATATATTTTTTCTTCTTCTTCTTCTTTCTTTCTTTCTTTTTTCTTTCTTTCCTTTCCTAGAATTTTTTCTCTTCTCCGAACCTCCCTTGAACAATTTCTCGTGAAAATAGGTAGATAAAACACTGAGGCAACTCCACAATTTCGGAGCACGAGCCGCAGCTGGGAGGGGCTAGGCCAGCCGACACAGAGAGTCCAGGCCGGCCAGCCTGGTGTTCTCCCAGCTCAGTTCCGGTTTATTTTTTCTGTACTTCTTCCTTGCTCTCTCCACAAATTATATTTTATTCAAACTTCGCCCAGAAAGAGAACAGATCTTCCAGTAATAGGTTGTGTTCAAGGAAAAGATAATAAAACAAGATGTGTTTTGGGCTCGGGTTTTGGTATCCGGTAGATCATATGAGTTGTTCCGATGAAGAACTCTCATTACCGAATATTGACGAGGCTAGCAAATAAGAGATAAGATAATCAAGGACATAATCATTGCTCAAAATTAAAACTTTCGAGAGAAAGAAATCCTAACTCAACTCATTGCACCTCCAATGCTTATGGTGGAGCGATTATAAGGTGGCTTTGGTAGGTAAAGGATATAACTCTCGACTTGACAAGAACTAGATCGACCTTGCATTTGTGGGGGTTTTAAAAGAGTAATAAAATAAATTTCCTCCAATTCTAGCTTTACTAGCAAGTATCGTCAAAAACCAAGCACTAGTTCAAGATCGGGCATGGGTATTTGTAAGGACAAACCAAATAATAAGCTCCACAACTAAGATTCAATTCCAAGACAATGCTCATGAACAAGTACTTAAATAAATAAGGTAAAACTGAATGCATAAGTAAATTTTACTCGATCCAACAATTATGCAAAAGTAAAGACTCTTTTTATTGATTTTCTTGACTCAACGCTAAATTAAGACTCTCTCACACGCTAATTTAAGACTCCCACACAAAGACTCACACTAACATTAAGACTCTCAAAATCAAACCAACTAACTCTTGGTGAAAAACGGCTAAGAAATTTTCAAACTACGAAGCGCCACACCTCCCCCCTCCCACAAATACTTAGATTTTACGACGTCCTCGTCGTAAGAAATAGATCACACGGGTGAGACGCTCGTAAAGACCTTCAACGGCACCTCGGGCAATTGCACTTAGGATAGTTGCTACTCCCTTCTCCTTGTTTCTTCAAGTTCCCATGCAAGCTAAAAAGAATTCTCATGTTGCGGTTGAGGAACTTGAAGTCGCCGTCCGATTGCCGCTTAAGATCTTCCACCTTTCGATTAAGCAACTCCAACGCTTGGAGGCTCTTATCTAGGGCTTCGAAAAGTGAATGAATATTTTCACGGCATGGATGGCAACACCCATTGTGACGCTCAGGGGAGTTTGGATCATCGCTGCCCTTAGGTTCTTCTTCCTTATGCTCATCACGGCGACTCTCCTTTGACTTGTCAATCTCCTTTGGTTCATCTTCCCATATGTACCCATCGTCATCATGCGTCCAGCAGCACCCCACGACGCGGCACTCCGGTCATCTTTACAATCGCTATCTCCTCCAAAATCCTTGGGCTCGGGAGGTTTCTCGATGTAGCTCTTCCTCTTCACACCAAGAAGATGTTTAGAGCGCCTTGGGAGGACGATGATGGAGCACGTCTCGATGCTAGCTTCGTCATCGCTCAAGATGATGACGGGTTGACGTTCGATGATCTTCTTGCTAGGCACCTTCCCCCCAACGCGCATCCGAGCTTGAGTAGGGAATTTCTTCACGTGGGGGAGCTTCAGGTCGTAGCTCTTAGCCTCTAGGTGAAGGAGCTTGCCAGCAGCCACAGGGAGGCCCTGGGCCGGCCGGCCTGGGGAAGGTGTGCCGGCCGGTACACCCCCCTCCTTCACCTCCATCGCTCCAACTTCGACGCCCATGCTCCTGGAAGATGCCATAGCTTTCTTGATTCTCGAGGTGGTGGGTTTAGGTTGGAAAAAGATGAAGGTTTGGATCCCAATGGTGCCTCTATTTATGTCCCGAAAGCCTTGGATGAGAAGTCCAATCTTTCCAAGTTTAAGCTGCGCAATCTCCTGGACACCGATTCAAACTTTCCTTATCTCCAACATACCAAAAATTCACACAAAACCGACCCCGAAAAGGGGTAGGCCGGCTGGCTTGGGGGTCTATGGGCCGGCCGGCCTGGGGAGTTTTTCGCCCCCGGCCTCCAGGTTTTTACGGGGTGCTCTTTGTTTAATTGCTAGCCATTTTGTCTACCGAGAACCAGAAAAACTCAAAGAAAAATAGAGAGAAAACAAAAACTAAAAAGAAATATTTGTAGGCGAACCTCGTCTAACGTCATTAGGTTTGACGCTCCGGTTCCTCCATCATGGTGTAGATGTCAATGTAGTGAAGAGGCACAACGTCGGGCTCCAAGAATACCTTGAGTCGCTGCCCATTCACCACATATTGGTCTCCTTTGACGTCCATGATCGTTATCGCTCCCGTAGGTGAGATTGAGTGAACGATGTACGGTCCATCCCATTTGCTCTGCAACTTTCCTTTCCCGAAGAGTTTGAATCTTGAATTGTATAGTAGAACTTTGTCTCCCTCCTTTGAATTCTTTTCTTTGTAACCTCTTGTCATACCATCTTTTTACTCTTTCTTTGTAGATGCTTGCACTATTGTGTGCTTTCAATCTCAACTCCTCCAACTCGCTTATTTGGATTCTTCGTTTAACTCTAGCGGCATCCTCATTGAAATTCTTCTCTTTCCTCATCCAATATGCCTTGTGTTCAAGCTCCACCAGCAAATGACATGTTTTTCCATAAATAAATTGATAGGGAGGCATGCCTATTGGCGTCTTGTGTGCGGTCTGATAGGCCCATAGTGTATCACCTAACTTCTTCGACCAATCTTTTCCTCCTTTGGTCACGATCTTCTTTAGAATATCCTTTAACTGCTTGTTCGAACTCTCCGTTTGCCCATTTGTTTGAGGATGATATGCCGTAGATACCCTATGTTCGATCCCCAACTTTGCCAAGAATTTGCGGAATTCCTTGCCCGTGAAATGTGTTCCTCTGTCGCTTATCAAAATTCTTGGGACACCATAGCAAGGGAATATCACCGACTTAATCATATGTATAGATTCTTCGGTCGATGCCTTGCGACATGGAATCGCTTCAACCCACTTTGATACGTAGTCAACCATCACCAATATGTGCTCATACCCATGTGAGTTCAAGAATGGTCCCATGAAGTCGATTCCCCATACATCAAATAGATCAATTTGCAGATTGTATTTGTGAGATGTTTCCCGTCTTTTGACATTCCGAGCAAGTTGCAACAAATCTCTTTGCATCTTCATGCATCTCCAGCCAATAAAATCCACATGACCATACCTTAGCATGAGTTCTATAATGATAGTGTCCTCCATATTCCGATGAGTGACACTTTCTTAAGATTTCTTCTCTTTCTTCCCTTGAAATACACCTTCTTAGAACTCCGTCTTCTCCATGTCTATATAAGTATGGTGCATCCCAATAACATTTCCTCTTCTCGAAGATAACCTTTCGCTTTGCATTTTTATCCAAATGATCCAAAGGCATTCCTCTTATCACCCTTATGATGTCTTCCATCATCCATCCCTATCAAGTATTCTATAGAGATGGTCATCTCTCATTTTATCATCAATAGGCTTCATCCCATCATCTCCTTGATGCATCCTTGATAGGTGGTCAGCTACCACATTCTCCGACCCTTTCTTGTCTCGAATCTCCACATCGAATTCTTGTAATAATAAAATCCATCGAATCAAATGTGGCTTTGCATATTTCTTGGACAAAAGGTATTTGATCGCTGCATCATCGGTATACACAATCACCTTTGAATTTACTATGTAAGATCTGAATTTTTTAAAAGTAAATACCACGGCAAGCAATTCCTTCTCCTTTGTTGCATAATTAACTTGAGCTTCATCAAGGGTCTTGCTTGCATAGTAAATAGCATATACCTTCCCTTCCTTTCTTTGTCCATGAACAGTTCCAATGGCGTAGTCACTCGCATCACACATAATTTCAAAGGGTTGATTCCAATCTGGAGGTTGTATGATAGAGGCACTCACGAGTGATTGCTTCAATGTTTTAAAGGCATGCAAATACTTTTCATCAAAGTCGAACTCCACATCTTTTTGAAGAAGTTGTGTCAACGGTTTAGTGATCTTAGAGAAATCCTTTATAAATCTTTTATAAAATCTGGCATGATCAAGGAAACTTCTTAGGGACTTGATATCCGTAGGTGGTGGCAACTTCTCTACGGTTTCAATCTTTGCTTTATCCACTTCGATCCCTCTCTCAGAGATGACATGCCCTAGGAATATTCCTTGCCTCACCATGAAGTGACACTTCTCCCAATTAAGCACAAGGTCGACTTCTCCGCATCTCTTGAGAACTTTATCTAAATTTGATGAGCAATTTTTGAAGCTAGTACCATGCACTGAGAAATCTTCCATGAACACCTCCATAATTTCTTCAATAAAATCCAAGAATATTTCCATCATGCATCTTTGAAAAGAAGCCGGTGCATTGCATAATCCAAAAGGCATTCTTCTATATACAAAAGTACCATATGGACAAGTGAACATGGTCTTATGTTGGTCATCCGGATGAATAGGTATTTGGAAGAATCCCAAGAATCCATCAAGGTAACAACAATGTGAATGCTTTGCTAACCTCTCGAGCATCTTGTCGATGAATGGTAGTGGAAAGTGATCCTTTCTTGTAGCCTAGTTCAATTTTCGATAATCTATGCACATCCTCCAACCCGTAACAGTCCTTTGCGGTATCAATTGATCTTTCTCATTTTTCACCACTGTAAGTCCTCCTTTCTTTGGCACGCAATGCATGTGGCTCACCCATTCACTATGTGGTACGGGATATATAATTCTGGCATTCAACAATTTGATTACTTCCTTCTTAACCACATCATGCATAGCATGGCTCAACCTCCTTTGATGCTTCGCAATGGGATTGTATTGGTCTTCAAGTTGTATGTGATGAGTACAAAAGGCGGGACTTATACCTTTCAAGTCATTAATAGTGTACCCATTCACCTTCTTGTGCCTCCTCAATAATTTCAGCAACTTGTCCGTATCTTCCGGGTTTAGTTCGTCGCTTACGATCACCGGGAATGTCTTGTTGTTCCCCAAAAATTCATATTTCGGCCCCTTGGGTAATGGTTTCAATTCAACATCTGGTGCTTCCGGTTCCTCTAGATGCAAATCTCCAATATCTTCGTATTTCTCCTCTTCCAAGATTCCGTGTTGTGCTTCCAATCCTTCGGTTGCTTCCTTTACTTCTTTATCATGATCACCATTGATGCTTCCATTCTCCATTGCTCGTTGGAGGGGGTCCCTGAAAGAATCAACAAAGCGAAGGCTCTCTACCTCTTCGTTATCAAGAGGTAGAGCTAAGGCAACACATGAAGCGGGTAGAAAGTCATAAGTATATTTTGTTTCATCTAGTTCAATCGTGACTTTACCCTTTCCGGCATCAAGAACCGCATTAACCAACTTAAGAAAAGGCCTACCAAGAATTATATCATCATGTTCATCATGGCAAGCATCAAGCACGAAAAAGTCGGTTGGAATGATTTTACCCGAGATAGCAACATCTAGATCTCTAAGAATGCCCAAAGGTTTGGTTGTTCTACCATCTCCCATAATTAATTTAGTAGAACTAGGAGCAAGATTCAAAGTTTTACTATAAAGCTCATCATAAACCTTTGAAGACATGATATGGGCTCTAATGTCGCATAAAGCTTTGCAAAATAACTCTCCATTGATCGTGCAACTTATATGAGGTGTAGGTAGAGGGGTACCTTCATCATGATTTGCTTGTATGGCATACACCTCGGCTAGGTGCACAAATGGAGATGCCTTCGGTTTGACTCCCATGATTTTCTTCACTTCGGTGACATGGTCGGGGTCTATTTCTTCATCTTCATCAAAAAGCTTCCGAATAATTTCTCTGGCCGATCCCTTGTCCAATATGTAGCCCGTATGTTTATCCGGTGGGAAATCCGACTCTATGGCCTTCATAGACTTCTTTTGATTTGGGTGTGGTCTTCCTTTGTCGAATAGTTCACCAAAATCAATCGGGATCCAATCCATTAGCTCGAATTGTTTTAGCGACTTTGCATTCACCAAATTTCTCCCAATTTCCACCTCCGGCTTGCTCTTTCTTAGGTCACGGACCGGTGCTTCTTCCTCGTGGGTTGCTCTTGTAGCTTTTTCATGCTTCAGTTGTTCTTCCTTTGCTTCCAGGGTCTCTTTTCTGAAAATTCCAGCAAGAACCCCCACGCGAGGTTCTTGCTCTATGTCTCCCGAAAGGAGATTTTCCCAATCTCTTCGCATGCCTGCCCCTTTGCTTATTTTTTGTAGAATTTGCAGCTTCTGTGAGTGTTTTCTCCACGAGATCCCCTCCTGCGCACATTTGTACGAATTCCATGCACTTGGGTGTTAGGAAAAAATAGAAAGTACGCAAGAGTACATCATCGGAGAATCCTAGCTTTGGTCCTTGTTCAATCAATCCATTGAATCTATCCCAAGCTTGATCTATTCCTTCATCTTCTCTTTGCGTAAAGTTGATCACTTGCCTCCGAATGTGTTGGATTTTGGATATCGGAAAGAACCGTCCACAAAATTTCTTCATTAACTCATTCCAGTTTCCTTTCACGTCGAAGGATGCAAGCGCATACCATCTTTTTGCTTCATCTACAAGTGAGTATGGGAAACGATTCCATCTAAACCAAGCTAAAGGAACTCCATCTTGTTGTACTGTATTGCATAGCATCGTGAACCACTTGATGTGTCTATATGGGTTGTCTGTCTCCACCCCTCTAAATGGGTTTGCAGCCGCCATCTTGATGATTTGAGGCTTGATCTCGTACTCGGTGGCTTCAAGTGTCGAATCTGATTTTTGCATGTCGAAGTCCTCCGATTGTGGGCTTGCATAATCCCTTAGTGATTTTCTTCTTCCTCCATGGGTTAAACGACAAGAGCCATCTAGACAACAAAAACAAAAACAAAACCAAAAACAAATATTTTTCTAGAGAAAAGATTAGGTATTAGTAGCCAACAAAATTAATACAAAGTTAAACGTAGCAATCTAGCTTGTTCCCCGGCAACGGCACCAGAAAAGCTTGTTGACGGCCCTTAGTCGCGTCAATCGTAAACCACAAGCGCACGTTTCAGTTATAGCTCTTCCCTCAGAGTACTCCCCTAAGGTTTATCAATCCGTGGAACTAAAGATATAAGAAACAATCCAACTAGCATAGAAATCCTTTAGTCTTGAAAAGGGTTGCAAAATAGATCTAATCTACTAAAACCAAACACCGGAGGTAGCAAGAGAAAGTTAGATATAACCAAACTAGATCACCTAGATCGTGCATATGGTGTAGCTCCGAACAAAATAGAGTGAAGTAAGATAGATGTGAATCTCAATAAAAAGCATCTTTAAATCATGACCTCCGGTCAAACTCCCGAAAGCCCCACATTACACGGGATCACACCCTGTCACGATGCTCCCTATCGACGTGGATAACTTAAGGGCACGTTCACAAGTGAACGTGTCAAACCACTTGGTAGATCCTGTATGAACCCCTAGCTACCATGGCTACAAGAACACACCAAGCAATCTATCCCGAGAATAGATTGGAGAAGAAGCAAAACCAAGATAGAACGAAATCATAGAAAGAGGCACTTGATCGCTAAAGATTCAGAAACACAAATAACTTCACCGTGAATGATAGTACATCACAAGATCACCACCAGGATCCTACCTTTGATCTTGATGATCCTAGCTCCGGAACTCCGACGTGGTCTTCCTCGCAGGGTTCCCACATCGGCTAGGGTAGAACCCTAGACAACTAGCACGACCCTCAGCTCTCCGAAAGGTGTCCCTCTAGCTCCTCTGCTCCTCGGTGTCGAATGATGGATTAATTATGCATGGCACAGGGACACAGGGGCTATTTATACCCTGAGGAAACCCTAGGTCGAAGGGGAGGGCGAGGCGGCGCCATGGGTGCCTAGGCCAGTCGGCCTGGCTTCTTTCGTTTGCTTCGGGATATCTTCGAGATAAGAATGGAAAGTGGATGACCTTCCAAATTCTCCAATTGATTTGCCTTGACCCCGAAGTTTCTTGACCTTATCTTGAAGCACTTGCCTTTCAAATATTCTTGGAGGTCGGTTTACCAAAGATGATCATGAATGGGGCTTGGAATGACATAGGCCGGCCGGCCTAGCCTCTTCTTCGGGCTTCTAGCCTTCATCTTTCATCGTGTTGTCCTTGGTCACAAGCCTTGTGTATATGTGCTCCAATTTAGCCCAAAAACCTGCGTAAACAGAAATCCTCCAAAAGCACATGCATATGCAAAAACATCCCAGTTATGAAGTATGATCAATAGTTTAGATATCAAATTCATGCCATTATTGAAGATAAACAAGGGCAAAAGGGTGTCGCTAAGGAGCGTCAACAACACCCAATCTCGCGATTGATCAGCTTTTGCTTGCGCTTTGAGTCCGCCTTAGCTATTCCTCCAAATATGACATTGACAACCTTGTCGGCTTGTTGATAGCCAGTGTCTTTGTCGCCCTTGTTCCCCCCATTGTTGTCGGGCCCATCGGGTTTGGAAGTGCTTTTGGTGCTGAAAGCCTTCTTGAGCACGAAGCAATCCCTACTGGAGTGTTTGTCCTTTTGGATGGAAGGGGCATTGCTTGTCAAGGAGCTTCTCGAACTTCTTGCCGGAGGGTCCTCGCTCGGCAATGTTGACTGAGTCTTTAGGCTTGCGCTTATTGTCAGTGAAATCACGCTTGCTGTTGTTTTCAGGCTGCTTGTCTTTGTTACGGTCATTGTTGTTGTTGCGATCTCCTCCTGACTTGTTTCGGTTGAACCTTTCTCGTTGCATGTCTTCAGCATCGGCCCACCGGCTGACAAGGTCGCGCATGGCTTCCACCGTCTTGGGCCTGTTTCTTCCAAAGTCTAGGTGTAGCGTGGGGTCAGTGAGACCACTGTGGAAGTAGTCGATGATGTCCTGGTCAGTGAGCTCGACGCAGGTTGCCTGCTTTTCCCAGAAACGGTGGACGTAGCTTCTAAGATACTCGTTTTGGCCTTGTTTGCATTGGGCAAGGTCAAAGTGAGTACCCGGCTTCTCCCATGATCCCTGGAAGTTGTTGATGAAGACCCTACAAAGTTCATCCCATGAGTCGACGGAGCCGGGCTTTAGTCCTTCTAACCATGTCAGAGGAGCTTGCTCAAGGGCCACAGGGAAGTATGTGCACATAGTGTTGGTATTCCCCTTTACAGCCTTGATCACCGAGTAGTAGATGCAGAGCCACTGCTCAGGATCATGTTTCCCGTCATATCTTTCGATGCCAGATGGCTTGAACTTCTCAGGATAGGCGGTAGCTCCAACGCGGTTTGAGAAAACCGAGAACCCTTCATACTTGCCAAGGTTGTGATGACCTTGACCTGGAGGCCCGTAGATCTGGTCGTACTCCTGACGCCGCCGGCATTCTTCTTCTTCGTGATTGCGGGCGCATGCAGAGATGATGGTGCGTGTGTCTTTGCTCTGTAGTTGGTGTCGCAGATCCCTGTCATTATCGCGGTAGTCGCGACGTCCGTCTCTGACCCTGTTGCCGCCGTGCCCACGATTGTGGCTCTGTTCAGCAATGCAGTGGCTAGGTCTGGCGCCATGGTTTCCACCTCTGGCACCAACTACCATTCCGCCCACATTGTCGAGTTCTCAGCGATCCCAGCTTGGATGATGGGATGGGTTGCCGCGCTTGCTCCTTTGGGGGAAGCAGCTGCTGCCTTGATGGCTTGCCGTTATGGTCTTAGTGATTGACCGAGCAGGGTTCATTGCATCATGCTGAATTGCTGCTGTTTCGAGCATCGTCTTCATCCGTTGGATTTCCGGGGTCTGCTCCAAAGCTTCAAGTCCTTGTGTGACAGCTAGGATGTTGGCTGCGCGTTGGTGTAGACGTCCTGGCCAACGACTTGCAGGAATCGCTCTTCAAGGTTTTGCGGAACTAGTCTGCGGTTGGCTCAGCAACGTCGATCTACGAGAGCAGCATTACGTTGCCCGCGCTTGTCCCGATCGTCTACGGTCTTGTTTGCCACGGATGGCTCGTCATTGGAATCTTGATCTTCGTTGCCAATAATCACCATGGTTTGACGCCCTGGTGAGAAGCTTCCCATGCTTGAAGATGCAGAAAGAGTAGAGCCGCATTCGTTCGAGGAGTCCAGCATCTCCCCATACTGAAAAGGCAATGGATCAATGCACGTGATAATGCGGGACATGTCTAAGTCTTCTTGTGGAGTTGCTCCGAGCTTTGGCTTGCGTCCTGGCCAATGGACAAATCTCCCTTCTGGAGTTGAGGTGATTACGAGTCCGACTTGTTTCCCACCCAGGGGGAGTTCGTCGAATTCGACCAGAGATCTGAGTTGCTTTGATGTTGCTGCCTGGTAGACGGAGGCAGTTCCCGTGAGGCCAAAGGGAATTTGGCTCGGGGTACTGGCCTCGTGCCTAGTAGTGGCTAAGCCCCTCTTCTTCTGGGTTTTGCATTGAATGGATTTCGACACGACCGATGGTTCATAGATCGACTCGAACTGCCTAGTCCGCTTCGAATTTTCTCAGTTCGAGTTGAATTCGAACCGAGACTCGAGATTCCCCGAGTCCGAGTTGGATCGGACCCGGGAGCGCGATCTCATCAAGCTTGTCGGCGAGTAGCTCCGGAGTCGGCGACTTGAGGACGCTATCGAAGGCAAATAATACAGATTCCTAGTCAGATACTAAGCATAGAGTCCTAACATGAGTAGGCCGGGTTGTTTCCTAGAAGCCGACTAGTATCCTTAACCTACATGTCTCTTCCTTGTATCTATTAGAGTTGCCGGCCCAACTTCCTCATGGGCCTATGACCCATAAGGACTCCTATGAATCTTGGTGCGTCAATGAGAGTTTCATGTCACGAACTATTTCGAGGTGGTTTTAGCTATTTTCATGAGGGTTTTTATCTCTCACAATTTTCCATTGTGGTAGTGAAAGCTAAGGCCAACTTCAATGGGAGTTTCATCAAGGGTTTCATGGTCATTAAAGTTTCCTTAAATTTTATGCCACATCACCATTTTTCGGATGTGGCAAGGTCTTTATGAGGAGAGAGAAGGCAGAGTTTCATCATATGTGAGAGTCGTTTCATCCCTATGAAACTTAACTGACACATTTACCTAGTTTGTAGTCTTGGTAACAGTGCAATGAACCTATGCATTAAGGCTGGCCTAAAGGAATGACTCTCTTTGGGACTGCGGCAGGCAACAGCGCGTCTGGGAGAAGCAAAAAGCAGACGCGAGGCAGCTCATTGAGGGTGCCTTTGGGGTGGCTTCTAACCTGCTTTTGCTTCTAAAAAAGCCAAAATCCCAACCAAAGGGCAAGCCTCATACCAGGTTCTTTGGCCAAAAGTGGCTTTTCTCCAGTTTATTTCTTGCAGCAGCAGGAGAGGTGCTTTCTTGGGCTTTTGGCTTTCACAAGTTCAAAGAAATTGCCCACTGCCACTGGTTATGAGTGTAACGCTTCGTTTCTTTTCCCTCTCTCCCGATATTTTTCTCCCGAGCTCGATGGGAGGAGCGGCGGAGATCTGGTGCTCCCGCATCACCGACGACATCCGCACGGAGGGGAGGAGCGGTGGAGGTTTGGCGCCCCCTATCGCTGGTGACGTCCATGTGGAGGGTAGGAGCGGGCGAGCGACGGTGGTCTGGCGCGTAGGGCAGGGTCCACGACGGACCGACGCGGAGGAGAGGTGTCGGTGTGCGGTTCCTGGCGGTGGCGTGAGGCTACGGGCGGTCGGGAATCCATTGATTCCTGGCCTGATGTTGGCCGGCGCTCTAAGGAAGGTGGTGGAGGCCGGAGGCGTGATGGTGTAGGAGGTGTTGCACGAGGGATCGGAGGGAGGTGGCCGGTGGATGGACGAATCGTCGAGTGGTGGCCATAGCAGGCCTCCTCTGCCGCAAACCCCCATCGTGGATCTTCCCTAGTGAGTCCCGGCTACCGCGCCTAGGCCTATGAGCCCCGGCTGCTGCTGCTCCTTCACGCCCAGACTGGCGAGCCCCAAACGCGCTGCTGCTTCGCGCCCAGGCCGGCGAGCCCTGGCCGCCGCTGCTCCTTCGTGCCCAGGACGACGTGAGGAAGAAGAAAGGGCTGATGAGCGGACTCCCTCGTGAGAGAGAAAGAGAGAGAGAGAGATGAGTGGGGAGGGTTGTGTATGACAGGTGAGGTCCACTAAACAATTTTCTCAAAAAACCATGGCTGCCCAACCAAACGATTTTAGGCTTTCTCACCGTAGCTTTTTCTACCGCCCATATTTACTTTTCCAAGAGTCACTCAACCAAACACACCTGAATTCCCGATTTTCCTTCAACTTGCGGTTGTCAACATGCAATACAGAGACTTGAGCGGGCTTTTTCTTACGGTTGTCAACGTGCATTACGGAGAGTTCGCCGTGTTTTTCTCACTTGTTTCCTCGTGAAAGCCAGGCGAACGCCGTCCCAAACAATTCCAATGTTGCATCACTCCTCTAAGGCCAGTCTCAATGGAAAGTTTCATGAGAGTTTCATAGCATTAGATTTTAATGCCACAGCAGCAAAATTGCTGACTTGGCAAGGTAATTCATTGAGTGGGTTTCATGGGATGAGAGAGGAGTTTCATCCCATGAAACTCATCTGGCACGGTTACCTAGTTCTCAGTCTAGCTGTGCAATGAAACTCTCAACTGAAACTGGCCTAACACATCGAACCCGGTTTGCTACGAGGAAATCATGTACTCCTCGGAAGGTCCAATCTTAATTACTACCTTACCTAAGCATGACAAACTGTGATGTGGATCAGCTGGATTGCTCGAAACACTGTTCATGCGGCTGTACGTACAGGAGAAGGGAGATCCTGACTTGGGGGTGTTTAGTTCACCTCCTCACCAACCCATTTTGCAAAATACACATTTTTTAATGTATTTTTTCTCTCTGTGCACGCGGCTCAATGCGAGCCCATTTTGCAAAATGTAAGGATCTAAACACTCCCTTGGTTTTTTATTGCTCACGTTAATGCGCTAAATAATAATGCTGTACGTAACGTTTCATGCGCTGAATAGTCAGGGTCTTGTATATTACTCACATTAATTATTGCTCACATTAATGCGCTGAATAGATGCGGTACCTAACACTTTCTGTACAACAACATTTTGCAAGGTCGCTGGTCACAGAGCGAGCCACCACCGTGCAGCATTCCATCATTACTTTGTCGCCTCGTGCAGCACGCGGAGCCATTTCTTTTCCATAGAAGAGACAAGACCAGCAAATATCATCTCAAGATCTTACCGAGGTCCTCCCAAATAACCTGGACCATGGCTCTCATAAATCATAATATATTGTGTCCTAGTAGGAGGTACTGGATTTATTAATATCTATTAAATTCAATTAAATAAAAAATAGGAAAAATATCTTCCTGTTAGATCTAAAACTTGCATGCATAGATCCAGCCTTTTTCCCTATCGCGGTTGTTCATGTTGATTTGTTCCCAAAACAAGAAAGATGGATGGCCGGCGTTTGATGTCAAAAAAAAGATGATACCTTGCCGGTAATTTTGTGTTGTAGTATCTATTTGCAACGTGACCTTCTAAAGAAATAACGTGATATGGCATGTGCGTGACTTGTGGAATGGTATGCGACCCATGGCATGATGTACATTTTTGCATCATGTTTTTCAATGTCGATAAAAAAATGTGAAATGGTATGAATGCGACCCTTTGCATAGCATATGTATGTTACATTTTTAAGATTATTGCATTTTTTAAGATATATTACATTATATATGTCACAACTGTTTTGAAATATATACATGATATTTTCAATTATTTTTCAAAGATGTACGTGTGCGGTTGATTGAATCAACAGGATGTTTTGCTTCAATCCTACAACAAAATTAGATCTGCTGAAACACGACATGTTTCGTGATGTACACGTAGATTGAACCACTAGATGGTAAATGTGAACGATTTTGATAGTTTGGGATTCATGTTTTATGGTTCGATGGTCACAACCAAACTAGAGTGGTAGTTGGATGGTCAAAAATGAATTCTTCCTTTTCTCGCAGTTGTCAACATGCATTACGAGGAGTCTATGTTTTTCTCGCTTCTTTCCTCGTGAAGCGAGGCGAACACCATCCCAAACAAAGTCCAATGTTACATCACTTCTCCAACACATGGAACCTGATTTGCTACAAGGACCACAGTTATTGGGATCGGACCAGACCGGCCGTTCCAATCGGTTCTACCAGGAACCGAAGCCTCTGCCGGTTCGGTCCACGTAAAAGATCAGTAAGCAATCGAACTCCAGTTGGACCAGCCAGTTTTACAATTAAAACGCTCATGAAAGCTGGCCACGAACCGCTGGACACACGTGACTGTGCATCACATCTTTCCTCGTGAAGCGAGGTGAACGCCGTCCCAAACAGACTCCAATGTTGCATCACTTCTCTGACACATGAAACCTGGTTTGCTACGAGCACACATAGAACCTGATTTGCTATGAGAAAATCTTGTACTCCTTGAAAGGTCCAAATTTAATTATCTAACCGAAGCACAAACTGCGACGAATGAGTATGTTGATCAGCACCCTGTTCAATTGTTCATGCGGGTGTATAGAGTAGGAGAAGGGAGACCCTGACTTGGGCTTTTATTGCTCACATTAATGTGCTGATGAAATAAGCTGTACCTAAGAGTTTGATGCGCTGAATAGTCATGGTCTTGTATTGCTCACATTAATAAGTTGAATAGAGATGAATTTAGATGTTCAGATATCCGAATTATCCGTATTTATATTCGACTAAAACATCAATATAAATATCCGTATTCATATCTAATTTTAATATAAATGTTAAATAAAAATATCCGAATTCTTTTTCATCAATTTTCTCTATTCGAATCCATATTCGTATTCAAATAAAATATAGAATATCCGATATTATCCGTATTCGTGAAGAATATAGACTCAACGAAACCATCTATCCGAATGTGAACCCGTATTCGAACTATTTATTTTGTTCGTATCCGATAAAAATAGACAAGATTTGCATTCGATCCATATTAAAATATGGTAAAAGGTGATATCTGGATTCCATTCCATATGTATCCGATCCGAATCTATCCCTAGTGCTGCATTACCTAACATTTTAATGCGCTGAATAGATGCAGTACCTAACATTTTCTGTACAACATGTTGCAAGATTTCAGAAGAGATGAGGTCGCCGGTTGTTGTTAGGCCAGTCTCAGTGGCAGTTTCACGGGCACAGTTACCAAGTCTGCCATGTCAGCTTTTCAACATGATGAAACTGACACTCTCAATGCACAGTTTCATGAACACAGTTTCATAGATAGATTGTAGCATTAAATGCGTGCATGGTGTTGTGATCAAATGTGCCATACAAAGTATGTAGCCTTTTGTGATTGTATCTAAATTTAGTAACATACTTGAACATGGTGATGTTGGCAATATGAAAATAGGCCTCATATATTAGTACTATATTAAATAGAGTCTCATATATGAAAATGATTACATAGAGTATATCTCAAACTGTAGATCTATTTCGACGGCTCAAATACTTGCCACCAAATACAGCTATGACACCTTTGACGAAATTTTTCATCGCCTCCATTGAAGTTGTCTCCCCAATCTTTAGGGACTCATCTAGATGATCTGCCGCGCTGCCATTAGCCAACTGACGAATAGCCGCCGTACATTTTTGTAGTGGTGTGAGTCCTTGGCGATTAAGAGCATCCGTCCTTGTAGTGAAGTAATCGGACCATTGGCCTAATGCATCGACGATGCGTAGGAACAGTGGCCTAGACATACGAAATCTCCGACGAAAAATCTTGAGTGAATATAGAGGATTCTCTGAGAAATAATCGTCCACTAGACGTTGATGGTACTCCTCACGTGGCCTTTTAATATAGTTCCTCGGTCGCAAACGATGGTCAGATGCCTCTTCTGCAAGAGCATCGACACTAGCCTTCAAGAATGATGTTGTTTCACTGATCAAGTCATCTATAATATCCTCCTCAGCGATGAACTCATCTAAAGTATATATATCCCTGGGATCACTCATCTTGTGAACACTGAGAAGGCGCACAAAAAAATTAAGGTTCTGAAACATATACACGAAGCAAGAGAGAATGAAATTTAAGACAAGCAAAAGAGATGCAACAGTACCTTATCTCAACAGGACTCAGGCCACAGGCCACCAGTACTCAGAACTCGACATGCAACTCGACATTCTCAACTTCAGGGGACACAGGCCACCAGTACTCAGAACTCGACATGCAAAAGAAATGCCACCAGTACTCGACAGACACGGCCAGATATATAGGTAGTGCACACAGGACACAGGCCAGCAGTTTCACATTCACACCATCAGTTTCACACAGCAGTTTCGCATTCACACAGGGAGACCAGCAGTTTCACATTCAGCATTCACATAGGGAGATTAGCAGTTTCACATTCACACCAGTAGTGTCACAAATGACAAGGTTCAGTTTCACATTCACACCAGTAGTGTCACAAATGACAAGGTTCAGTTTCACATTAAGATAAGGAGCAGTTTCACAAAATATTGAAAAACATAAGTCACAAATGCCCAAAGTCTGTCAGCATTCAGGGATAAGAAGGGATAACAAAATATTGAAAAACATAAGCCTTGCATCATCATATTGTCTTCGAGCTCCCTGGTTCCTTCCTGAAATCACAGATGATCAGAAAATGAGCAAAAGTAATAAGAAGGGAAATGCACCAGAGATCAGAAAATCAGCTAGTACTACCTCATGCTTCGTCCTCCATACCAAATATCTTCTCTTCCATCCTTTTCAGTGTCTTCTCTCGGCCAGCCTTAGCTTCTTCAGACATCTGACTTGGGTCTTGACCCAACAGTGAAGTGTAAGCTTCAAGGAACTTTGCTTGGAGGTTCATCCTTGATATCTCAAGCTGTGACTTTGTCACTTTTTCTCGCTCCTTCTTACGCTCTTGTGTAACTTCAAGTATCTTGTTTACATTTTCTCCAAGGACGACAATACCATCCAAAATATGTTCTGCCTTCCGTTTCTTACCTTTTTGTTCTGCCTTGGCTGCTTCTCTACCCATAGGACGTTCCTCATCAGCTACATTTATGCTCTTCGCTTTCTCTTTCTCGGACTGAGCAATATATGTGCACCATTTTGGTTCATTTTTCAGAGTCTTCCACCAATGAACCAATGCAAAAGGCTTGCCATGCTTTTTCTGGAAAAGTTGTTGTGCTTCATCCATCAGTTGGTCATCAGAGTATCCACTCTTATTCATTTTACAAACTGAACTCCAATAGCCATTGAATTCATTTATAGTTTTGCTTAGGCGCGACCAATGGATCTTCAGCTGGTTAGTATCCCTTATACGATCTGGTTGACAATTCTTATTAAATTCTTCAGTGATTTGACCCCAAAATGAATCACCTTTCTTGTCATTTCCATGAATAGGGTCTTTAGAAGTGTTCAACCAAGCACTTGCCTAGATATATCAAATTTGGAAAATGATCATCGGTAATACATAAGGTATGTTCACATATGGAAATAAATCTATGTGCAGATTATTACCAGTCTCACTTCCTCGTCATGTGTCCAATATCTCTTCTTCACTGATCTAATAGCGTCAACACCATCATCTCCATCAATGTTAATGGTGACATTCTGTGTTTGTGTCCCGTTGACTAATGGTGGAGAAGCTTGATATGCTGGGCTCAAGTTTTGTGTAATCCCAACAAAATGAAAATTTTCTCCAAACGGCTGTGGTGGTGCTGGAATATGTGGTTGCTGTAACATATTTAAATAACCACCCCTACAATGTGCACAAAATGCAGAATTAACAAGAGCCAAAGCAAGGCAAAGCTAAACTGAGTATGTGAATTAAGAAGAGCCAAAGCTAAACTGGGTTATGTTAATTAACAAGAGGCAAAGCTAAACTGAGTTAGGCGGCAGCAGCACATGAGAAATAATCGAAGTCAACGCTAGCAGCAATAATCAGATTTAATTTTTATTCTAAGGACATAGTCTCTGCCTATACACTCCCAATGAAAAATACTACCAGGAGAATTTGACAGAAAGGAAATACATCTACCAGAAACAAAGAAAATACACCCTGTACATTACGATTCACAGTGAAAGTAAACATTTGGATACGCTAGATTACCATATGCTAAATTGGCTCCTGTCAAGAACATTGTACCAATTCTAAGAAAAATTACCACTCAGACCAATCTCCCACACTATCTTTGCTTCACAAATTCAAGTGAAACTAATATATACTTCAAAAACAACAGAAATCAGCCTGGATTTACCATGGATTTGTTGATTGATTTCCATGAGGGGAAGGACTCTAGCTGCTGCTACCTCCACA
>CM014278.1:31965275-31981747 GCA_004135705.1 Alloteropsis semialata
ATACATGCATATGCGAAACGGGGTTATTTCAAGTGCCAAGTGGCGGGTTAGTATATGAATTGGTCCCAAAACAGCACTTAATTAGCACTAAAAAGGTGTCGCTAACGAGCGTCAATAATTTGCTGCAATGGAAGGCAAAAAATGGTGTATCGGACAAGGGCTTTGGTGAGTTATTAAAAATCATGAAAAAGATGCTTCCCAAGGATAGCGAATTGCCCTCGACAACATACGGAGCAAAAAAGCTTGTTTGCTCGCTGGGGTTGAGCGTGCAGAAGATACATGCATGTTTGAAGTTCCGAGTATGAGAAAAAGGACGCGTGTTCGGTTTGCGGCGCCTTGCGATACAAGATCAGAAAAGAAGACCCTGGTGATGTGGAGGGAGAGCCTATCAAAAAGAGAGTTCCTGCCAAGGTCATGTGGTATTCCCCTATAATACCACGCTTGAGGTGTTATTTCAGAAACAAAGAGCATGCTCAGATGATGCGGTGGCACAAAGAAGAGCAAAAGCGAGACACAAAGTTGAGGCATCCTGTCGATGGGTCCCAATGGAGAAAAATTGACCAAACATTCAAAGAATTCATAGAAGATCCAAGGAACATAAGGTTTGCTTTGAGTACGGACGGGATGGATCCTTTTGGTGAAATGAGCAGTAGCCATAGCACTTGGCCCGTGATTTTGTGTATGTACAATCTTCCTCCATGGCTCTGTATGAAGAGGAAATTCATGATGATGCCTGTGCTTATACAAGGCCTAAAGCAACCTGGCAATGACATTGACATGTATCTCAAGCCATTAGTTGAGGAACTTTTACAGTTGTGGGGCAAAAACGGTGTGCGTATGAGGGATGAGCATAAACAAGAGGAATTTGACCTATGAGTATTGCTGTTTGTAACCGTCAATGACTGGCCGGCTCTTAGGAACCTATCGGGACAGACAAACAAGGGATATAGGGCATGCACGCACTGTTTAGAAAATACTGAAAGCATTTATTTGAAATATTGTCGCAAGGTTGTGTGCATGGGCCATCATGGATGGCTTCCTATTAATCATCCGCTAAGGAAAAAAGGCAAGCATTTTAAAAGGGAGGCAGATCGTTGTCCCAAGCCTATGCACCGTGATATGGAAAGTACGTATTTGCTATGCTAAAAGATCTAAAAGTTGTTTTTGGAAAGGGGCCAGGTAGCGTTGCTGTTCCAAATGATAGTAACGGTATGGCATCCATGTTTAAGAAGATGTGTATATTTTGAAAGCTACCATATTGGGAAGTCTTAGAGGTCCACAACGCAACTGACGTCATGCACCTAACGAAGAATCATTGCATCAACTTGATAGCCTTTCTAGGCACTTATGGTAAGACAAAAGATACACTGGAATCACGCCAGGATCTGGAACACATGGAAGAACAACATGTACTTCATCCAGAAGAGAGGGACAATGGGCGAAATTACTTGAGTCCTACCAGCTTCACTATTAGCAAAGAAGAAAAGGAAAGCATATTCTAATGCCTCAATAGTATCAAGGTGCCCTCTGGATACTCTTCGAACATTAAGGAAATAATAAATATGGCAGAGAAGAAATTTACAAAGCAGAAGTCTCACGACTACCACGTGATCATGACACAGCTGCTTCCAGTAGCATTGAGAGGAGTTCTGCCAGACAATCTATGATTAGCTATCGTAAAGCTATGTGCATTCCTCAACGCAATTTCTCAAAAGGTAATTGATCCAGACAATCTACTAAAACTGTAGGTTGATGTGGCCCAATGCCTGGTGAGCCTCAAGTTGGTATTTCCACCATCGTTTTTCGACATTATGAAACATCTACTAGTTTATCTTGTCAAGGAGATTGAAATTTCGGATCCTGTCTTCTTGCACAATATGTTCCCTTTGGAGAGGTTAATGGGAGTACTAAAGAAATATGTCTGTAATCGTGCTCGACCAGAAGGATGCATATCAAAGGGCTACGGAATAGAGGAGGTGATCGAGTTTTGTGTTGACTTCATCGACGATCTCAAACCGGTTGGTGTTCCTGAGTCACCGCATGAGGGGAGACTCGGTGGTATGGGAACAATAGGAAAGAAAGCTATTGCTACTAGGGATGATGATTCTTTCAACAGAGCACACTACACTGTTCTACAACAATCATCCTTTGTCAGTCCTTATATAGATGAACATAAGGAACTTTTAAACATTGAATTCCCAGGGAAGTCTGAGGCCTGGATTACACGTAAACACATTGATACTTTTGCCGATTGGTTGCGGAAACATCTAATGCGCAATATTGACATACATGAACAGCTAGCATGGTTGGCCAAGGGTCTCTCCTTTACAGTCTTGACATTCCAAGGGTACGAGATTAATGAGAATACATACTACATGGTGTTCCAAGATAAAAAGAGCACCAACCAAAATAGTGGTGTCCGTGTAGATGCCCTAGACAACGATGGTAGCAAGGACACTTATTATGGTTATATAGAGGAGATATGGGAACTGGACTATGGCCCGTTATTGAAAGTGCCGCTGTTTCAGTGCAAATGGGTGAAGCTCAGTGGAGGAGGGGTGTCAAAAAACAATTATGGAATAACAACGTGGACCTCAATAATCTTGGTTATAGAGACGAACCTTTCATCCTAGCCAAGGATGTGGCTCAGGTTTTCTATGTGAAGGACATGTCTAGTAAACCGAAGAAGCAAAAGACAAGTCAAATGATAAGGCCAGGCAGCACATAGTTCTTTCCAGAAAAAGAAACATCGTCGGCATCGAGGGCAAAACAGACATGTCGGAAGATTATGAGAAGTTTGAAGAGATTCCTCCATTCGCCGTGAATGTTGACCCATGCATTCTATTAGCTAAAGAGGATGCTCCTTACGCACGTAGTGATCATAAGCAAGGCATATTCGTGAAAAAGAAGACTATTGCCGTTATAGATTGTGATGTCTAATGTATTGTTAAACCATTATGTAAGATATTGAGCTAGCATGCAGTCTCCTACTATTAATTTATGGTTCTGTGATGGAGGTGTATTCAAATTGTTCTCAACCCACATCTTCATATTAGCACAATGAACTAAAAAGCATTTTCAAATATATATTTATAGTAAATGAAATAAAAAACATTCTGAAACAAAAAACTAATTGAAATATAATTTAAATGGACTTTTAGTCTCGGTTCGAAGCTCCAACCAGGACAAATAGCCTGCTTTAGTCCCGGTTCCAGCCACGAACCGGGACTAAATGTGCCGTGGCCGACATTTCGTCCCGGTTCAGGGCTGGAACCGGGAATAAAACATGCTATTAGTTCCGGTTGGAACCTCCAATCGGGACTAAAAGCCCCCACCCTTATAAATCTGGTGCTCAACGGTCGGCATGCAGAACACTTCAGTTCTGTTCGAAAATTTTCGGTCGATCGAGCGCAAGACTTCAACTTTGCTTGTGATTTTTTTAAAATTTCACTCCACGGAATTTTTTCATGGTTAGTACATTTGTTCATTCTCTAGTCTTTCTCGGTTAGTATTTTTTGTTTATTTCTTTGTACATACATAAATTTGAGTTTTATCGTATTGATGATATTGATGAATTGTAGCACAATATTGAGTTATTTTAATTTTTAGTTTTGTTTTTCTATTCAGTATATAGATTTTAGT
Organism: Alloteropsis semialata; assembly: GCA_004135705.1. NCBI lineage: Eukaryota > Viridiplantae > Streptophyta > Magnoliopsida > Poales > Poaceae > Alloteropsis > Alloteropsis semialata. The sequence continues at coordinate 31,968,918 of CM014278.1, forward strand.
GATTTATTCAAAATAATTAGAAAAATCAGTTTGTGCTCTTAATTAGTTAGCAACAATGCTGAGTGTTGGCATTTCTTAGCATCACCACTACTGGAGTGATGGTACTAGAGATGCCTTAATATAGATCTTAGCGTTATACAAGTTCTGCAAGCGCACAGAAGTATATTGTAGCATTTCACCCGGGAGTATTCCAGAGTATCGTATTTATTTCCTCAGGGAAAGCGTATGGCAAAGTAATATATTTTCCAATTATCAACTATATCATAATCAATATACCAGGACTAGGCCAGGGGATAATATGATATGAACGATTGAGTATGATGACACACAGAAGATTTCACTGCTCATTATATAACTCTAGTTAGTATGAAGGTCCTAAGAGAGAACTAGGGATTCTATGTACTTCTTACAAATGGGTTACATTCATTACAAGTGTATACTATACAAGCTTAGTAAGTGATACATGCTAGAGGACAAATCGAGGAGTCGTGGGATCCCCTCATCCAAGGGTACTGTCATAATGTTTATCACTAAGGCTTGCAAACGCCCAAACCCGAATGGCGAGGATTACAAAGGACGGACAGGGCTGTCACCACCTGCCGCCTACCTCTGAATACGTGGAGTAGGGTATCCCCAACGGTATTCCATAACCCAAACACCATGTTTGTAATATGAAATACATCTTTACCAATTGTACGGAAAGGTAAAGAACAATCAGAGAGATTCATTGGGCCATTGCCATAACACGCACCAGCCAAACTAAGGTGTAAGACATACAGCTCATATGATGAACACACAAGACCAAAAGTCAAGTAACAAAAGTAAGACAGTAATTCCATTAAGGCTCTAAGTCTTACAAATAAGCAAAGGATACAAGATAACTGAGCTCTAGGCTTACCAAGACTCCTTCGGAAACCCATAGAAGCTCAACTCCTAGAACTACTTCTCTACTAACTAAAACTATGACTTGTAAAAATTGGAGCTCTTCCTTCAGGTGTGTGTTGTACAGGAGGCGTTGGCACCTATTTATAGCACTTGGAGGCGGTTCAGGGCCGGTACAAGGCAGTTGAGGGCGAGTGGGCCCACCCGAGTCGGCCGATCTGGAGACGTCGCCCGACCATCAGATGAACCGACTGAACTCATCCACGGTGTAGCTTTGGTCCTGAAGACGGTGTAGATACACTCGAGAAAGGAGGACCGCAATGGCCGCTCCGACCTGGTCCAGGCACGGTTTGCCTTGATCTTCTTCTGAGTTGCTGGAATGTGGACCCTGGTACTCGTGGAAGATGGGTATGGATCCTCAGAGTAACTGTTGATTCTCATGTGTGCCCATCAATCCATGTAATCCTCCTTATCCTTCTTGTCATCCCTTGGATATAACCGTCATTGATTCAATGTTCTGGATGAAACTAATTTGTGCTTCTTCTGGATGGCCAAACTTGGGCTTGGTTGGACACTAGGCCAGGTCGGCCGACCTGGTGAGGTCGGGCGACCTGGGCCTGGCCCTATTTTCCTTCATCTTTTGGCCCATATCTCCTGCAATCAAATAATCTCCATGTACAAGTGGAACTACGTTATTTGAAATAAAATTCCTACTGATCATTGCTAGTTTAGCTTATTTTATCGCGTTGGCGTTACAATATATTCATGACTTAACAAGCGCCAACAAACTCCCCCAAGCTAAGACCTTTGCTCGTCCCAAGCAAAACTTGGAAAGTTCAGGAACTTAGGATCAGAATTGCTTACTTCCCATAAGAGATATTTTCAATAAGAAAGCAATTCATGACTTGATTAAGTTGGCAAAGATCAAATCATTCTTTTTACCTTATCACTCATGGGGCTTTTTAGCTTTTTTTCTTCATCTTGAGCGGTTGAAAGCCAGAACAACTTAGCAAGAACGCTCCCCACACCTTAGTTCCACCTTTTCACCGGAGGTTTTTAAAGAAACTTTTGTAAAAGAAAACAAGGCTCCTCAAGTGACTCTCTCAAGTCTCTCATAAGTATATGAATCCTCTCCATCACTCCTCTCAAATTTCTCTTTAATATCATAACAAGTGGAGCTCATGAACGGGAAACTTTTGTTTCACACATGCATTGCTTATTTTGTTGAGTCAAATCCAGGATCAACGAAGAATTAAATCATACACACAAATCGAAGTGTGCAAGTGTGGATATGTGGTAGTGGAAATAAACTCTTTTAGGAAATTTCTCTCCTTTAGAAAATTTGTTATAAAGCTTGGCTCCTTTATTCCCCCTTTTTTTTGCATGGACTACATATGTCCATTTTTTTCTTTTTTTTTCATGGACTACACACATGTCCATTTTCTTTCTCGCTCTCTTTTTTTTAACAAGCATAGGGAGCCCAGCTTTACACCTAGAAATATTTTTGGAGAGAAGTCCCTTTCCTTTGGAGTGTTTTATTTTGTTAGGCAAAAAAAAAATATAGGCAGGGGATGCCGTACTTCCAGAGTAGAAGTTTAGCATATATGTGGCGTGTACGTGACTCCGATTTTAAGAGCATGAAATAACTCTTGCAAAGACCACAATGAACTTGACAAAACTCAAAACAACTGCACATGCTTTTTTCTGTAAGTGGTTGGAACGTGAGGCTGTGGTAGGAATTTACTCTTCACTGAGGAGCCTAGAATTTTGTCCTTTTTGAAACAAATACTTCGGGATCAAGTTTCACTTAGATAAGTAAAGCAATCCTAGCTTATTATATCATAACTCCCAACAACCTAGAATCAGATTTAGCATTTGCTACCCACAAGTTTTAAGTTTCCAAGGAAGTCATTAATTTAAGCCAACAAATTCAAGACACAAATGACTGCCTTATTGAGACTTGCGTAAATTGGGAAAGTCATAGCAAATGTTCATCACTTCCAAACAGAGTTTCATCTTTCATTCATTTCCATTTTCATCATCATTTTTTTTAGACAAGATAAAAGAAAAACAAAGAGAATGGTTCAGACAACTTACCTGTACGGGGGTCCTCCCCCAAGCTGGACTTTTCACTGCTGGCGGTAACGAGGGTCGTTCGGGTCGAAGCCTTGGAATCGAAGGTAGGCAGTTAGGTTCTGGTTGCCCTCCTGGATGCTGTTCTGGAGGGTGTTGAAGTTCTGTGCTGACTGGTCCCACCAAGCTTGCGACTGCTGCACATGCTGGGTCAACGTATCATCAATACGGTGAGTGGTTACCTCTAGGGTTCCCATGCGGTTGGATAACCCATCCATGCTGCTGCGCCAGTCCCTTGCCGAAAAGGAACGTCGGGCGTCGAACGGAGGAGGGCCGCCACTTGAGCTAGACGACTGATGATAGCGCGGGTCTTGGGGATTCCATTGTGCGTGCGGCGCTTCATGCCATCCCGAACCTCCTGCCATGTATGGTGGAGGCGGTTGCGGCTGCTCCCAGTTCGATCCTGCTGGCATGTACGGCGGAGTTGGAGGCTCCCATGCTGCTTGGGCCTGCGGCACTCCGGCTTCTCCCCGTCGGGACATGCTTCTTGTCACCCTTCCTATCACGCTTTGCCTGCCTTCCTGTTGCAACTCCAACAAAAGTGTTTTGCATCTGTACAACCAGTATTCTGGTGCTGGCAACGAAATTCTGGTTGTGCTATTATGATAAACCATAACAAGCTTTTGGTCTATGGCATGAGTAACAAGGTGACTCTGAACAAAATGAGACTCGTCCAGAGTTGGGCGAGGCTGCGGAAGGAACTCGACTCGATAATTATCCAAAAGGCCCATCGACTCAAAAATGCGAGTAACCAAAGAAGTACATTCAATGGGACCTTGCCTCTTAAAAACACCCATCCATTGATCAATCATGAAAACAACAGGTGAGACTTTTATCTTCTTAACCATTGCATATAATAATTTTAATTCATCAATGCGCACGGTTCGAAGATCATTTCGAGGAAATAGAGTCATAGCAAGCCAGCGGTGCATGAAACGAAGAGTGGGATTATGAATGTGGCTAGTTCTAGGGGGAGTGCCATCTGTGATACCCGAAATATCCCGCCAAAAGGATTCTCTGACAAAATGCCTCAAAACTTTATCAACTTCCAAGCTGCAACGCTTGCTAAAACCCAGATAGGTACTAAGCTGCCTCCAAGAAACGAAATACTCTTCCCTTAAAAAGCGAAAAGTAATCCCTTCCTCACCCTTTCTCAGAGTAGCAAGAAATTGGATTGTTAACAAACGACACCCATCCTCGTTAATGCGAGCAAAATCCGACCATCCCACAGCACCCCACACGGTTTCAAAATCAGTAGCCATACCTGATTTCTCCATGAGTTCGCTTGTGAACACACGCGTGTGATCAAAAGCGCGACCCAGAAGAATTTGATACGCTTCCAGTTCGTAGCCTTCTTCGATGTCAAGTTGATCGTCGGAGATGAACGCCGGGCGACGATCATCTTCGTTTTGGTTGCTGCTGGAGCTGTCCCCGTTGCCATCTCCATTGCCACCGCTGCCACCGCCTCCTGCGGATGTGGCGCCAGCACCGGTGTAGTAGTACTGGTCTTCGGAGATCTCCATGGAGTGTTGGCTTCTTATCCTTTCCTCGGAGCCATCGGCTGATTCCATGATCTCCGTACTGGAGGAGACCAGCTCAGTGCTTCCGGAATGTCGGCTCCGCTTTGAGCTTGACCCCTTCAACTTCTTTGCTTGCTTCACGACTCCTCTGACGATGTTCATGATTTCTGCACAGAGAACAGCAAGCAACAAAAATGACACTTGGAAGACAAAAGGATTAGCGTTAGCAAGTTAGTCGTCCAAGAGTTAGTCGTGCTTGCGAGGCGTGAACACCTCCACAAAAGTCGTTCTTGTGGGTTATGACACACCACAAATAAGCGTTCTTGTGGGATTTTGGTTACCTCCACAACACATTCAAGAATTTGAGCATGAGAATACAGCACCGTTATGCAGAAATGAAATCCATATTTAGTTGGGTTTTCAATTTTTATTGATTTTTCAACTTAGGAGCTAAACACTTAAGAACCTAACAGAGGGAGAGGAGAAACTCCGAGGGCGAAACGCAGCTCGGGTTGGGGCGAAGTGAGCAAGCTGCCGGCCAAGGCTTTTTAAAGCCGGAGATCACCACTGATCGGCCGACCAGGTGGGGTCGGCCGACCCTTCCGCAGAGGCAAATTGGCCAAGCTTTGATCATGATCGCGTTGGATACCTGGCGTCTGCAGAAACAGTTGAAAACTTTGCAAAAGAGGGAAGGCATGAGTCGGGCGACCTGAGCTGGTCGGCCGACCGTATTTGGGCACCCCTGAATGCCCCCTTTGGAATTTGTGATCTGTGCCTTTGGTAGTGTATCATGGGAATTGAGTGCTCTGAAAAGGCCAAAGCTAGAAGTCGGCCGACGTGCCTTGGTCGGCCGACCGGGGCTTAAGCTAGGTTCAGGCTTAGCCTTTGTAGAGTGGCACATGGTTCAAAGGTGTAATAATTTCTGGGTGCGTGGGCAGTGGTGGCCAGGTATCCAAGGAGGAGTTGAGTAAATAGCTCCAAGATTTAAAATTCAAATGCAAAAAACAATTTGTGGAAAATTTAAACATGCTTGAGAAATAAATATGCATTGTGAACTAAACATGGGATACAAACCGATGTTCCTACCGGTGAGGACTCGATGTTTTTCGTCCGTCGAGTGCAGACGTCTCCAAGTTATGATTTAGCTTGATGATCTGGCCTCCGCATTTGAAGATAATGCGGATGCTTTACAACGCCACTCCGATTCTGTTGTCTTCACACAAGGTGTTGCTGATGTCATTGCCTTCAGAGCCTTAACACCTTGTGTGAATTCCTTGGGCAGGGGCAGGAGTGGCTCGCTGTTGGTGACTGGTGGTTTCTGTGGCTTCCATCCATAAATCACCTTGATTTCGGGTCCGTCATGCTTTTGGTTTGATTCTTTCTTGTTTCCTGCATGGTTAGCCAAAATCTCCCGACTGGTCTCTTGTACCACTACAGCTAACTGGGCTGACTGGGTTTCTAGAATTTTGCTTAAACGCAGCTGGTTTTTCACAGCAACTGACAAGGCATGGAATCTAGAACTTAGATCATTTACCTTTCTCTTAGCAGGTATAGTGTATACGCTTCCTCCTTGCTGGGATGGGCCCCAGTTATGCGCTAGAAATAAATCTCTGCACTGCTGCCAAGACTCCATCTTTGCCTGGTGGTTGTAGTACCACTGCAGTGCTCTACCTGTTAATGAGAATGGGAATAACCATTGCTTTGCCCTTCCTGCTAGTCGACTGCATATTTGAAAGCATCTAGGCCCTCTAATTGTGTTTTGGTAATTAATGATAACCATATTGGACTAACTATTTCATTGAGGATATGAGAATAGGTTAGTCCCGTGAGATGATTGAGCTTCAACGGTTAATTAACGATGGATATGTATGTTGGAACCAAGGAAGCTCAAGGCAAAGGTAAAAGATAGGATATTTTCTTTTACCGTTCATGAGGTGCTTAGAGAAGATTTTTGACCGGATTGGTAGGCTAGATAGCCGTACTATCAAGAGGAGTCATTTTCATTTGCATGACGAGTTTCTAGTGCCACTTTGCTCAAATGGTTGCATTGCATGCATGAGAGCTAATACCGTTGAGAAAGTGGGAAAGAAAAAGTGAAAAGATCAAGTGCTGATTGTGGTACTGCGGACGGTCCGTGGGCTACGGGCGGACAGTCCGTGTGTGGCGGACGGTCCGGCCAGTAGCATGCGGACGGTCCGCATGCTAATCCGTTTTCTGAGATTTTGACTAAGTGTTGGAAGGGTCTGCCGAGACTTTGAAGACGGACGGTCCGCTGGGGATGGCGGACGGTCCGCCTGTCATTTTCTGTGAGGCGGACCGTGGTGGCGGACCGTTTACGCAGGAACATGTTCTAGGGGTTCCAGGCCTCTTTTATATTGCGGACGGTCCGCAGTTAACTTTGGTGGGTCCTTAGTCACGTGGAGAGCTGTGCATCTAACTCTGAGGCGGACGGTCCGGCCTGAGGGGGCGGACTGTCCGCCTACCGCGTAACGGTAATCTCTGACACGTTTGACTTTTGGAAAGTAGCCGTTGGGGCTTAGGCGGACGGTCCACCAAGTGTGTGGCGGACGGTCCGCCTGTCCTCTGGCTTCACGGGATTTGAAGGTAACAGCTAGTCTTGAGGGGGTGGAGTATATATACTCCACCCACAGGGGATGAAGGGCTCTCTTGGCACTTCTGAAGCATATTTGACATACTTGAGCCTTCTTCCACCTCTCACTCACTCCTATTACTTAGAGTTGCATCCTTGTGAGTGTGAGAGAGTTCTAGTGCATTGCATCAAGAGTTTGAGCTTTGGGGCACTAGAAGTTCATCAAGCAAGCGTCATCGACTTGTTACTCTTGGAGGTTGCCGCCTCCTAGACGGCTTGGTGGTTGTGGCCTTTTGAAGCACTTCAAAGAAGATTGTGAAGTTGCTCCCGTCTTGATTGTGAGAGGTTTGTGCTCACCTCACCGGAGTGGGAAGAGCAACACTAGTGGAATCGAGGTTTGGAGAGGTTCATTGATTCAAGCCGGCTCATACATCAAGCGAGGTCTTGATAGAGGAGCGGTTGAAGCTTTGGATCCACCTCAACGTGGACTAGGGGTGACCAGCAAGTCATCGATACCACGGGATAAATTTCGTCTCTCTTGTTCGGTTATTTCTTTGCTCTACTTGATAATCGCATTTACTTTGAGCAATTTACTTTCCTAGAGATTGAATTGTATCTTGTCACCCTAGGTTGCAAACCTTGACATAGGCTTAGACTTAGTAGAAATAGGTTTCACCTTGTGTTACTAATAAAACTTGTTGAGTTTTGTGATTGAAGTTTAAAACCGCCTATTCACCCCCCTCTAGTCGGTATCCTAGATCCTACAATATTTGCTGAGAAATGTCAGAGATGTTCTGCTGCATCTGTTATGGCCTTTTCGTTGAATGGCTTGGCTTGCACCATGGTGATGTACGTTGAGTCGATCATGAGAGTTTCAGTTGCCATCTTGGTGCAAAGGTACTTCGATTTCAATTGACAGAAATTGGAGGATCACTTTGAGTTCTTCGGTGAATCTGTTGACGCGGAAAATCGGCGGTTGTATTTCCCGCGGTCAGCACACGAAGACCAGGGAGATCAGCTTCGCTCCAGTGCCAGTCTACACTCCAGTTCAGGTTCGCTGCGTGCCAGTCAATTTGACCTGAAATTGACAAGGGAATAAAACAGTTAAATTGCTCTTTGATTGTGCCGGCTCTATTTCAGACGATGGAGTAACGTCGAATTTTAGCCAAGACCCAATCAGACACGTATCGGCCGATACCGATCGGACCTCAAAATCAGACCTTATTGATGACGTCTATCGGACCGAGTGATCAGACCTCAATCAGACACCAAATCGGACCTCAGGATCGGACCTTGATTGATATGACAGATCAGCCTTTGAATAATGAAATAAAGCATAAAACAAGGCCAATATGTAAAATAATGGATCAGCTATGTCTTGAAACAAGATGTTAAATAATCAAAGTGTAAGCCGATACATTGTCCACCTTGTCTAGTTGCCAGTTTGACTCGTCTTATCGGACCATCTAACCAACCAATCGGACTATAGCCTTTTCAGAGAAATCTAGCTCCGACGTAGGGAATCTAGATTTCTCCAACTATGATCAGATCAGATAGCTAGATAATCAGACTCGATTCATCAACCTGTCAATTAAACAAGATGCTCGCATAGGTGTTGATCAGATTAAGCAAAATAAGCGGGTAAAACATTAACAGATTCGTTCTGATTCTAAGATATGCTACCAAACAGTTAAGCGAGATCCAGCTCCGACGTAGGGAATCTACACCACACTTAACATTCAAATAGCAATAAGGCGTAACCAAAGCTTCCTTTAACTAATCAAGATGAACCTAGCTCCAACGTAGGGAATCTAGACCAAGCATGACAATCAAAGATTAATCTAATCGTATTGTAAAGATCCAGCTCCGACGTAGGGAATCTACACCAGTACAATACTCAAAGAACAACCAGATTAAACCACAAAGCAGGATCGGACATAGAACGATGCTGTAAGATGAATATTGCTTAAATCGGACCAAGACCCATGCTCAAAGCCGTTGAAGAAGTAGAATTGATTCACATGGCGTAGATCTAAACCAATCTAGCGACTCCAACAAACCGCAAAGACTACCTTTAGTAACCAAGATTATTCTAGCTCCGACGTAGGGAATCTAGACTAATCTTGATACCTAGCTCCGACGTAGGGAATCTAGGCTTAAAGTGTAGTCCGATAAACGATAATCTGTTGAATAATCAATATTGATCTAGCTCCGACGTAGGGAATCTATATCAATCTTGATTATCCAGAGATAAATCGGTTGAACAGTATAAACGAGAAAGGGCGATGCGCCTCAATTCAAGGCCTATACTAGTTCGATAAATTGACTAACTTACTGGTAAGCCGGAGATCAGAACTGATGCAGCCCGTCCACCAATGAGCTTCGTCGGTAACTACTACTAGGGTTTTTGGCGTGAAGCCGGGTTGTATTGATTGTGAGAATAGTTTTTACAATGGACAAGGGCTCATATTTATACCCTGGTCATGGAGAGTCCTGATCGGACCAGATTAACTAAATAAGGTAAACTAAGCTTAAGATAGAACGGGACTCTCATACGCCTTCTGAAAAGGAAATAGTCCCTGGAACTGATACGGCTCCTCCTTAGCCGACGCGCCTTTCCGCTTGAACTCGTCATCGGGTCGGACTCCTGCTTCATCGGACCCCTCTTCAGCATCGGCTTCCTTCTTTATCACCTTCAGCCTTGACCAGTCAACGGGTCCACTGCGCAGTCTCAACCTCACCACGTCATCATCTGACTCAGCACGTCAGGTGCGAAAATCCGGTGTCAACACATGCCCCCCAATTTTGGAATAAAATATCATTTTGTTCCAAAATTCGTATCTGCCATCATAACTCCTTCACCGATTTTCGTGCCGAAACTTTCCATCCCTGTACTGCGTGGATCCTCGATCTTCGGACCATGACCGCTTCCTTCTCCATCAACAACCCGTGGAGCTTATCTTCTTCTCTCTCTCCAAGCAATAGTATCTTTGACAATGAATAGCATACAGAACCCTGCATTTACCTCACGGGTATCCATGCATCTATTGACTCAGGCGAAACGATTCTTCAATGCAGTTCCTCAAAAGACGCCCCTCCTCCAATTACAGCAGCTCTGAATCAATGCCACATCTCCACGAGAATACTGTTCTTCATTTGGACGGTTTCCACGAGCGCCCCTTGGATTCCACTTCTCCTTTAATGCGTCCATCGACCGCCGGCTATAAATACTCGCCTCACGTCCTCTTCTTCCACCATCCCTTAGCCATGGCGCAGCTAATATTCATGGTAGAGCACAAACTCCTCCTGTTTGATATAGGATCCGACTCCTTCCTCCTCTTCTGCTAGAAGAATTCTCGTGAAGAAGTATAGGGTACTCCCCCCTTTTCTGACCCTGCAGTGAATCCAGGTGGAACTTCTGCTAGAAGAATCCTCGTGAGGTTCCTCTCATGGTTCACCAAAGGGAAGGTTTTTCAGAGGGGTGTAATAGAGTGCCCTTTACAGGCTAGGGCGAGGCGTCCACCGGCGCGCTCTTCAAGGGACTGCATCCAGAGCGGATTTCTTCGACTCAAGGAAGAAGATATCTCCTCAAACTTGCGCTTCCTTTTGCCCTTCCTTTTTTAGTCTTGTTCCGACAATGATGAACAAAGTACATCGGCGCCTGCTAGATCCTTTTATCTTCTGAAATCCCTCTGTATGAGAAATATATGAATATATATGCAATCCCTTTTCAAACAGCCTGATCCGTCATCGAGCGGCTTGATGATGTAATGTATTTTTCTCTGTTTGTATATAGCCCTTAAGGCGATGCGTATCGCATCGGCTCTTATTTTTTGTTCTTGAGGCGATTTTTCCATCGGCTTTTAAGCCTGACGCATAGCATCGGCTCTATGAGTTTACCCAAATGCTAGGGTAGTACTTCTTCAAATATTTTCCGTTTAATGCTTTAGGAAACACTTCTCCTTCAAGTGTTTGTAGAATATAAGCATTTCCAGGAACACATCGGACGACTTGATAAGGTCCCTCCCAGTTTGGTGACCATTTGCCGTACTTGGGATCTTTAGAACCAATTGGCAGAATAACCTTCCAGACAAGATCGCCCTCCTTGAACTCTTTCCCTTTAACTTTCTTATCATAATGCCTCGCTACTCTAAGTTTATTAGCTTCAATATTTTCAAGAGCGCACAGCCGATGAACAGCCAAGTCATCGGACTCACTATTCATGAGCTCCATGTATTCGCCGGCCTTCAATTTATCCTGAAGTTCGATACGTCTTGATCCAGTACGAATTTCCCATGGAAGAACGGCTTCATGTCCATAAACCAGTTCATATGGAGAAACCTTGATCGATCCATGACAAGCCATTCGATAGGCCCATAGAGCTTCAGGAAGCACAATATGCCATTTTCTTGGATACTCCTCAATCTTTCTATCAATCAACTTGATCAAACTTTTATTGGAGGCTTCAGCTTGACCATTGGCTTGTGCATAATATGGCGATGAATTAAGAAGCTTGATACCCATATCAGCAGCAAAATTCTTGAACTCGTCCGATGTAAACATCGTACCTTGATCTGTTGTGATCGTCTGTGGAATTCCAAATCGGTAAATAATGTGTTCTCTAACGAATTCAATAACATTCTGTGTCTTCACCTCCCTCAAAGGAATAGCTTCAACCCACTTGGTGAAATAATCTGTTGCCGCTAATATGAATTTGTGCCCCTTACTTGAATGTGGAAAAATTTGGCCGATCAATTCAATTCCCCATCCTCTAAACGGCCATGGCTTAATAACAGGGTTCATGGCCGATGCTGGAGCCCTTTGAATATCTCCATATCTTTGACACTCTTGACATCCTTTATAATATTCAAAGCAATCTTCCAAAATCGTTGGCCAATAATACCCATTTTTTCTTATCATCCATTTCATCTTGAACGCCGACTGATGAGCCCCGCAAACACCTTCATGAATTTCTCCCATCAAAACCTTGGCTTCTTCAGGTCCGATACACCTCAACAGGACTCCATCAATCGAGCGAAAATAAAGCACTCCCTCAACCAAGACATGTCTGATCGATTTATAGCGTACTTTTCTAGAAGTCTTGACAGAAGGATCCTTCAAATATTCAACGATTTCTTTCCTCCAATCTCCTTCTGGTATCTCCTGTGCCATCACATCGGATGTAAGCCGATAGCCAGACGCCTTTTGCGCCAGCCGATTTGCTTCTTCGTTATGATGTCTTGGAACATGCTTAAGAGTCACCAAGGCGAATTGACTAATCAAATCTCGGCATTTCTCAAAGTAAGATAACAGAGCATCCATCTTGCAGTCATACTTGCCGAGTAGCTGATTGATAATCAGCAAAGAATCTCCAAATACCTCAACAAACTGAGCGCCGATTTCTTTAAGAATCTGGAGACCTTTCATCAATGCTTCATATTCCGCCTGATTATTTGTGCATTTCTCAATTGGAAAAGCAAATTCAAACCTTGCCCCCCGAGGCGAAATAATAATCAGACCGATTCCGCAACCATCATTGCAAGAAGAACCATCAAAGAATATAGTCCAAGGAACCGCGTCAACCACATTGGCCTTTTCCATCGGACCAGATACATCAAGCTTCATAGTGCATCGTTCACCAGCATCAATATTAGGTCCACAATGATCAGCAACTAAATCAGCCATTATCTGCCCTTTCACCGCTT
>CM014278.1:31982747-31997209 GCA_004135705.1 Alloteropsis semialata
TCCTCCCGCGGTGGTGGAGGGCGAGGTGGAGTCGTCGGAGGAGGAGAGGGGGGATGCGGGGGAGGGGTCCGGGGAGGGTTCCGCTTCTAACGCCCGATTATGGGCGCGCGGTCCATCCCAACTCCCGAGGCGGCCGATACTCCCAGCACACCGTCCGATGATCCGACCTAGCGGTGCAAGGTAATAAACTTTATATGTTATCATTCTATTTTTATTTAATATGTTGAATATCACTATAGAAACTAACAATCTATCTTGATCACTTTGCAGGGGTTGGGACGTGGTAGAGCGGGGTGCTTCTCACAGCCGGAAGGTCAACGGCATCCTGGGTCTTCTGTGCAGGGCAAACTTCCCTGGCATAGTTACGCACCAAGGAGTCCAGGAGCCGGCGGAGTCGTTCGCCCACTACTACGACGCCACGGACGACCAAGAGGACCGGGAGGGCAGGAGCTTCCCCAACAAGGCCGAGAGGGTGCTTGCCGAGCTGTGGGTAAGTGTTTCCCGCAATACATATTTCAACACACACACACACACACACACACACACATATATATATATATATATATATATATATATATATATATATATATATATATATATATATATATATGCATGCTTTCTACATTTGTCACCACTATATCGCATATATATGTAGGATTTTTACAGATGCGCCCCGGGCCACGAGGTGGAGGCGGGTGAGCAGGCAAAGAGGGCGGCTCACAAACTGGTCAAGGACATGTACTACGAGGCGCGGATCCAGGCCGTCATTGACTACTGGAAGGACAGAGGCACAAAGTACTCCAAAGAGCAAGCCAGAACCATTTACCTGACCCACGATCAATACATCTCGGTAAATATAAAACTTTAATTACGATTCCTTATATGATTAAGCACGTATAATCTAATCTTCTTCTACATCATCCTGCGTAGGTGATTCCCTGGTGGTGTGCCTCGCATCCCCAGGCTTGGGAGAAGTGGGTGGCCTACTGGTGCTCCCCTGAGTGGATGGAGACACACCTGGCTGCCCGGGAGCGCCGTTTGCTGATGCCAGGTCCAGCACACCACCAGGGCAGCCTTACCCTCTCCGAGTACAAACAAAGATGGGTATGACATCTCATTTTATAATTGAAACGCTCAATTCTGCAATATTTGTAATCATATTGTTTTTTTGTGTGTTTTGTAGTCGGCGGCACATGGAGGCGAGGAGCTGACTGACTTCCAGGCTATTGTCGTGTCCCACATGGGCAGGGCCACGTCCGAAGTCCGCTACAACCCCGAAGCCGGGCCGGAGGCGTACAACAATCCCATGGTCCACGCCCGCCTCACCGCCTACTCGGATATGGGACGCCAAAAGCATGGGCCTGAGTGGGATCCGGCCGCCGCGCCGCTTGATGGAGAAGTCATCATGAGGATGGCAGGAGGCAAGAGGCATGGGAGGTACGCCGTCGGCGACAGCACGATCAACACGGCCAGTACCCCCACTCTCTCCCAGATCCGAGCCGGTAGCGCTAACCCCGACATACGCCAGCCGCAGACCGCTAGCCACTTCAACATGCAACTAATCCAGGTTATTTCTGCTTTATTACACTTTAGTTCATTTTTCCTTACCGTTGAATTCTAACGCTTTGATGGAATATTGCAGGCCCATCTAGAGGAGGAGAGGAGGAGAACCACCATGCTAGAGGCCCGGCTGGATGAAGAGCGGCAGTGGTGGGAGGAAGAGCGAAGGCGGCGGGACGAGGAGCAAAGGCAGCGGGACGAGGCCGAGCGGCTCCGCATGCAGCAGATGAACGAGTGGTACAACTGGTTCAACGGCATGGCAAGGGACATGGGCCGATCTCCGCCTCCGCCTCCGATGACTTTCGCCCCGCCAGTGATGCCACCTCCGACATATTCTCCTGTGAGTCACCGCTGAAACTTTATAATTTTATTTCGATCAATGACAACCTTAGAAAACTTAGATTCACAACCGTAGCTTAGAAAACTTAGCTCTACTTTGTTTCTGTCCTAAAACTTGTGCAGAACTTTGCTGGATCGGCGGCGGCGTCGAACGAGGCTCCTGCGGCGGAAGAAGACATGCCGACACGCCTCAGCCGCAGTCTGTTCGGCCCACCACCTGGGCCTACTCAGTGATGCTTTGTGCTTATGAACTTTGTGATTATGAACTTAGTGTGTTTGTGAACGAATAAACTTTACTGTGCTTGTTAGTTGTGAACTTATGGATACGATACTATTTGTGGATGAGATACTATTTGCTATGGTTATTGTGGATTTAATCTATATCAACTGCCTGTAATATGTATATATATCTATATGAACTGCCTGTGATGTATTTTCAGTGGGGGCACGTTATACCTGAGCAAACAAATGAAACAGGGGCAGTTTGGCACCTTTGCCGAGTGTACACTCGGCAAAGAGGGCCTTTGCCGAGTGTTTTTGTCCATACACTCGGCAAAGGTGCTATTTCTGTTACATTATGGTCGCCCTTTGCCGAGTGCCGAGCCTTTGCCGAGTGTTTTATTTCGGGCACACGGCAAAGGTGCACCATAATGCGACCTTATGCTCAAGCTTTGCCGAGTGTGTTACACGGGACACTCGGCAAAGGTTGGAGCTTTGCCGAGTGCCACATGGCAACACTCGGCAAAGCCTGGCTCTTTGCCGAGTGTTGCCAGGTGGCACTCGGCGAAGGCCCGCCGTCAGCCGTCCGCCGCCGTCGCCGCCACGTCGGCGTGACGTCACCAAACGATGGCGCGCCGTCCGCCGGGCCGTTATGTTCTTTTTTTGCCGAGTGTGGGCCCAGGCACTCGGCGAAGCCTTTGCCGAGTGCCCGAAATAATACACTCGGCAAAGAGCCCCTTTGCCGACCCGAGCTGTGCCGAGTGCTCTTTGCCGAGTGTAACACTCGGCAAAGGCTTCGCCGAGTGTATTTGGCCCTTTGCCGAGTGTTTCAGACACTCGGCAAATCTGAGGTTTCCCGTAGTGTTCGTCCCATATTATTGGTTGTTTTGACTTTTGTAGATGCATAATTTTTACTATATATGGGATATAGCGTATATCTATACGCTTATAAAAAACCCTATGTATCTACTAAAACCAAAAACAACAACAATTTGGAAAGGAGGGTGTAGTTTATTGTACGGTTATGTTGAACATCCTAATTAAAGATATCACATAAGTTGCATTTTTGTGCTTATTTGTGTTGTGTGTAGTTGTGGAGAGAGGCTTCTAGGCTTTGCTGGGATTGTGGTGGGTTGTTTTGTATGGTATCAGGTATGGTGGAAGTAGGTTTTCGTCCTTAGAGAAAACAACGTACTCGGTACTATAGCATATTTATGGCATGCCACTTTTGTCGTTGTTGCCAATATATACGGCTATCAGCAAACAGTGTTAGCAACTCAGCATCGAAGTGTGAAGTCGATGCGTGACCAATTTATGTCATACCAATTCCTTCCTCACGTCAGCTGATAGCCGTAAATTTGATATATCCCATAAATTGCGTTTTTGTGCTTTATTTCTGTTATGTGTTACGTGTAGGTGCGGAGATCGGAGAGGCTCCTAGACTTTGATGGGATTGTGAAGGGTTGTATTGTATGGTATCAGGTATGGTGGGAGTAGCTTTTCGTCCTTAGGCCGTGTTTAGTTCCATTAGATAAGTTTTGCTACAGTAAATTCGAATGTTTGGTTACTAATTAGGAGTATTAAATGTGGATAACTGACAAAACCCATTTTTCACAAACCGGGTTACTTCGCGAGACGAATCTAACGAGCCTAATTTGGTCATGATTAAACAATATCGTGCTACAGTAAACAATCTCTAATGACGGGTTAATTAGGCTTAATAGATTCCTCTCGCGATTTTCCGTCCATCCGTGTATTTAGTTTTATAATTAGATCATGTTTAATCCTTCTAATCTTCGATTTAGTTTTGCTACAGTAAATTTCGCAATAAGTTTTTGTGAATCTAAACGCGGCCTTAGACTAGCCACATAGTACTCAGTACTATGACATATTATATGGGATGCCAGTTTTGTGGTTGTTGGTTGTTGCCAATACGGCTTTCAGCGAACAGTACGTGTTAGCAACTCAGCACCACCGATATGTACTATCGATGCGCGACCAATTCGTCGTACCAATTCCTTCCTCATCTCAGCTGTGAAATTGTAGTTTATTTGTATCGCATCGATGCCTGAACATGACTCGGCCTGCCCTATGGTTTTCGTTATAGCATCGGCAGTTGCAGCGGTAGGCACCAATAATGCCGATGCTTGAACCGTTCAAGCATCGGTTCAGCTCACGGTGTGGGACAGTACGTCTAGGCTTGTTGGGACCTTGGCTCCTCCATAGACGACAACACTCCCCTTAGCATGGCGCGTGTGATGACCCTGTTCATGGCCTCTGTGAAGTGGATCCCGTCCCACGAAATGTAATTGGACGGGTCGTCGCACGCCGTCGACCCCGGCGCGCCGCAGAACGTCGTGAAGTTGAAATTGTACGGGCCGCCGCCGCCCCCGCAGCACGCGGCCAACGGCCTGTCGCCGAACCCATTCAGGCCTGGGAAGGCGACGGCGTTGACGACGGGGCGGTAGATGTCGGCGTAGACGAGGGTCCTGCCGGGGTGGGCGAGCCGGAGCTCGCGGAGCATCCCCTTCAGCGCGAGGTTGTGCAGCTCGGCGACCTCATTGAACCGCGCGATGCAGCCGGTGGCAGGGTCGTAGTCGCCCGGACCGCCCGGGAACAGGGCGAGCTGCTGCGGCTCGCAGCCGATCGGTAGCATCCCCGTGACCACCAGCGTCCTCGCTCCGGCGGCGATCATGGCCTGTGTATACAGACCAAAAGGACAAGGGGAAAGATAGATCAACCGAGAGTCAGAGACTCTTGCTTGTGGGTAGCGGTGAGGTTGAGTAGAGAGTAGATACATACGGTGAGGGCTGAACGGATGGTGCCGATGATGTGTGGCACCAGGCTCTCCGCAAAATCTACGGGCTTGTTCATGAGAGCGAAGAAGTAGTCGTTCACTCCGATCTCGCCGACGAAGAAGACCGATCTCGCCGTGATCCTGCGTTGCCCTGTCACATATATGATTTAATACAAGTTTTATGAGGGCGGTGTGCCCATCATGTGTTGTCTGATTGCATGCACTGTCGGTCATCTTTTAGGCGATCCCAACCCAATGACTAGGATAGTTTCCATAGAATTAAATGAGCTGCCACCTAGGATGAAAGGTGATGTGGCAAGTAATTAAATGAAGGAAGAGAAGGAAACTGGGTCTTGCATGAGACATGGTTTCTACACCATATCCAAGACACAATGAGAGATGAGTGATATTAAATTTGGATATGAAAGGGTAGTGTTTGTATTGGAGAGGTAGTGTCTAGCACTAGTTTTTTGATGATGTGGAGCTTATGGAAACTATGAGTAGTGTCTTGGGTTGGAGACGGCCTTATGTACTAGCTAGAGTCTGCATAGTTTAGCTGCCACGAATTGTGGGCCCTTTTATCTCATTGAAATATTCAATCTTGCTTTTCTAGAAACAAGTTATTAGGTGTAACCTAAGGAGAATGCTAGCTTCTGGCTCTTGTGAAATTTTTTACCGTAGCCTGAGGAGGCCAGTTGCTGCAGAACGTTCTGAAACCAGCTTGTCTCGTTACTGAGAGAAATGGGCACGGCCGACGTTATCCCTTGGCTGGCCAAGAACGCCAGGTCCAGCGCCGTCGCACCGCCCACCGCGAAGTTCACCCCGTTCAGGAAGTCGGCAGCCCTCCTTCCGGCGAGGTACGGCGTCGGCGGTGGTACCTTCAACGCTTTCGCTGCGTGCGTACGTCCACACGAGAGCGTCACAAACGAACTGGCTTGAAGGATGTATTCGCATGGACAACGTCGGGAGTGAGAGGTTTGGTACCGAGGAAGTCGACGACGAGCCGGCCGTCGGAGGACCGGCCGCTGGGCTGACCGAAGTAGGTCTCCCCGTAGGGCGGCTGGGTGGATGGACCCCCGGCCGTGAGCGGGAAGATCGCGGCGTTTCCCGTGTCTGTGAGAGAGTTGCCGAATGCGAAGATGCGGGAGTAGCGCGCCAGGCTGAGGCTGCCGCCGGTGGCCGGGTAGGCGGTGGCTTCTGCTGTGACGACGAGAAGGACGAGGAGAAGTGGAAGGGCCATGGGGAGGCGTGTAAATGGCGAAATGGAGAACTTCGTGGAGTGTCTTGAGGGTTTGCACCGCTATTTGTAGCGGCCTTTCTTGACCGATGCACAATTTAATCATTGCCGGAAATAGCATGTTGCTCTAGCATTTCATTTAGAGTAAAATATATGAGTGGTTCTTGAACTTGTCTCTAGGTCCCTTTTAAATCTCTAAACTTGTCTGAAGATGTCATTTTGGTCTCTAAACTCTGAGGATGCAACTTCGGGTCCCTAAACTTGCCTCAGTGTGTCATTTTGGTGCCTAAACTCTCAAGGTGAATTTTCATCTCTAAAAATCACCATTAATTAATTGTATTCAAAATGGATAGTTTAGTAAACTTTTTTTTACATAGGTCATTTAGAAATCTTACCGCTAAGACCATTTTAATTTGAAATTAGCTCTTATAAATCATACTCGTCATAGGTTAATCAAGACCATTAAATTACTAAAAACTCAACGGTGGATACTATAGTTTTCTCCTTAAACATGGAAATATTTATGCTAATTTCAAGCATTTCCTACTAACTAATTATATTTTGCATGCGTTTGTGAAACTTTATTTAGATAATTGGTTCCCATTTTCAATAAAAATCCAAATAGTATTTTTATTAAATTTAAAGTAACGAAAGCATTTTTAATTAACTTAAAGTATCAAAACAACATTTTTATTAAATTTTAAATAGCATATTGAGAGTTTACGGACCTGCATGACACCATAGATAAGTTTATGGACCTAATAATGCACTTTGAGAGTTTAGGGAACTATATGACACCCCGGTTTAAGTTCAGGCATCTAAAAATGCATTATGGGAGTTTAGGAACCTAGATGGCACAACATAACTAGTTCAGGGACCACTGGAGTATTTTACTTTTTCATTTATCTAGTTTGCTGCAATCGATGATGATATTGGTTAGTTTATTACTCCTGGTGCCGCAAAGGGGCGATATGTGGAAACTTGAGGATTAGTTGCGCTCAAGATTAAGAAAACAGATTCAATCCGTGATGTCATCGGTGAATTATATAACCTAAAACCTAAACGGAGAGACCTCTCCATTTAAGGCTAACTAGAGGCCTCTATTGTTACATCCTTGAACTCTAAAGAAAAAGTAACATCAACACATGGAAGATAACAATTCGTAGAGGGGAGATGGCCAACACCTTGGGAAGGAGGTGGGCGGGGCGGTCGGGGGCAGAGGTGGCGGGGTTAAATTTAGGGTTTGGGGGAGGGGCTTCCATGGCTACCTTAGAGGGATGGCCGGGGCAGCAGCCGGCCCGGTGAAGGAGGCAGGTTGGGGGGGAGGTGAGCCGACGATGGCGTTGGCGCTGGGCGGTGGTGGGCAACCGGTGGGTGGATCGGTGGGGGCAAGGTAGGCAGTCATTAGGAAAGGTAGGTTGGAGGGAAATGGCGGTAGGTGGGAGGATGGCACGGAGGCGAGTATGCCGCCGGCCGGGCAGTGGTTTGAGGGGGCAGTGGCAGGGTGGCATGGCAACCTCAGATCTGAGACAAGGGTGAAGGGAATAAGGAGAGAGGTAGGGGAAGGGGAAGGGAGGGAGTGGAAAACCAGGAGAGAAGGGTGCAACTGGCCGTCGAGGACCAGGATGACGAAATGGCGAGTCGCTTTCGCGACTCATGAGTGTCGCGAGGAAAAAGAAGCTGTGGTTTTTTTAACACTGAAGAATGGATAAGGCGGACTCAGGGGGGAGGGGGATTAGTGGAAGGGCTCTCGACCTATCGCTATCGGGAGAGCCCTCTCCTGGTAGTCAAGTCCATTATATAAATTATGTTTTTGGCGGACTGCTTGTGAAATGCTTTCTCATGTATATGTAGAAGTTCTTTTCCTTGATTAAATGGCTAAGTGTTGTAGTAGAAGCCAAAGAGACTTTGCAGCAACTATGAAAAGAAGAAGAAGAAGAAGAAGAAGAAGAAGATGATGATGATGATGATGATGATGATGATGATGATGATGATGATGATGATGATGAGGGCCTCATGCGAGGATGCAGTGGCGTAGGCTACAGGCGCAAGCTAGGATTTGCGTGTGCCGAGCATGCAGTTGCCACGCGAGGTGTGGAGCAGACCGAGCTCCACGGGAAGGGAGAAGAGCACATCGTGCAGGGAAACACGGGGAAAAAAATTAGCGGGCGGGTAGAATCACAATGGTGAAAAAATAATTTAGTTTTGGGCAGAACCACTCTCAACTCATGATTTTAATGGGTCTCGGTCCAACGCGAGGGGTATGATGGCTCCAAACTAGATGAAAAATGTTTTCAATTGTTTTCGTTCTTTATAGTATAGACCAAATAAAATAGAGGTATAACTGCCCTATCGGTAACGGTCCTTAACAGACCGTTACAGCTAACTGCCTTATTCGTTACGGTCATATTTAACGTCCGTTACGATTAACATCAGTAACGGTCCTTTACCGCGCCCGTTACTAGAGATCCCTCATCGGTAACGGGTTTTGTGATGGTGAGGTTGGGCTCGGGCCAGCCATGCTTATTGGTAACAGGCGGTATTTCGTGCTTGTTACCGATGAGGTGCCGTGTAACAGGCCTCATGAGGCCGTTACCAATGACGTGTTTCCTATTTGAGGTTTTCACGTCGTGGTAAGTAGAAAGCAGGGTACGGATAAGAGAGATTGGTTAGAGTTGGTCTAGGAAACGAGGGAGTGTGTGTAGGCAGGACAGTGAGTGGATCCCGCGAGAACATGTACGGACCGAAGATTTTTAGTTTGGAAATTAAAAGAGCGTGTTTCATATATGCCCGTGCCTGAAAAGGGTCCATACTTTTACGGTTGGTATTTGCAGGGCCCGTGGTCAAAGGGACCGGCCGTAAAGTTAATTAAAGAGAGGCACGGCTGGAAAAAATTGATGATCCATAAATTGTTTCTATAGTAGTAGAACAACATGTGCCCTAACCACCTAGCCATGAACATAAATGAAGTACATCGTCTAACCACCTAGCCATGAACACAAATGAAGTACATCGCCGTGGGTAATGGGTCGAGGGCAGCACCATTGCAAGGCATAAGCGGTAGCTTCAAGATTTGCATATGTTTGGAGAGCGGTTATACACCTAGGGGCGGATCCAAAGAGGGGACAGAGGGGGCTGGAGCCTCCCCTACCCCCATAAACTCTATGGAGCTCCCCAAAGCCCTCCTCCCCTCTCCCCAACAATTTTTATCAATGGTTGAAGAAAGAAAGAAAGAAATATGGAGAAGAAGAAGGGAAAGAGGGAAGAGAAGAAGAAGAACAAGTTGAGCCCCCCTCATCACAATTTCTAGATTCGCCACTGCCTATGTTTAAGATGACCATATTGTAATGTTGGCATCCGGTGCATGCACTTTTCCGCTACTTCAGATAGAAGAGTGATCACATATATGATATAATGTTTTTATTTTGGTTAGTATATGTGCCACGAAAACTTCAATTGATATACTGAACTTGTTCTCTTTAACCAACCAATAATATTTTTATTTCTCATTTTTTGTAAGATATTACGCGTGCGTGCCACACATGCAGCTATGCTAGTTAAAACAAATTGACAAATCGTTTCACTAGCTATAATAATTAAGAACCAAGATCAATATGCGCCATTAAGCCGAGCACCAAACATTAGGATCACTAATAAAGTAGTCAATGATTTGATTTAAAAAAATCTCTTATTGGAGCACACAGTACATTTTGTTTTGAAACACAATACATTAACAAACACTACTTATATATAGGCACATAAACTCATTTTTATGGATATACGCACACAACACTGTCTCTGTAAACACTTAGAGAGACTAGGCCTCAGATCGACTGGTGAAATCGCTGCTCACCACACGTGACTAGCGGTTGACGGTCACGTCGAATTTATGAAACGATTGAGAAATTGTCATGGGCAACTGGGCATCACACGAGTCGCTGGCCAGTGGCCACGGTGACGAGTGAGGCGTCGACGACATATCAACAATTTGTTCCACGTGGAGGAAAAAATTAATGAGAAGACAAAAAAGTAACTAGTGAGTCTGTCGCATCTAAATAAAAATAGGCTAGGTTACTTGTGAGGGAACCTGCTCACTCGGGTTCGAGTCTTCGACTTAGCGCGGGTGTCATATTATCCGGGATTTATTTCAGAATTTAACCAGCGTTTTTCTTTCAGTGGTAGGCGACATGCCTGTGGATAGCGAGGTGCTTGTGGTGACTTCGTCAATCTCAAGATTGGAACAACCGGCCCAGTCTCTCGGAGGTGCTTATAGAGGTAGGGTTCGCATGTGTGTATTTATAGAGGTGAGTGTGCGTGCGTGTGTGAATGTCTGCGTTTGTACTGGTCTTTTAAAAAAATAGCAGTGTGGCTAGATATCCCCTTCGCAGGAAAAGAAAATAACTACATCCAGCCTAGCTCATCGATGAGAGGATTAGGTTTGGAACCGGTGTACAGTGATGTGCATTATAGCATTACAAAACATACGTCTGACTGTTTGTATTCATATCGAAGAATCCAAACGAAGCAAATAATGCGCATAGTTACAGACCATATAGTCTACAAACAGTGAAGTCTCTTTGTAGGATATCTCTACACTAAAAAAATAATCAAATTCATAGTTTTTTTTCCGTCTCCACTTTGCCTCCCCACATAGTGTCGTCGGTCCACCTCCATGACACCTACGCCATCGGATTTTCGTCGCTCCGCTTAGAGGCCTCCTAAGCCATCGGATTTTCGTCGCTCCGCAACTTGTCGTAGCCTTCGCATTGCCTCACCCCCCTTCTTAATAGATGGCCATATGGGCCGGACTAAATGAACAGCCCGAGGCCTGGCCCAAAAAAACCACGACACTGCACGGCCTGGCCCAAGGCTCATAGTGCTAGTGCTGGCCCGGCCCTATGCCTTGGGCCATGTCTGGGTCGTCCAGTCGGCACGTAGTGTCGGCCGTGGCCTGGCACGACTTTGGGCCGTCACTACGACGGCCCATTAATTTCCAGCCCAACTAAGCCACCCACATATATATACATCCTAACCCTAATTTTCTTCAGTATCCTCACCTCTCCTCTTTCCTGCCTCCGCTCCCCTCTTTCTCCACGTGTGCGCAATGGATGGGGGCTCAACGACGCGAGTGGCCACAAGCCACGCCGGTCCCGAGCTGCGCCCCCCTTGGCAGCAAGCCTCGTGCAGTGCTGTCCACGGCGGCCTCACGCCGCCGATGAGATGCGTCGGCCTTGAGCTGCGCCCACCTCGGCGGCTGTCGGGGGTAGACCCCCAGGGGTACCCAGAAGGCGGATTGGCCCAACCAGCAAGGGGTGGCCCAGTCCGAGTGCAACTGGATCGGTTTGTCAGACTGGGTGGCCCACCAGTCGGGAGGCCCACCAGTCGGACGAGCCGGATGGGCGTGACGGCGCGCGCGGCAAGGAAGCAGCCGGCGTATCCCGCAAGAAGCTCGGAGATCAAGATAAACTAGCCGGAATTATAGGGAAAGATATCTGTAATCGTTATAGGATCGTATCCTTGTATTTCGGGTAGGTTACGATCTCTAGCCGACTTGTAACTCAAGGCAGCCGGACTATATAAGGCGCCTTGAGACCCCCTCCAGAACACGACATTACGAGCAATCGTTCAACCTAGGACAGAACTCAACTACGGAGATCCTTCAGGAACTTCATACACAGCAATACAATCACCCAACACAGGACGTAGGGTATTACGTCATCTCGACGGCCCGAACCTGTTCAATCCTTGCGTCTTGTGTTACCATCGACTTCTGATCCTCAATCTGTCCCTCAACAAATCAACCACGTAGGCTACCCTGTGTGGACTGCCGGGTCCAAACATCCGACAGTTGGCGCGCCAGGTAGGGGTTGATCGACGAGATCAATCTACAAGCTCGATGGCAGACTCATCTACGACGCTAGAGTAACTCGAGAGCTCCAGAAGAATCAAGGCGGCGTGACCTAGCTCTTGGTTGCCGGAACAAGGGCAAGGCGATCTGACAGCATAAGCAGGGCGTGCGGGCTCTACCTCGAGCTCCGCGCCCACCTGGCGTCCGGCGCCCCGCAAGATCGATCAGGCGGACTCGAGAGATCTTGGATCAACCACGGCGAGCGCACAGGGAAGATTCTCAGTTATTCTACTTTATTTCCATCTACATCGCCGTTCCAATCTGACAAGAAACTTGATAAAGCTTATTCTAATCCGTGCTTCTTCTAATTATGCATGCAAATTTCACGGATGGACCTACGCATGCATGCGACGACAGCTGCTACGTGCAGACCTCCCCGTGATTGAGCGCCGTAGGAAATTGGGCGACGGCGGCGCTATCTCGCCGAGTCGTCGAGATGCATTACAGACTACCCACGTCCATCTACAGACTACACTCGCCGACTCGTCGATCGACCTGCAGCTCCGACCACTCGGCACCGACGCACAAGCTGTAACGAGTCAACCAGACGGCTTGCTGCACCACTCGGCCTTGCGCTCGACCTCCTCGGAAGCAAGCAAACCTATGCATGGAGGACCATGAAGCTGTACTGATCAGCGCCGACTCCCCGAGTCCACCATGAGTGCGCTGGCTATGAGTCCGACTCGCCAACTTCATCAACGACTCGCTGCTCCTGCACGACGATCAAGACGACAACCTCGTCCACTCGGATACGACGCCCATCAATTCTCCGACTCGATTACAAATCAAGCTAAGTCATACTTTAATACTTTCATAATATTTTTCGGTCACCGCGTATCTCCACATACATGCCTCCATGATCATCGCCGACTACCCTTGGTTTGTTCCCGACTGCTTATACAGCCCGAGCGCTACACGAGCAGTCGGGCTACACCCAACGGACGTATATTGCTTTTTTCTCCATCGTTTATTTCTTTTTCCACTCTTGTACAAGTCGCTAAAGTACTTGGGAAGCACACGCCTTAATCCGTGAAACCTCGACTCTTCCGTACGCCTACGCTCCTACGCGTGCATGCGGCCCAGCTCCCTGCGCTATGGACTACGGCTATCGGGGATCAGGTGCATAAACGTAACAGGATAACTACCCGAGGAAATTAATAGACTTAAAGAGTTGGAAGTAGAAATTCTATTACATACAGCGCCGAATGTTTTTCTCCAGAATTAGTGTTTGCTACACCATATACTACCTATCCTTCATATTTTCATTGCAGGGCACAGGTTTGGATCCCGAGCTTGCCTGTTACGCTCGGGGGCTGGACCACTCCGGCATCGCCGCCAGCTGAGTACTCGCGCCGATCAGTACTTGGGCTGGTACTACACTCCACGACGGTCGAGTGCTTTGTAGCACTCGGGCTGGCGCTACACTCCACGACGGTCGCTAGCCGAGTGCTTTGTAGCACTCGGGCTGGCGCTACACTCCACGACGGTCGCTAGCCGAGTGCTTTGTAGCACTCGGGCTGGCGCTACACTCCACGACGGTCGCTAGCTGAGTGCTTTTGAGTACTGGGCTGGTGCTACCGCATGACGAGGAAGACGAAGACTACTCGGCGTGCCTCGGACGGCTCGACTCGGCCCTCACGCTCGGGGGCTGGGCGCCGGGGCGACTACTCGGCGTGCCTCGGACGGCTCGACTCGGCCCTCACGCTCGGGGGCTGGGCGCCGGGGCGACTACTCGGCGTGCCTCGGACGGCTCGACTCGGCCCTCACGCTCGGGGGCTGGGCGCCGGGCGACCACTCGGCGTGCTCAGCCCTCACGCTCGGGGGCTGGCGCCGGGACGACCACTCGGCGTGCTCAGCCCTCACGCTCGGGGGCTGGCGCCGGGACGACCACTCGGCGTGCACCGGCCCTCACGCTCGGGGGCTGGCGCCGGGACGACTACTCGGCGTGCACCGGCCCTCACGCTCGGGGGCTGGCGCCGGGACGACCACTCGGCGTGCACCAGCCCTCACGCTCGGGGGCTGGCGCCGGGACGACCACTCGGCGTGCACCGGCCCTCACGCTCGGGGGCTGGCGCCGGGACGACTACTCGGCGTGCACCAGCCCTCACGCTCGGGGGCTGGCGCCGGGACGAACACTCAGCGTGCACCGGCCCTCACGCTCGGGGGCTGGCGCCGGGACGACCACTCGGCGAGCACCGGCCCTCACACTCGGGGGCTGGGCGCTGGGCGTCGAAATTAACGTCGGATGATCCAGCCAGATGCTCCTTGACTAACCCTTGGACCGATTCCTTCGGAATCGCTTCAAGGCTCGGGGGCTACGGCCAACGGACGCACCTCGCGGCGCATCCGTTGATTGTCTGACGTCCTCAGAAGAAGGCTACTAACCCTTGGACCGATTCCTT
>CM014278.1:31998209-32035945 GCA_004135705.1 Alloteropsis semialata
CGTACTCCCCCAAGCTAGAGTCAAGCTACTGCTGCTGATCGGGGTTGTACCCCAAGCTGCGTCAGTAAGCCATCGTCTGCTCATGGTGGTGCTGCTGCGCTAGCTGCATGGCGCGGATCTGCTCGCTGGTCGCCTGCTGCCAGTCCTGAGTAGACTAAGCGTGCTAGTGCACGGCCTCCTCCAAGTCACCGGTACGTACGGTGAGCTCACCCAACTGCTAGGCAAGTCCATCGTAGTCCTGCGACGAAGTCGATCGACGTGCGCCCCACATCGGAGGTGCACCAGAACTAGAGCTGGTAGAACGCCCCCCGCGTCTCATCCGTCTCCACGCCTCATCCGGAGCACTCTGCCATGACGAACCCCCGGCCTCATGCTGGTAAGGGGGCTGATCCCATCTAGGAAGGTGGGTAATCAAAGAAGTACACTCAATAGGACCCGTCATCTTAAAATTCTTCAACCATTGCCTAACTATTGCCTTGATAGGAGAGATCTTAATCTCGTGGACAATGGCATAAAGAATCATCAACTCATCGTTGCGCACGGGCCTTATGATAAGGGGTTGACCGATCTTCCGAGAGGTAGAGGATAAATTCGATTGGTGGAGAACTCGACTTTGGCGATTCGGCTTCAAATCAAACATGATTCGAACCCTGCAACCGTTACACCACTGCTCCGTTGGTTATCAACCAAGCACAACTTGATTGACCTCGCCGAGAAAGGCTTTCCCTGCAAGCGAATCGAAGAACACAAGCAAGAGAATGATAAACATGCAATCTAAAATTGCAGATCTATATTAAGCAAATACGAGAGGGGTTCAAGCTCTGAATAAACAAAGGACTAAGCACCATAGGGTTGTAGAACAAGAATGGGGGCCCTGGATCACTGTAAACGGACTTGTCGCCACAGTTACAATGAATCTATCACAGTTTCGATTTCGAAAACTTGACTAAACAAAACCCTAACCCTAATGTGGTGGTGGCTACTGAATCTATGAGGGTTAGGTCATGCATGACCCTCCTGGACTCGCCCTATGGGCTCCAACATGATACACGGGCCAACGGCCCAAAAGACTATGGCGCAGCACCCTGATAGATTCTAGATGTTCATTTGTTTCGACAATTCCTGTTGATTTAGATACAATTTTGATGTGGGACCAGTCTCATTGGAAGCTCTATGAAATTATATTTCCATCCATATAAAGAACGTCCAAAATGGACTCCGTATGCGACCCGGGCGTCGATTTTAGTGCGGGCTACTCCTGGACTCCGAGGTGGACTCGAACTTGAGTTGTTTTGGGCCTCCACCTTGGGGACTCGAACCGAATCAACTTTAGGCCTTCTTCTTGACTTGGACATACATTTTGGACTCCTCCAAAACAAACAATTATGTCCATATCCATGGTTGTCATGTCCTCATCATCCTCCCCTTCTTGACGAAAAGCCTGGAAATTAGATTATTAGTGTATATGGAAATTAGTTATTAGTGTATATGGAAATTAGATTATTAGTGTATATGGACATTAGATTATTAGTGTATATGGAAATATGATTATTAGTGTATATTTATTATGAATATATTTATTATACTTTGTTATTTCATGTATACTTTGTTAATTCATGTAAACATTGTTATTTCATGTAAACTTTGTTACTTGGTTAGAAATGATTATTAGTTATTGATTATTGTTTAGAAATGATTATTAGTTATTGTTTTGAAATGATTATTAGTTATTGTTTAGAAATGAATGTGTTAGGAAATTTTATAATTACATGCAAAATTTATTTATTATATGAATGTATGATTATTAGTTACTTGTTTAGAAATGATTACATGCAAAATTTATTTATTATATGAATGAATGTTGTCAGAGGATGTTTTACCATGAAGTGCTCCCAATGAAACAAAAAGCAAAAGCTATTGCGGACCAACTATTTGGATTCATTATGGACCAAGTTATAAGTCCACTGGGAGAGTACCATCATGACGGACGCGCTATCGCTCAATTGGACTCCCTTTCCGCTCCTTCTTCCAGTTCTGCTCGTTAATTGTAAATAACTTTTAAATGCTCTAACTTTTGTATTGGCTGATCTCAAATGTTTATATGTGAATGTTCGAGAAAAATGCAATCAAAGTCGGGTCAAAATCAATTGACAATTGGGACGACTTCAATCTTATTGCGTGAAAGATCGTGTACGACATATGACATATGACGCGCAGACACGTAGACGCGTAGATTTGTGTTAACACCAGAATTTGGTAATTTTATGGCCAGAAGAGTCCCTAAAATAAAGCCGATAATCTAAGAAAAATCAAGTCAGAACCGATGGATTTTTGAGGCGCGTTGAGAGAAGGCATGTGCAAATCGAAGATACTGGCAGGCCGAGCACGTACATGCACGGGAGGTTAGAGTAAAAAGAAAGGCTGCCACGTGAGAAGGAAAAGTTTGGCTTGATCACTTAAGTATATTTTAATTGGCCAGAGATTAAAATATAATATCTTTTTGGTATATGGAAATATCACATGCGGCAAGGAGTACAGGATAATTATGGCCAAGGAATTAGCGTCTCGTGGAATCGGAGGAAGCTTAATTAGTAAGGGCTCTGCGCAAAGGAATTTAGAGTCTGTGTATCTTAATAATTCCTTTTGTTTAGATATATTTTGTTAGGCAAGTCCCTTCGGGACTCTTATCTGCCCAGGGTATAAATATAAACCCCGGCAGCTTGTAATCTTTTATCTCTCGATCAATATACAAACTGGCATCACGCCAAAACCTTAGGAACCATGTAGCTTATCGACGAGTTCTTCAGCAAGCTGGGCTGCATCAGTCTTCGATCTCCAGTCTGCCGCGAGTTCCGTCACCCGGATCGATCCAAGCTTTGATCTGAGGCGCATCGCCCTCTTCTCGTTTGGATGGTTCAACTACCGAATTAGCGTAATCGCCCTTTCTCGTTTATGCTGTTCAACGTAACATGTCGGCTTTACTTTGCTTATTCAATATAATAGCCGATCTGTTACTGACGGGCTGTTCTTCGAGTTTTCGGGTTTGATCTAGATTCCCTGCGTCGGAGCTAGATTTATCTTGATTATTAGAAGGCAGCTTATGCGGTTGTTTGGAGTTTCTAGATTGATTTAGATCTGCGCCATGTGAATTGATCTGACTCTTCAAACAGCTATGAGCATTGGTTTAGTCCGATTTGAGCTGACAATATCGTTCCAGGTCCGATTCACCTTTATAGGCTTAATCTGGTTGTTCTTTGAATATCGGGTTTGATCTAGATTCCCTACGTCAGAGCTAGATCCTTCTTGATTATTAGAAGGCAGCTTATGCTGTTACTTGGAGTTGCTAGATTGGTTTAGATCTACGCCATGTGAGTCAATCTGTTTCTTCAACAGCTGTGAATATTGGAACGATCTTGTTACTGTTCTATCAGGATGATTATCATTGCGAGCTTCCTGTCCAAGAGATTAGGCAGGAGGGACAACATATCGGCTCTCACAGCTTATTGAACATATTGCAACGGGCAAAGCCGATCTGTTATTATGATTGCATCAAGATTAGCTGCGGGAGAGCTGTCTTTATTATATCTGCGAGCAATTACGTGAGGCAATGGTGCCACCGATTTATCTTTGGATTGTCAAGATTGGTTTAGATTCCCTACGTCGGAGCTGGGTTTCTTTTGATTATTCAGTGATTAATCGTTTATTGGGTTGTTCTTCGAGCTTTCGGGTTTGATCTAGATTCCCTACGTCGGAGCTAGATTTATCTTGGTTATTTGAAGGCAGCTTATTCGGTTGTTTGGAGTTGCTAGATTGATTTAGATCTACGCCATGTGAATTAATCTGATTCTTCAACAGCTATGAGAGATCGGAAAGCTAGCAGATGTATTAGAGATGATGATCAAGCAGTTAAGACGGTGAACAGCGTATCGGCCTTATTCTGTACTGATTATATTCTGCAAAGGCATGGCCGGTTCGCTATATGATATCGATCATGCTCCTTGTCAGTTGAATGGTCAAACTGACTGGCACGCTGCGAACCTGAACAAAGTGTAGGCTGGCACTGGAGTGAAGCAGATCTCCCTGGTCTTCTTGTGTTGACAGCTGAGGATACGACCGCCGATTTTCCGCGTCAACATATTTTTGGCACGCCCAGTGGGACACATTCATTTGATTTGAAGTCAGATACATCCACAGCTATATGAAGCCAATTTTATTCTGGAAGGTTCAATGGGACGCGGAAAGACGTCACAGGATTGGCTCTATTATTATATTGTCCCATGAAGCAGGTTGTGCAAATATCTGTCATCGGCTATATGTTTATTGGGTAATTCTCGGAATATATTGCTTTGATATATTGGAAGATTTATGAGCCTGTACCTGGTTATATTGTCCAAGAAAGCCGATTGAAATATTCTAGATTAATTATATGACGACAATTATCAGATAAGCAAGGTTGGTCAGCCAACATTTTATTCGAAGCTGTTGCCACATCCTGGTCCGATGGCCACATCCTGGTCCGATGATGAGATAAAATATTGGCCGATCAGGTTAATGTTCTACATGGCCACATCCTGGTCCGATGCGCGTGTAATCATCAGCCCATAGCAACAGCCGATCGGACCTCTGCTCGTCATCGGCTCGAAAATACATCGGACTAAAAAGATATATATTGTTTAATATATAGGCAGTCGATGACCACATGCATTATTTCCTGGGCAACAGTCGATCGGACTTCTGCTCGTCATCGGCTCGAAGATTTTGGTGGGCATCGCATTCAGATTAGAAGTGGCCGATGGAGCTTGTGCTGGGGCAGCGGTTGCCGATTGAGGAGTCAGCCGATAGTCAGTCCGATCGGACCAGGCTCTAGTCTACCGCTCGTCATCGGCCAGAGGGTACATCGGTCAATCTTGGTTAATGCGAGAGACGTCGGCTGGAGCATTCAGATTCAATATTTTATTCTATAAATGTTATCCGATGTCAAATTCTAAAAATCATTACTCTTGAAGTGAATCATCGGCCTGTATTATTGGTATGCTACTTTTCTGATGGCCGATAATGATGACCGAAGCAACCTTGGTTTAATGGAGTTATTTTATTTCAAAAGCTATCAGGCTTGGGGGGGCATCAGCATTCCGATTAGAAGCAAAGGATTTCCTTTTTCCTCAGTCGATGCATGCTGGAAAGCCTATGCAAGCAAGATTTATTTCCATCAGAAGAGAAAGTATGGTGCAATGGCCGATAGAAGGGTCGGATGGAGACGATTCAGAGTCCGATGACATGCAGGCATCAAGCTATATATCATGGGCAACAACATCCAAGAGCAGCCAGTCGATTGGAGTTATACAGTAACAATTATATTATTATTTGTTTGGCAATACTCAGGATAATGAATGAACAAAGAAGATAGCCGATGGAGCTATTTTATTAAGATCAATATGTCCAATAGATTATGTTAATCGGCTAAGTGAAGTTATTATTCTCATGGCAGCCATCGGAGGTGGATATTCGGTTTATTCATATAGTTCTACAAGCAGCCGAAGATTTCCTATCGGCGGTATGGTTTACCAAACACACACAAAGTCCAGGATACTTGTATGACTGTTATTGTCGATTTAAAGGCAAAAGTTTTATCAAGATGGACCTTGTATGACTGTTATTGTCGATTTAAAGGCAAAAGTTTTATCAAGATGACTCCCTATCAAGGAATTGTGACTAACAGCCGATGATGTTCAGCTCTATGGTTTGTCGCTCTGTTGCACGAACATCTTGGATGATTTCAATATCGGACATTTGATTTTCCGACAGAAGATCAGCTGAAGATAGTTATTTCATCGGCTTCCATCTTTCTGGCTACTGATACTGTTGATGGAGTTTGGGGATTAGCCGATGCATTGGTAGTAAAGAAGGACGGCCGATGAAGTTGATTAGAAGTCAGATATATCTACAAATTATTATATCAGTCGATTCTTGGTTGCGGGAAGACATCAGCTGGAGCTTTTAGATTCAATATTATATTGCCATACTGTAAGCTGATGGAATTTTTCAGATGGTGGTGATGACTGGTCAACGTTGGTCTGATGGTACCTCAATTCTCAAGGTCCGATATAAAGCCGATCGAATCAAGCTGAGGCAGGGTGCTGATTAATAATATCAGCGCGTCGGCTATCTATACTTCAGAGATTATTACTAGAGTCCGATGATGCAGCCGATAGTGCGTAATGTCCGATGTACTTGACCAATGTCGTGATTATTCTGGCCGAAATGAAAGTATCGGCCCTGATGTATGTGACACCCCGGTGTCACTAATATAATTAAAACCCTTAATTAGATTAATTAAACTTATTATGAAATGCATCATTGCTTAATTGTGTTGTTTGTGCATTTGTGTGTAAGTTGACGTAGTCAACCATAATAACCAAAGTAGTCGAAATACAAAACTTACCAAAATGTCGTAAATAATGGCAACTATGTGATTATGAACTCACTTGAGGATGGAAAGTTCAAACAAAAATTCGAGATTTCGCCGAACTTCAAAGCCTCGCAACTTTCAAACCATTGCTCAAATGATAGGACTCCCTTTCTAAGAATTGTAGCTTGAACCCTGATCTACAACTTTTGTATTGGGCGATTGTGAGGTTTTTACACGAAGTTGTGAGAACAAGGCGAAAGAAATTGACTGCGTCGCGTGGCCACCAGGGACCGGTCAGACCGGTCCAGACAACCGGTCTGACCAGTGTCCTCCGGCAGTGACCGAACAGGGGGCGCCTTGGCGTCGTCGACGCCGTTCGCCGTACTTCCAGCTGTCCAAAACACGTGGCCGACTTCCATTGCACCTTTTGTGCCACGCCAAGTGGCCGTGCCTTGCTGTCCCGCCCCGTACGCGTGCGTGGAGGGCCGAGCAGACACCTCAGCGGCACCATTACGAGCTCAAGTACTTTGCCGACCAAATGCACCCCCCCTGCTCGACCATTGTGCAATTAACCGCGTCCATGGCCTTATCACCTCGCCCTCTCCGCCCCAGAGCCCTTCCCACCCTTTGCCATAGCTCGTAGTGCCAAGAATTTGAGAATTCCGTCCGCCGTTGCTTCTGTCCGGCCGAGCTCCAGTCTCCCCGTGGACGTAGCTTTCCACTCACCCTCCACCTAAACCGAGCATCAAGATGTATTCCCCATGAGTCGCTGATCGTCCCCGACCACTTTTCGCTCCTTCCGCACTCGGCCGAGCCGGCCCCAGGCGCCACCGCCGGGNTGGATTTTTGAGGCGCGTTGAGAGAAGGCATGTGCAAATCGAAGATACTGGCAGGCCGAGCACGTACATGCACGGGAGGTTAGAGTAAAAAGAAAGGCTGCCACGTGAGAAGGAAAAGTTTGGCTTGATCACTTAAGTATATTTTAATTGGCCAGAGATTAAAATATAATATCTTTTTGGTATATGGAAATATCACATGCGGCAAGGAGTACAGGATAATTATGGCCAAGGAATTAGCGTCTCGTGGAATCGGAGGAAGCTTAATTAGTAAGGGCTCTGCGCAAAGGAATTTAGAGTCTGTGTATCTTAATAATTCCTTTTGTTTAGATATATTTTGTTAGGCAAGTCCCTTCGGGACTCTTATCTGCCCAGGGTATAAATATAAACCCCGGCAGCTTGTAATCTTTTATCTCTCGATCAATACACAAACTGGCATCACGCCAAAACCTTAGGAATTATGTAGCTTATCGACGAGTTCTTCAGCAAGATGGGCTGCATCAGTCTTCGATCTCCAGCCTGTCGCGAGTTCCGTCACCCGGATCGATTCAAGCTTTGATCTGAGGCGCATCGCCCTCTTCTCGTTTGGATGGTTCAACTACCGAATTAGCGTAAGCTTTGAATTGAGGCGCATCGCCCTTTCTCGTTTATGCTGTTCAACGTAACATGTCGGCTTTACTTTGCTTATTCAATATAATAGCCGATCTGTTACTGATGGGCTGTTCTTCGAGTTTTCGGGTTTGATCTAGATTCCCTGCGTCGGAGCTAGATTTCTCTTGATTATTAGAAGGCAGCTTATGCGGTTGTTTGGAGTTTCTAGATTGATTTAGATCTGCGCCATGTGAATTGATCTGACTCTTCAAACAGCTATGAGCATTGGTTTAGTCCGATTTGAGCTGACAATATCGTTCCAGGTCCGATTCACCTTTATAGGCTTAATCTGGTTGTTCTTTGAATATCGGGTTTGATCTAGATTCCCTACGTCGGAGCTAGATCCTTCTTGATTATTAGAAGGCAGCTTATGCTGTTGCTTGGAGTTGCTAGATTGGTTTAGATCTACGCCATGTGAGTCAATCTGTTTCTTCAACAGCTGTGAATATTGGAACGATCTTGTTACTGTTCTATCAGGATGATTATCATTGCGAGCTTCCTGTCCAAGAGATTAGGCAGGAGGGACAACATATCGGCTCTCACAGCTTATTGAATATATTGCAACGGGCAAAGCCGATCTGTTACTATGATTGCATCAAGATTAGCTGCGGGAGAGCTGTCTTTATTATATCTGCGAGCAATTACGTGAGGCAATGGTGCCACCGATTTATCTTTGGATTGTCAAGATTGGTTTAGATTCCCTACGTCGGAGCTGAGTTTCTCTTGATTATTCAGTGATTAATTGTTTATTGGGTTGATCTTCGAGTTTTCAGGTTTGATCTAGATTCCCTACGTCGGAGCTAGATTTATCTTGGTTATTTGAAGGCAGCTTATTCGGTTGCTTGGAGTTGCTAGATTGATTTAGATCTACGCCATGTGAATTAATCTGATTCTTCAACAGCTATGAGAGATCGGAAAGCTAGCAGATGTATTAGAGATGATGATCAAGCAGTTAAGACGATGAACAGCGTATCGGCCTTATTCTGTACTGATTATATTCTGCAAAGGCATGGCCGGTTCGCTATATGATATCGATCATGCTCCTTGTCAGTTGAATGGTCAAACTGACTGGCACGCTGCAAACCTGAACAAAGTGCAGGCTGGCACTGGAGTAAAGCAGATCTCCCTGGTCTTGTTGTGTTGACCGCTGAGGATACGACCGTCGATTTTCCGCGTCAACAAGGTTATTCCCAAACATTTAGGCTTAGTGGAATTGTTTTTAAGTGGCTAACATGTCTTCTTGGGTTATTGCAGGAAGGAACAACTTTTTCTATGACATGATACTTTTTACATCTCAAGTACTTGGGTTTTCAGAATTTCGCAAAAGAAAAACCAATGCCTTGCTCCTCAGCGAGTTTCTCTCTAGATATTCACGGTGGTTAGACAACACTCGAACTCTCCAAAATAGAACTTTATATGTGGAGCTCTCAGGATACATACCTTAATTTACTTGTGTTGTCATTCCAAGGATTGGATCCAAGTCAGAGACAAATCATGTAATCAAGTCAAGATGTGCTAGTGTGTGATATGAGGTGGAAATGTAGTAGTACTCCTTTGTCTTGACTTCCTTCCCTTTCTTTTCTTTTTTTTTGGATATGGGCTATTGCACTTTTCTTTTCTTCTCTCTTTTTTTTCACTCAATGCTTTTTAGCATGAGTTTCTTTCCTCTCTTTTTTTTCTATGCATATGGCCCATACCTTCTTTTCATCTTGATTTTGGGGAAGAAAGTCACTTGGGAGTATTTTATTCATGAATATGGAACAATGGCATGTTTTGCTTTACCCTCAGTGTAAGGGTTTAGCTTTTTATGGTGGAGTGTACGTGATCTTGACTTTAAAACATGAAGTATCTCTAATAAGGGTCACAAGACTTGGAACAACTCAAAGCTCAAAAGGAATGCTTGATTATAATTGTAAGTGGTTGTCTCTCAAACCCATGAGGAGCTGTTGACACCAGATTTTCGCACCAGATATGCTGAGTCATGAGGTAACGTGGTAAGGCTGGTGGACCCATTGACTGGTCAAAGCCGAAGATGACAGAGAAGGAAGCCGATATGTAGAAGAGATCCGATGAAGCAGGAGTCCGACCCAATAACGAGTACAAGAGGGAGGGCGTGTCGGTTGAGAAGGAAGCGTATCAGATACAGGGACTATTTCCTTTTTGAAGGCATATTGAAAGTCCCATTCTATATTAGATTTAGTTTTCTTTGTTCGCAAGTTAGTCTGGTCCGATCAGAACTCTCCATAACCAGGGTATAAATATGAACCCTCGTCCATTGTAAAAACTATTCTCACAATCAATACAACCCGGCTTCACGCCAAAAACTCTAGTAGTAGTTACCGAC
The DNA here is from genome assembly GCA_004135705.1 of Alloteropsis semialata. Lineage (NCBI taxonomy): Eukaryota > Viridiplantae > Streptophyta > Magnoliopsida > Poales > Poaceae > Alloteropsis > Alloteropsis semialata. The sequence goes on from CM014278.1 coordinate 32,008,450, forward strand.
GAAGCTCATTGGTGGACGGGCTGCATCAGTTCTGATCTCCGGCTTACCAATAAGTTAGTCAACTTATCGAACTAGTATAGGCTTTGAATTGAGGCGCATCGCCCTTTCTCGTTTATACTGTTCAACCGATTTATCTCTGGATAATCAAGATTGATATAGATTCCCTACGTCGGAGCTAGATCAATATTGATTATTCAACAGATTATCGTTTATCGGACTGTACTTTAAGTCTAGATTCCCTACGTCGGAGCTAGATATCAAGATTAGGCTAGATTCCCTACGTCGGAGCTAGACTCATCTTGTTACTAAAGGCAGTTTTTGCGGTTTGTTTGGAGTTGCTAGATTGGTTTAGATCTACGCCATGTGAATCAATTCTACTTCTTCAACGGCTTTGAGCACCGGTCTTGGTCCGATTTAAGCAATATTTATCTTACAGTATCGTTCTAGGTCCGATCCATGCCTTTTGGTTTAATCTGGTTGTTCTTTGAGTATTGCGCTGGTGTAGATTCCCTACGTCGGAGCTGGATCTTTGCAATACGATTAGATTGATCTTTGATTGTCATGCTTGGTTTAGATTCCCTACGTCGGAGCTAAATTCATCTTGATTAGTCAAAGGAAGCTTTGGTTATGCCTGATTGCTATTTGAGTGTTATGCATGATTTAGATTCCCTACGTTGGAGCTAGGTTCTGCTTAATTATTCGATAGCATACTTTAGAATCAGAACGATCCTGTTAATGTTTTATCTGTTTATTTGCTTAATCTGATTAACACTCGTGCGAGCATCTTGTTTAGTTGACAGGTTGGTAAGTTAAGTTTGATCATCTAGCTATCTGATTTGATCATAGCTGGAGAAATCTAGATTTCCTACGTCGGAGCTAGATTTCTCTGAAGAGGTTCTGGTCCGATTGGCTGGTTAGATAGTCCGACAAGATAAATCAAACTGGCAACTAGGCAAGATGGACGATGTATCGGCTTACACTTTGATTATTTAATATCTTGCTCAAAGGCACAGCTGATCCATTATTTTACATATCGGTCATATTTTATGTATCTTATTTTATTTAAAGACTGATCTGTTACAAGGTCCGATCCTGATTGGTCCGATTCTAAGGTCCGATTGGATGTCTGATTGAGGTCCGATTATTTGGTCCGATTGACGTCATCTATGAAGTCCGATTTTGAGGTCCGATTGACATCGGCCGATACATTCTGATTGGGTCTTAGCTAAAATCCGACGTGCCTTCGCCGTTTGGAATAGAGCCAGCACAATCAAAGAGTAATTTAACTGTTTTATTCCCTTGTCAATTTCAGGTCAAATTGACTGGCACGCCGCGAACTCGAACTAGGTGCAGGGCTGGCACTGGAGCGAAGCAGATCTCCCTGGTCCACGTGTGCTGCACGCGGGGAATACGACCGCCGATTTTCCGCGTCAACACATTTTTGGCACGCCCAGTGGGACCCGAGAAGCAAATTCCAAGATGTCGTCTGATGCTGAAAGGGAAACCGCAGCAAAGCTCGCCGCTGAGAAAGAAACTGCAGCAAAACTTGCTGCTGAAAAAGAAGCTGCTGAGAAGGCCAAGAATGACAAGAACAAGACGCCTGAGACGGCCATTCCAATTACAAAGGCTGATCTGTCTAAAGCTCAATTAGATGCAGTTCAGGCCCAGATTGATGCATTTGAGAAGCTCTGCCTTGGCCAATTTGGACGTAATCGTTCAGGACCTATACTCAAAGGTCCTCTCCCAGATCCAGAATTGATCAAGAAGACAACTGATGCTCGGGAGTACCAGGTCAACATGACAGATATGATTCACCAAGCTGTCCATCATGCATTGATTAACCAGTCAGGCACTTTGGTGAATTCTCTGGACAATCTTATCAAGAGGGCGGTGGATGATGCTATTTGCTTGAAAAGTCCAGTGTTTATACCAGATTCTGTGGGAACATCAGGGTCAGGAAAAGGCAAAGAAACTGTAGATAATGCAATGACCGTTGCTCCACAGATTCCGATTGCTCCACCACCTACTGTTGAACTGGCCAACGGTTTTCTGTTGATGGCCGATGGAACTATTGTCGGCCCACATGGTGAAAAATATGCTAGAACTCTGAACGAACAAGAAAAGCAACCTGCAGCTGCAAGGCTACGTACAGAGATTCCTTCACATCAGCGTATGGTCGGTGATTACAATAATTATATGATGGATATAGCTGATGGGATGCCACCTGGAAGTCAACAGTCCGATTGGTCACAGAAAATAGCCGAGGTGATCCAGAATCAATTCGGCTTGAAGCCTAAAGATGAAGCGAGGTTGTATCGGCACCCGTACCCATCTTACTTTGATGCAGTGCCACTTCCTCCGCGTTACAGAGTGCCGGATTTCTCCAAATTCTCCGGGCAGGATGATATGACCACTATTGAGCATGTCAGCCGATTCCTGGCTCAATGTGGTGAAGCTGCTTCAGAGGAGGGACTCAGGCTCAGATTTTTCCCTCTGTCACTGTCAGGGCCGGCATTTACTTGGTTTACGTCGTTGCCAGCAGGATCAGTCACAGGATGGTCCGATATGGAGAAACAGTTTCATAAATACTTCTTTTCTGGTCTCAACGAGATGAAGATTTCCGATTTGATTGCTGTCAGGCAGAGAAACGGTGAGACTGTCAAGGAGTATATTCAACGGTTCCATGACACCAGGAATCGGTGCTACAGTTTGAAGCTGTCTGATATGCAGTTGGCCGAGCTTGCATTCCAGGGTTTGCTCGCGCCGATCAAAGAAAAGTTTTCTGCTCAGGAGTTTGAGACATTGGGACAACTGGTGCAGAAAGTGTCAGCCCATGAGGTCCGATATCAAGAGATGAAGCGTACAAAGTTTTCCAAGCAAGTATCTTATCTCTCTGAATCTGAAGAAGAGGCTGATGTCAACATAGCTGAATGGACCAAATCCAAGAAGCCGGTATCGCTCCCATGGATCAAGCAGAACCCTGAGAAGTTTGGATTTGATATAACAAAGTCCGATAAGATTTTTGATTTACTGCTCAGTGAGAAGCTTATCCAGCTTTCTCCAAATCATTCTATTCCATCGGCCGATGAATTGAAGAAACGCAAATATTGCAAATGGCACAACTCAACTTCTCACGAGACCAATGAATGCAAGGTGTTCAGAAGGGAGATCCAATTGGCTATTGAATCAGGCAAGATCAAGTTTGAAGACAACAAGAAAGCCATGAAGATCGACGGTCATCCCTTTCCTAATAACTTTGTTGATTTCTCCTTTTCCATTAATATGGTTGATGCTGATGAGAAGGGGAAGTTTAAAGTGCTTACATCGGACCACGCCAAGAGTTCTGGTGCCGTTGATCCTGCAGTTCAAGTTACTGTTGAAGAGTTGCGGAGGAATCATCAGGCATTTGGGCATGAATCTAATGCTCTTGGTGGACATCGGCCACGTGTGACTTCCCAGATGTTGATTAACAAGTACAAGAGGCAGCAAGCAGCAGTTCGAGCGTGGGAAGAACGCGAGGAACGACGACGTCGGAGACGCGAATATCAAGCAAGGCGGCTTGATGAAGAGTTTGATGATCAACGCCGACATGATGACAGATCCGATGGCCGACGCCGATTTGATGACAGGTCCGATGGCAGGCACTGGTTTGATAATAGAATCGACGACCGTCGTCAGTACAGTTATAGGTCTGATTGGCATATGGACAGACGTCAAGTTTATGACCGGTACGATCAGGATGATGATCACTGGAGATGTCCTTTCTTCGTATTCTGCTGGAACGAAAAGCTCAGATTGCCATCCAAAGCAGATTGTCCTGAATGTAGCCTCCAGTATGAAGAATACAGATCTGTCAAAAGAGGTCGACGGTCAGTTCATGAACGGATCGGTGTCAGGATTGATGATCATCATCAAGGTAGTGAAGGCCGAGTTGATGCTCATGGCCATAAAAATATTGAAGGCCAGGTTGATGCTCTTGGCCCTGAAAAAATGAAAGAAAAGGTTCCAGTTCGGGATCGGATTAAAGAACCTCAAATGAAGCCTGGACAATGGTGCCCATCAGGGATTTCTAGGTCCAAGAAGAGACGTGTTCAGAGGTTACTCTATCATGAACAGATTCAAGAACAAGAGTTAGCCAAAGAGAAAGTTTGGCGCGCTAAGATGGCCAATGACAATGAAGCAAGCACGTCGGCCCCGGTAAACATGGTTTTAATGTTGCCTTTTGATTTTGCCGCTCCTGATGAACAGGACAATGATGAAGCCGATTATGAACTGGAAGAAGCCGCTGCATACTTGGTTCTTGATTCAGAAAAGGCTATCTTTGAGAAGCCAAATGCAAACGGATATCGGCACTTGAAACCTTTGTAAATCAAGGGATACGTTGATGGGAAGCCGATGACCAAGATGCTGGTTGATGGAGGAGCTGCAGTCAATCTCATGCCCTATTCCATGTTCCGCAAATTGGGAAAAGGGATTGATGATCTGATCAAGACCAATATGACGCTCAAGGATTTTGGTGGAAACGTTTCAGAGCCTCGGGGGGCAATTCATGTTGAATTGACCATCGGCAGCAAAACATTGTCGACCACCTTCTTTGTGATTGATGGCCAAGGTTCTTACAGCATGCTCCTCGGGCGAGATTGGGTTCATGCCAATTGTTGCATCCCATCCACTATGCATCAGTGTTTGATTCAATGGCAGGGCAATAATGTGGAGATCGTCCCGGCTGATGATTCGGTTAGCATTGCTACAGCTGAGTCAACGATTTGGGAGTTTGAAGGAATTGAATGCCTGTCAGGAAAAACATGGGATGGTGATTTCCTCAAGGTGTCCGATCAAGGACTACAGCCGATCCAAGCAGTCGGCTCTGAGACTTTGTTTTAAATGGATGATTGTATAGAAGATCTTGAAGACCGAAGTGAGTTCGGCAAATTAGGGTTTGGATTTACGTCGGCCGATGAATTAGAAGAAATAGATATAGGATCTGGTGATAAACCTAGGCCGACGTATATCAGTGCTAAGTTGGATCCCGAGTATAATCAGGAGTTAATAAAACTTTTGAAAGAATATTCTGATTGTTTTGCTTGGGAATATTATGAAATGCCAGGTTTAAGCCGTAATATTGTTGAACATCAGCTACCCATCAAACCAGGGTATCGACCACACAAGCAGTATGCAAGAAGGTTCAAGACTGAGATGCATGAACCAATTAAGGCCGAAATAACGAAGCTATTTGAAGCTAAGTTTATCAGGCCATGTCGATACGCTGAGTGGGTGTCAAATATAGTTCCTGTTTATAAGAAAAATGGAAAGCTACGTGTTTGCATTGATTACAGGAACTTGAACAAGGCAACCTCGAAGGATGAGTATCCAATGCCGGTGGTCGATATGCTTGTTGATGCAGCGTCATGCCATAAAGTGATGAGTTTCCTGGATGGTAATGCTGGTTATAATCAGATTTTCATGGCGGAAGAAGATATTCCCAAGACTGCATTCCAATGCCCAGGTGCTCTCGGTTTATATGAGTGGGTTGTTATGACTTTTGGTTTGAAAAATGCCGGTGCTACTTATCAACGTGCTATAAATTATATTTTTCATAGGCTGATCGGCAGGATAGTTGAAATCTATATTGATGATGTGGTAGTCAAATCAAAAGGTTATCAAGATCATTTGGCCGATTTGAAGGAAACGCTGGAGTGTACAAGACAACATGGATTGAAGATGAATCCGCTCAAGTGTGCTTTTGGCGTATCGGCCGGCCAATTTCTCGGTTTCTTGGTACATGAGAGAGGAATTGAGGTAAATGATCGGAACCGCAAAGCGATTGATGATATTGAACCTCCAGTAAACAAGAAGGAATTGCAGAGTTTGATTGGAAAGATTAATTTCCTGAGGAGGTTTATATCAAATCTGTCGGTCCGATTGGAGGCATTTACTCCTCTGTTGAAGCTGAAAGATGAAGAAGAATTGGTTTGGGAGCCTAAACATCAAAAGGCATTGGATGAAATCAAGCAATATTTAGCATATCCGCCAGTTCTTATTCCACCACAAAAGGGTAAGCCGTACAAGCTTTATTTATCGGCTTTTAATCATGCAATCGGTTCTGTTTTGATTCCAAGAGGTTGATGGGAAGGAACGAGTTATATTCTATTTAAGCCGAAGATTACTAGATCCTGAAACTCGGTACTCATATGTAGAGAAGCTTTGCCTTTGTTTGTATTTTTCTTGTACAAAATTAAGGCATTATTTGCTATCGGCCGAGTGTACTGTGATCTGTAGGGAGGATGTGATCAAATATATGTTATCGATGCCAATCATGAAAGGAAGAATTGGCAAGTGGGTTTTTGCTCTGACGGAGTTTGATCTCAGATACGAATCGGCCAAAGCGGTAAAAGGGCAGATAATGGCTGATTTAGTTGCTGATCATTGTGGACCTAACATTGATGCTGTTGAGCAATGCACTATGGAGCTTGATGTATCTGGTCCGATGAAAAAGGCCGATGTGGTTGACGCGGTTCCTTGGACTATATTCTTTGATGGTTCTTCTTGCAATGATGGTTGCGGAATCGGTCTGATTATTATTTCGCCTCGGGGGACAAGGTTTGAATTTGCTTTTCCAATTGAAAAATGCACAAATAATCAGGCAGAGTATGAAGCATTGATGAAGGGTCTCTAGATTCTTAAAGAAATCGGCGCTCAGTTTGTTGAGGTATTTGGAGATTCTTTGCTGATTATCAATCAATTACTCGGCAAATATGATTGCAAGATGGATGCTTTGTTATCTTACTTTGAAAAGTGCCGAGATTTGATTGGTCAATTCGCCTTGGTAACTCTTAAGCATGTTCCGAGACATCATAACGAAGAAGCAAATCGGTTGGCGCAAAAAGCGTCTGGCTATCGACCTATGTCCGATGTGATGGTGCAGGAGATACCAGAAGGAGATTGGAGGAAAGAAATCATTGAATATTTGAGGGATTCTTCTGTCAAGACTTCTAGAAAAATACGCTACAAATCGATCAGGCATGTCTTGGTTGAAGGAGTGCTTTATTTTCGCTCGATTGATGGAGTCCTGTTGAGATGTATCGGACCTGAAGAAGCCAAGGTTTTAATGGAAGAAATTCATGAAGGTGTTTGCGGGGCTCATCAATCGGCGTTCAAGATGAAATGGATGATAAGAAAAAATGGGTATTATTGGCCGACGATTCTAGAAGACTGCTTTGAATATTATAAAGGATGCCAAGAGTGTCAAAGATATGGAAACATTCAAAGGGCTCCAGCATCGGCCATGAACCCTGTTATCAAGCCATGGCCGTTTAGAGGATGGGGAATTGACCTGATCGGCCAAATTTTTCCACATTCAAGCAAGGGGCACAAATTCATATTAGTGGCAACAGATTATTTCACCAAATGGGTTGAAGCTATTCCTTTGAAGGAGGTGAAGTCACAGAATGTTATTAAATTCGTTAGAGAACACATTGTCTACCGATTTGGAATTCCACAGACGATCACAACAGATCAAGGTACGATGTTTACATCGGACGAATTCAAAAATTTTGCTGCTGATATGGGTATCAAGCTTCTTAATTCATCACCGTATTATGCACAAGCCAATGGTCAAGCTGAAGCCTCCAATAAAAGTTTGATCAAGTTGATTGATAGAAAGATTGAGGAGTATCCAAGAAAATGGCATATTGTGCTTCCTGAAGCTCTATGGGCCTATCGAATGGCTTGTCATGGATCGATCAAGGTTTCTCCGTATGAACTAGTTTATGGACATGAAGCCGTTCTTCCATGGGAAATTCGTACTGGATCAAGGCGTATCGAGCTTCAGGATAAATTGAAGGCCGGCGAATATATGGAGCTCATGAATAGTGAGTCCGATGACTTGGCTGTTCGTTGGCTGCGCGCTCTCGAAAGTATTGAGGCTAACAAACTCAGAGTGGCGAGGCATTATGATAAGAAAGTCAAAGGGAAAGAGTTCAAAGAGGGCGATCTTGTCTGGAAAGTTATTCTGCCAATTGGTTCTAAAGATCCCAAGTACGGCAAATGGTCACCAAACTGGGAGGGACCCTATCAAGTCGTCCGATGTGTTCCTGGAAATGCTTATATTCTACAAACACTTGAAGGAGAAGTGTTTCCTAAGGCATTAAACGGGAAATATCTGAAGAAGTATTACCCTAGCATTTGGGTAAACTCGTAAGGCCGATGCTGTGCGTCAGGCTTGGAAGCCGATGGAAAAATCGCCTCAAGAACAAAAAATAAGAGCCGATGCGATATGCATCGCCTTAAGGGCTATACACAAACAGAGAAAAGTATATTACATCATCAAGCCGCTCGATGGCGGAGCAGGCTGCTGGAAAAGGGATTGCATATATATTCATATATTTCTCATACAGAAAGATTTCAGAAGATAAAAGGATCTAGTAGGCGCCGATGTACTTTGTTCATCATTGCCAGAACAAGACTAGAAAAAGAAGGGCAAAAGGAAGCGCAAGTTTGAGGAGATATCTTCTTCCTTGAGTCGAAGAAATCCACTCTGGGTGCAGTCCCTTGAAGAGCGCGCCGGTGGACCGGCTTTGCCCTAACTTGTAAAGGGCACTCTATTACACCCCTCTGAAAAACCTTCCCTTTGGTGAACCATGGAGAAACCTCACGAGGATTCTTCTAGCAGAGGTTCCACCTGGATTCACTGCAGGATCAGAAAAGGGGGGGAGTATCCTATACTTCTTCACGAGAATTCTTCTAGCAGAAGAGGAAGAAGGAGTTGGATTCTATATCAAACAGAAGAAGTTTGTGTTCTATCATGAATATTAGCTGCGCCATGGCCAAGGATGGTGGAAAAAGAAGACCTGAGGCAGGTATTTATAGCCGGCGATCGATGGAAGCATTAAAGGAGAAATGGAATCCAAGGGATGCTCGTGGAAACTGTCCAAATAAAGAACAGTATTCTCGTGAAGATATGACATTGATTCAGAGCTGCTGTAATTGGAGGAGGGGCGTCTTTTGAGGAACTGCATTGAAGAATCGTTTCGCCTGGGTCAATAGACGCATGGATACCCGTGAGGTAAATGCAGGGTTCCATATCTATTCGTTGTCAGAGATGCTATCGCTCGGGAGAGAGAAAGAAGAAGATAAGCTCTGCAGGTTATTGATGAAGAAAGAAAAACTATGGCCCGAAAATCAAGGAACTACATGGTGCAAGGATGGAAAGTTTCGGCACGAAAATCGGTGAAGGAGTTATGATGACAGATACGAATTTTGGAATAAAACATATTTTATCCCAAAATTGGGGGCATGTGTTGACACCAGATTTTCGCACCAGATATGCTGAGTCATGAGGTAACGTGGTAAGGCTGGTGGACCCATTGACTGGTCAAAGCCGAAGATGACAGAGAAGGAAGCCGATATGTAGAAGAGATCCGATGAAGCAGGAGTCCGACCCAATAACGAGTACAAGAGGGAGGGCGTGTCGGTTGAGAAGGAAGCGTATCAGATACAGGGACTATTTCCTTTTTGAAGGCATATTGAAAGTCCCATTCTATATTAGATTTAGTTTTCTTTGTTCGCAAGTTAGTCTGGTCCGATCAGAACTCTCCATAACCAGGGTATAAATATGAACCCTCGTCCATTGTAAAAACTATTCTCACAATCAATACAACCCGGCTTCACGCCAAAAACTCTAGTAGTAGTTACCGACGAAGCTCATTGGTGGACGGGCTGCATCAGTTCTGATCTCCGGCTTACCAGTAAGTTAGTCAACTTATCGAACTAGTATAGGCTTTGAATTGAGGCGCATCGCCCTTTCTCGTTTATACTGTTCAACCGATTTATCTCTGGATAATCAAGATTGATATAGATTTCCTACGTCGGAGCTAGATCAATATTGATTATTCAACAGATTATCGTTTATCGGACTGTACTTTAAGTCTAGATTCCCTACGTCGGAGCTAGATATCAAGATTAGGCTAGATTCCCTACGTCGGAGCTAGACTCATCTTGGTTACTAAAGGCAGTTTTTGCGGTTTGTTTGGAGTTGCTAGATTGGTTTAGATCTACGCCATGTGAATCAATTCTACTTCTTCAACGGCTTTGAGCACCGGTCTTGGTCCGATTTAAGCAATATTTATCTTACAGTATCGTTCTAGGTCCGATCCATGCCTTTTGGTTTAATCTGGTTGTTCTTTGAGTATTGCGCTGGTGTAGATTCCCTACGTCGGAGCTGGATCTTTGCAATACGATTAGATTGATCTTTGATTGTCATGCTTGGTTTAGATTCCCTACGTCGGAGCTAAATTCATCTTGATTAGTCAAAGGAAGCTTTGGTTATGCCTGATTGCTATTTGAGTGTTATGCCTGATTTAGATTCCCTACGTCGGAGCTAGGTTCTGCTTAATTATTCGATAGCATACTTTAGAATCAGAACGATCCTGTTAATGTTTTATCTGTTTATTTGCTTAATCTGATTAACACTCGTGCGAGCATCTTGTTTAGTTGACAGGTTGGTAAGTTAAGTTTGATCATCTAGCTATCTGATTTGATCATAGCTGGAGAAATCTAGATTCCCTACGTCGGAGCTAGATTTCTCTGAAGAGGTTCTGGTCCGATTGGCTGGTTAGATAGTCCGACAAGATAAATCAAACTGGCAACTAGGCAAGATGGACGATGTATCGGCTTACACTTTGATTATTTAATATCTTGCTCAAAGGCACAGCTGATCCATTATTTTACATATCGGTCATATTTTATGTATCTTATTTTATTTAAAGACTGATCTGTTACAAGGTCCGATCCTGATTGGTCCGATTCTAAGGTCCGATTGGATGTCTGATTGAGGTCCGATTATTTGGTCCGATTGACGTCATCTATGAAGTCCGATTTTGAGGTCCGATTGACATCGGCCGATACATTCTGATTGGGTCTTGGCTAAAATCCGACGTGCCTTCGCCGTTTGGAATAGAGCCGGCACAATCAAAGAGTAATTTAACTATTTTATTCCCTTGTCAATTTCAGGTCAAATTGACTGGCACGCCGCGAACTCGAACTAGGTGCAGGGCTGGCACTGGAGCGAAGCAGATCTCCCTGGTCCACGTGTGCTGCACGCGGGGAATACGACCGCCGATTTTCCGCGTCAACAGGAGCTTAGCATGGTTAAAAGTTTTAAAAACTTTTCATAAATTCCAAATACTCAAGTAGGTAAAAGCATCTTTCATATTAAAGCCATATCTCTAAATGCAATAACTTAGATGACATGAGTTCCTATAGGAATGAAGATTTCCACAAGCCAAAGGTATAGGGAATAAAATATATGTAAGTTAATATTCTCCATGTGATGGGATGATGCAAAAAGGGTTAATTTAATTAAGTTCAGAGTTCCATGATCAGGTTCTGCAAGTATTCAACGGAAACAGAGGTTAGGATGATCAAACCAGCGCGCAGAAAAAAGAAGAAGCGAGGTGGGACCCAGGCCAGGTCGGCCGACCTGGGGGTGACCCCTCTGATTCAGCCCTTACATGTGATGTTCTGTTGCATTCTTATATGCTCTGTTTTGCGTTGGATCACTCTGTTTCCTGTTGCGAATCTCCCCACACTTGTACCTTTCATTCAAAACAAGTGGAAACAAAAAGAAGACACAATCCTAATACACTAAACATTTTATTTTATTCAATACTCAGAGGCACATTACATAATGAAATAAATGAAACAATTGAATAAAGAAAAAGAGACTAATGTGCCTATCTAAACCAAAGCCTAGGGTGCCTATGGTGCATGATAGAGATTCTCATTCCCTGCAGCTTTGGCATAGCGCTTAAGCTTCACGACTGTTGATCTACACAACATATCAAAGTTGTCTTGAAGGTTAAGGCGCTCAAGTCGCTCTTCGGCGAACTTCTTCTCCAACTTTGCATAGTCACAACCGAGTTGATTAATCAACTCTAGCAACTCAGCGTTGGAGGGAGCCTTGGGGGCCTTCTCATCATCACTCTCATAATGGCCCCCAGGCCTGCGAATTGGAGGAGGCTTGATGTGCCTCTTGATCTTGCCGGCGGGTGATGATTCCACCGACTCCTCCAACTCCTTCCTCTCCTCCGGTGTGAGGGGAGGGAACAGCCCCTTTCCCTAGCCACCTCTGGGTTTCCTTTCCCTGAAGATCCAGAAACGTGGCTCCGGGGTGCTGGCAGGAGAGTAGATGGACACATCGGACGTATAGTGATACGCCACGACATCCTCCCACTTGTTCCTGACCACCTCCTTCAACTTCTCCCCTGGTTGAAGTTTGGGGAGTCCATCCCCCTTGATCGGAGCGGCCGCCGGCGTCTTCTTTGGGTTAATTGCCTCGTCGTTGGCCTTCTGTACGGGCTTGATGCCCGTGCATCACGCCTCTGGGTCCTCCTCGGAGACTGAGACCGCGCCGCCGAGCGAGAACGCGAGGGGCCACCAGGGCCGATCGGCCGACCAAGGCCGTCGGCCGACCCCCTGGTGCGCCCTCTCGTGTCCTCCTCTGGTGGGAGGCTGGCCAGTGGGGAGACGACCTCAGCCATGGTCTGCTCCAGGTTGATGGGCACCAGTTGATTGGCCGGAGTGGGCTCTCCTTCTAGATCGAAGGTCGATCGGGATTTGGGGTGGCTCTTTCCGGCCATTGTTGGGAATTTGGAAGGTGTGGCTTGGTAATTTCAGAATGGGGGCGAGAAAGAGCTCAGATGAGAGGGAAGAAGAGGATGGGTGAAAATTTAAAGAAAGGCTAACCCTCTTCTCGGATCCATCAGAGTTAGAATCGCTCATCCACCGCAGAACGGCTTCAGAGACGTTAGAGTAGAACGTTGGCAAAAGATGGGGCTGATCGGGCTCGGGCTCAGGTCGGCCGACCTGGTGGCCTGGCCTTGAGCCTGATCGCCCTTTCCTTCTTTGTGCAGTACGTTACAGGTCCACTAAACCCCAAAATGTGTGCATTCAGGCTCTAGGGGTTAAGGATTTAGTAGAAGGTGTAATTATAAATGGAAATCATCCATGACCAAATTGATCACATCAAATTCCTCATCTACTTTATCAGGTTCAAAGAAAACTTTTAAACGCTGACCATTTACCTTGAAGAGGTTACCTTCATCATCCTGGAGTGTAATTGCCCCGTGTGACGAAGTCTCCACCACAACGAACGGTCCTTCCCATTTGCTTCGCAGTTTCCCATGTCCAAAGAGCTTCACCCTGGAATTAAAGAGTAATACGTTATCCCCGGGGTGAAACTCCTTCACCTTGATCCTCTTGTCGTGCCATCTTTTGGTTCTGTCCTTGTAGATCCTGGCACTGTGGTACGCTTTGTCTCTCCACTCTTCCAGCTCTGATAGTTGCATTCTTCCCATCTGCTGGGCTGCTGGCAAATCCATGTTCCACTTTCTTGTGGTCCAGTGTGCCCGATGCTCCAGCTCAACTGGTAAATGGCAAGTCTTGCCGTAAACCAGCTGATATGGGGACATCCCGATTGGCATTTTGTATGCCATTCGGTAAGCCCATAGAGCATCTGGTAACTTGCTCTTCCATCCTTTGCCCATTTCTGTCACGGTCTTCTGCAGAATGTTCTTAATCTGCTTGTTCGATGTTTCTGCTTGACCGCTTGTCTGGGGGTGGCATGGCGTAGCTATGTTGTGCTTTGCCCCCAGCTCTGCCAGAAACTTCCGAAAGGTCTTGTCGATGAAATGTGACCCTCCATCACTGATCACCATCCTGGGGGTTCCAAAACATGGAAAGATGATCTCATGGAACATCTTTCACGCGTGTTTGGAGTCAGCGGCTCGACATGGCATTGCTTCAACCCACTTCGAGACATAGTCCACTGCCACCAGGATGTACTCACTGTCATATGATTTGACAAAGGGTCCCATGAAATCAATGCCCCACACATCAAACAGCTCAACTTGTAAGTTGTTTGTGAGTGGCATTGCATCTTTGTGGTGATCCCCCCATGTTTCTGGCACTGCTGGCATCTTCGAATGAATTCCTTTGTATCCTCATACATTGTGGGCCAGTAGAATCCACTCTGCCAGATCTTCGATCTTGTCCTGAATGCCCCGTAGTGACCTCCATATGGGGCTGCATGGCACTGCTCAAGGATCTTCCTTGCTTCATTTGTTGGTACACATCACCTGAGCATGCCGTCTGAACATACCCTGTACAGGTATGGTTCATCCCATAGATAGAGTCTACTCTCGTAGATCAGCCTTCTCTTGTTCTCCCCTGGCGGTACATATCCTGCAACCATAAAGTTCACAATATTTGCATACCATGGGTCGGAGGCAGTCACCTTGAGTAGGGTGTCGTCGCGTAGAAAATCATTTATTGGTAGATCCTGCATGTCAGTAAACTGCATACGCGACAAATGATCTGCTACTGAATTCTCTACTCCTTTTTTATCTTTAATTTCCAAATCAAATTCTTGGAGTAAGAGAATCCATTGGATAAGGCGTGGTTTAGCATCTTTCTCGGTAAGCAGATATTTCAAAGCAGCATGATCGGTGTAGACAATCACCTTAGCTCGTACCAAGTAAGATCTAAACTTGTCTATAGCAAAAACTACTGCCAAGAGCTCTTTTTCAGTGGTAGCATAGTTAAGTTGAGCTCCTGTCAAAGTTTTACTAGCATACGAGATAGCATGATGGTTCTTATTTTTGGTCTGTCCAAGGACAGCACCAACAGCATAATCACTGGCATCACATATAATCTCAAAAGGTAGCGTCCAATCAGGGGGTTGAATGACTGGCGCTGAGATGAGAGCATTCTTTAAAATGGTGAAAGCATGTAAACACTCATCATCAAAATCAAAAGGTACATCCTTGGCTAAAAGGCTAGTGAGGGGCCTGGCTATCTGAGAGAAATCTCTGATAAAACGTCGGTAAAACCCCGCATGGCCTAGGAAGCTACGGATCCCCTTAACATTGGTAGGAGATGGAAGCTTTTCTATGACTTCAATTTTCGCTCTATCCACCTCTATTCCCCGTTCGGACACTAAATGTCCCAACACTATTCCCTCTCGGACCATGAAATGGCACTTTTCCCAATTTAGCACCAGGTCCTTGTCTCGGCATCTTTGTAGTACCTTGTCTAAGTTCTGCAGACAATGGTCGAAAGTCTTTCCATAGACTGAAAAATCATCCATGAAAATTTCCATGATCTCTTCAATCATGTCTGAGAAGATAGACATCATGCACCTTTGGAACGATGCTGGCGCATTGCATAACCCGAATGACATCCTACGATATGCATACATTCCATAGGGGCACGTGAAGGTGGTCTTTTCTTGATCATCGGGGTGGATGGGAATCTGGTGATATCCGGGATACCCATCAAGAAAACAAAAGAAGGAGTGGTTCGCGAGTCTCTCCAACATCTCATCGATGAAGGGGAGCGGGAAGTGATCCTTCTTTGTCGCCTTGTTGAGTCGACGGTAATCAATGCACATCCGCCATCCAGTAACGGTACGCTGCGGGATAAGCTCGTTTTTCTCGTTACTTACGACGATCATGCCTCCCTTCTTGGGTACTACTTGGACAGGGCTGACCCATTCACTATGAGGGACGGGATAGATGATCCCGGTGTGCAGAAGTTTCAAAACTTCCTTCTTCACGACTTCCCTCATCGCATTATTTAGCCTACGTTGAGGCTCCCTAGAAGGTGTAGAAGTTGGATCTATGGGAATGCGATGGGTACAGAGTGCAGGGCTTACTCCCTTCAAGTCCTTGAGGGAGTACCCGAACGCCGACCGGTGTTTCTCAAGCACCTTTATGAGTCTATCACTCTCGTCCTGCGATAGCTTGTCGCTAATGATGATAGGGGCATCCCTGTCCTCATTTAGAAAGACATAGCAAAGGCCAGCGGGCAAGGGTTTTAGCTCTACGTGCGTCTTAGGTGGCTCCTCAGTTTCAAGTGGCTCAGAAGCGTCATCCTCTTCCTCTATAAAGTCGTGAACATTCTCTTCGAGGAATGACTCAAATGGGTCACTAGGTTGTAGGGATTTCACTTCCTCAGCCGGGTTAGGTTCTATCAAAGGTTCAACTATGGAGTTCTTAACCCTAGCTAACGATACAGTGAGCAGATTCCTTCCTACTTTGGCTAGGAGGTTTCCTTCCGAGGTTACATCCTGTAGCAGGCCCTCGATAGGATGTCCTATAAGGAGGTCAAAATCTGACGTCTCAAAGACGTAAAAGTCCAAGAGCCATCTCAATCCCGTGGTGAGAGAGGAGAAAATCTCGTACTAGGCCGAGACTCTTGAGAATACGACCTGAGGGTGTTCTAAGAAGTCTTAACATTGGGGCCAGCTTTTTATGACGTCCAAGGATATTCGCGAAAGAACTGGACATGATGTTTGCCCGAACAGTCGGGTTATACAAGATGTCTACGGCTACCTTGCTTATGAAACCTCGAATGATCTGCGAAGGTGAGTCAATCCGAATGACTTCGGAAGAACACTCAGACTCGTTTGACCATTCCGTGTTTAGGATGGACAAAAGTTCCCTTACGGTTTCGTTCAAAATTTCTTTCTCCATGTAAATGGAGGGGGTCTTTACCGTAGGCTTCTTCTGTATTGAGTAGTTCAAGGTATTCTCAAAATCTTGAAAACGATCTTCCTCGAACTCAAATGGTAGTCCAAGAGGTTGAGTTTTCTCTTCCTCAACGGAAGTCTTCTTGCTCAGTCTCGGTCGCGTCAGCAGGAGAGTTCTCTTGAATGGCCGCTAGGACTTCTTTTGCTCTGGCCGAGGTTATGTGTAGGAATGAACCCCCGGCTGCTATGTCTATGTACCGGGCATCTTCACTATTCAACCCAGACCGAAAATGTTGCATGAGCATATAGTCTGGGAAGCCTAGATCCGGTCCGGTTAGGCATGAGTCCTGGAATCGGTCCCATGCTTTGGCGATTGTTTCCTTCTCTCGTTGCTGGAAGTTAATGATCTCCTTCCGAAGTGCACAAATCCGGTGAACAGGAAAGTATTCAAGACAAAACTTGTCCCGTAACTTTTCCCATTCACCGTTCGTTAGCCCAACGGTATGGTCATACCACTTCCTTGCTCTCTCTTTGAGAGAGAACGGGAAGAACTTCCATCTAATCGTTGCCTGTGTCATGCCTGATATAACCAGACACAAGCAAAGCAACTCGAATTCGTGCAAGTGATGGTACGGGTTTTCACCATCACCTCCAGAGAAGGATATGTCCTGGACCATAGCTATGAAGGCAGGGCGAAGTTCATAGCTATCGGTTAAAATAGGATTTGACGAGGGGTGCGGCTCCAATAATTCGCCCTTTGGAGCAGAGAACTCATGAATATGGGTGGAATTCATGGTTGAAAACAAAAATAAAAGAAGTATAAAATAAAAGATATACGGGCAACCTTAGATCTTAGACAACAGCTACCATTCCCCGGCAATGGCGCCAGAAAGCTTGTTGACACCAGCGGTGGCAAACAGAAAGTCCGCAAGCGCACGGCTGTCGTAGTAGCTTTCACCCGTGAGTAAACCAGGTATCAAATCCAAAGGGAACGTAAAGGACTTGTCTAATCACTAAAGCTGAGCTGGATCGATTGAGTGTATATAAAGGCTGGGTAAAGAGGATAACTTAGCAATAAGACTGATTATATCAAAGGGAATTCTCCTATGCTTGCTTTGGGCACCGGGGTATCCTAGACCTCTAAGAAATTGCCGGCCAACAGCTCTACGCCGTACCCGAATGTGGAGGATTACAAAGGACGGACAGGGCTGTCACCACCTGCCGCCTACCTCTTCTAATCCGTGGGGCTACGAGGCAAACGAGGGTAGATATACACCTAAGTACCATGCCTAAGATAATATCGGCTATCCTAACCTTGATCAGAGATTAGAATACTTTATGAATAAAGCAACAAACCCACAAGTACAATAGAGAACTCAGCTTTTCTATAACTCAGACTTAAATACTAGTTGAATCCCGGATACTTACTGAGTAGCTCGCATCCGTCGAGGTACAGGTGGAGGGTCGCCGACAGGCCGGGACTCCTCCAGACTCTCCCTCACTCTCTCCCTACTTCTACTCTGGATATGAGGAGGGCTTCACCTTGGATCTTCACTTCATCTCGATGATGTTTAGCCCTGCCCCGAGTCCAGCTATTTATAGCTTGGAGAGGCGGTTTGAAGTCGGTTTGTAGAGGTTGAGGCGGTCCGGAGGTGGGCCCAGGTCGGCCGACTAGGGGGGATCGGCCGACCGTCAAATCAACCGACGTAGATGATCCACGGTGCAGATGGGCTCCTGGAGGCGGTTGACAGACAGTCGCGAGGCCAGGTCGGGCGACCTGGCTTGGTCGGCCGACCCAGGGCTGTGGCCCCTTGGCCCCACTCTGTCAGGGTCACTTCCCTGTGGGCCCCATGGTCGGTTTCCGGTGGGTAATGTCCAGAATATGTCGGTTAAGTCAGGGATGTGGGCCCATGGATCCAAGTGATTGCCACGTGGCCCAATCCCATCTCTTTATTCCCATCGACTTGATCTCAACGTTTCTGATCACTCCTGAATGTGCTTCTGTTGATGGGCTTCGGATGGACCTCACTGGGCCTGGGCGCTGGTCGGCCGACTATGGGAGGTCGGGCGACCTGGCCTTGGGTCCACTTTGGTCCTTCTTTTGCCACTTTACTCCTGTAATCACATAGGCACCAAAACTCGTGGAATTCATTAGTAAATAACCCTATGTCTAGTTGTTTTATCATTTTTTTATATCTTTGTTGGCAATAATAACTTGTCATTAAGAACCGCCAACAATGGCGGGGTGGGAGCTCGGCGCGTGGCGCGATGGGGAGGTGGCCGCGCGGCGGCCCGGCCTGGCCAACGTGTGGATGTCGAGGCCGGCGACCGGTCACGGCATGAGCGACACCGTGCCGTGGCGGCGCTCCTCATTTATATAGTCCTTCCCCCTAAAAAGAATCCCGTCCCGAGATTCCAAGGATGAAATGGATTTTAAGTAGGGTGGTGATGGTATTATACCTGGGTGTAAGTGATATGAAAGTCATGATAATTTGCTTTGAGAAAAGCTTCACTTTCCCAAGTGGCTTCCCTTTTAGAGTGATGACTCCATTGAATCTTGTAGAAGAAACTGGTGCTGTGCCGAGTAACACGTTCCTTTCGATCAACAATTTTTATAGGCCACTCCTTATAAGCAATATCGGAGTCTACTTGAATATTTTCCATTCCTACCAACTCGGTGGGAATTCAAAGACATTTCTTTAGTTGAGAGACACGAAAGATATCATGAACGGCAGACAAATGTGGAGGAAGTCCCAATCGATAAGCAACTGGTCCACACTGTTCAATGATAGGGAATGGTCCAATATATCGAGGTGCCAATTTTCCTTTGACGCCGAAGCGTTGCATGCGCTTCATGGGAGACACTCGAAGATAGACATGATCACCAACTTGAAACTCAAAGAGTCGACGCCTTTTGTCGGCCTAACCCTTTTGACGAGACTGTGCAATCTTTAGATTCTTGTGTATGAAACGGACTTGCTTTTCGGCTTCTTGAACAATATCTGGCCCAAAATAATTTCTCTCACCAATTTCAGACCAATTTAGAGGTGTTCTACACCTGCGCCCATACAAGGCTTCAAAAGGGGCCATTTTGAGACTCTCTTGATAACTATTGTTATATGAAAATTCCGCCAGTGGAAGACACTCATCCCACTTTGTGCTATAAGTGAGAGCACATGCTCTCAGCATATCTTCAACAATTTGATTTACCCGCTCAGTTTGTTCATCGGTCTGAGGATGATAAGCCGAGCTACGATTGAGCTTGGTACCAAGTGAGGCATGTAATTGTTCCCAAAAACGAGCTATAAACTGAGACCCATGGTCAGATATGATTATCTTGGGAACTCCATGAAGACTCACAATATGAGCAATGTATAGTTCAGCATAATTAGCTGACCTATACTTGGTTTTTTACTGGAAGAAAATGTGCTGATTTCGTGAGACGATCTACAATAACCCAAATGGAATCATAACTTTTCAAGGTTTTAGGCAGTCCCACAATGAAATCCATACTGATGTCCTCCCATTTCCAAGATGGAATGCTCAATGGATGAAGTGGGCCAGCGGGTCTGAGGTGGTTAGCTTTCACTCATTGATAAATGTCACATTCGTACACATACTTAGCAATTTTCCTTTTCATTCTAGCCCACTAGAAGCTGCTTGAGATCTTGGTACATTTTGCTACTTCTAGGGTGAATAGAATAACAAGAAAGATGAGATTCATCAAGAATCTGCTTCTGGAGCTCCAGATCTTTAGATACAACCATACGGTCTTTAAACCATAGAACACCGGCATCATCTAAATGGAAACAACACACCCGTTCATCACTTTCAGCAAGCCTTTGCCGAATTTTCTCCATACCACATCATTTTTCTGAGCAAGAATAATTTGATCACAAAGAGTGGGTAAAAGGATGAGATTATCAAGGGTGCCTTGCAAGATGATCCCTAAATTCAGTTTTTCCATTTCAAAGGACAGCTTCACTGAGAGTAGTAGCAGATAAACAATTGCAATGAGCCTTGCGGCTTAAAGCATCCGCTACCACATTGGCCTTGCCAAGATGATAGTGAATCTCCAGATCATAATCTTTAATCAACTCTAACCAACGCCTTTGGTGCATATTCAATTCATGTTGGGTAAATATATACTTGAGACTTTTATGATCTGTATATATATGAACTGAATTTCCTAGAAGATAGTGGCGCCAGATCTTCAATGCATGCACCACGGCTGCTAACTCCAGATCATGAGTAGCATAATTTTCCTCGTGGTGCTTAAGTGAACGAGAAGCATAAGCAATTACACGTCGGTCCTGCATCAAGACACAGCCAAGCCCAGTACCCGACGCATCGCAATATACATCGAAGGGCCAGGTAATGTCTGGCTGGGCTAATACAGGAGCCATCGTTAAAACCTTCCTGAGAGTGTGAAAAGCTTGTTCACACTTATCATTCCATTCAAACTTAACATCTTTCTTAAGCAATTCTGTCATGGGCTTTGCAACTTTTGAGAACTCTGGGATAAAACATCGATAATAACCAGCTAATCCCAGAAAACTTCGAATGTCAGAGACTGATTCAGGAGTCTCCAATCCAACACATCCTGAATCTTCTTAGGATCAACAGATATACCCTCGGGTGAGATGATGTGTCCCAAGAATAGAACTTTATTGATCCAGAATTCACACTTGCTGAACTTTGCATACAACTGATGATCCCAAAGTTGTTGAAGAACAATTTGGAGATGCTCGACATGTTCTTGCTCATTTTTGGAATATATCAAGATGTCATCGATAAATACGACAACAAACTTGTCTAATTCTGGCATGAATACCGAATTCATGAGATGCATAAAATGAGCCGGAGCATTGGTCGATCCAAAAGACATGACCAAGTACCTATACAAACCATATCGTGTGGAAAAGGCTATCTTTGGAATATCCTCTGGTCTAATCTTTATTTGATGATAGTCAAATCGAAGATCAATTTTTTAGAAAACCTTGGCACCAGCTAGTTGATCAAATAGGATATCAATACGATGAAGTGGATATTTATTTTTGATAGTGACAACATTCAAAGGCCTGTAGTCCACACATAACCTGAGGCTTTGATCCTTCTTCTTAACAAACAATGCAGGACAACCCCAAGGTGAAGTGCTTGGACGAATGAAACCCTTATCTAGCATTTCTTGTAACTGTGTTTTCAATTCATGTAGCTCATTAGGAGCCATGAGGTATGGCCTTCTAGAGATGGGTGATGTGCCTGATTGCAACACAATTACAAACTCAACATCACGCTCTGGTGGCATGCCCAGCAAGTCATCTGGAAATACATCAGGATATTCGCATACCACCGGTATATCTTTTATGGATTTGCCCTCAGTGTGATTCACCGTGTGGTTCAAGATCTTATGATTAGCAAGGTGTATTTCTAAGGAGCCATGTGTTGGAAAATCTATGTGAACTGTCCGTGTAGAAACATCTAAAAGAACCCCATGTAAATCCATCCAGTTCATGCCCAAAATGACATCAATCCCCTGATATGGAAGTAGGATGAATTGAGTGGGAAAGATGTGACCATCTAGGTTGAGAGGTATGGACTTTGTCATTTGGTTTGTGAAAATTTGCCCTCCCGGTGAAAGGATCTTATAGGGACTCTTTAAGTCATCTACTGGTAATTGGTGTCTAGTTACACAAATTTTACTTATAAAAGTATGTGATGCACCAGAATCAAATAACATCATAGCTGGTTGATTATTAATGGAGAATGTACCCGCCGTAACTGGTGCTCCTTCAGGAACCTCCTCAAGCTGGGTGTAGTTCACACGACCAGGCTTGAAATGAACCACTTTCTTCTTCTGATGCAACTGGTTGGGGTTCTGACCTTGCTTGGGCGGCATAGGACACTCTCGAGCAAAATGACCAAGCTGACCACAGTTATAGCAAGGAGAGAAATTGGGGCGACTGCCCATAATCTGCACTGGTGCCCTCTGTACATTCTGCTGAGTAGGAGGCCTAAATGAACCTTGCTGCTGATGCTGATATTGAGGCGGCCGGTTGACATTCTGCTGCATGGGCGGCCTAAACACAGGCCGGTGCTGAGGTGGCTTATACACTTGCTGATGCTGGTATGGCGCACGCGGCGGTCCTGTCTGAACCAGACGGAACCTCTGTGGAGCGCTGCTAGAAGACCCCACAGCAGGGGCCTTCCTCTTCTTATCAGCCTTATTAGCTAATTGGGTGTCTTCTTGAGTGATAGCCCCATTGACTAGCTCACTAAAGCTGTTAAACTTGAACATAGCCAGACAATCCTGAAGTTTACTATTAAGACCCTGCCTGAAACAAGCCTGCTTCTTCTCATCGGAGTCAACATGATATCCTGCATATTGTGACAGATTGTTGAAGGCTTGGGCATATTGCATCGCATTATGAGTACCCTGCTTCAATGCTAAGAACTCAAACAATTTCCTCCGCATAACACCAGTGGGAATATGATGAGCTCAAAAAGCTTCCTTAAATTCATCCCAAGTGACACGGTGATCCACCGGAAGCATAGATTTATGAGTATCCCACCAAGTACGTGCGGGGCCTCGGAGCTGCTGTGCTGCGAATGATGCCTTGTCCCAGTCAGTATACTGGTGCAAGGTGAATTTGGACTCAATGGTCCGCAGCCAGCTGTCAGCCTCGAGGGGCTCATCCGCCTTGTGGAACACCGGAGGTTGAGTACCCAAGAAATCCTGGTATCCTGCAGGGTGATCCTGGTTCTGATGGCGCCCATTATGACGCTGCTAGCCATTTTGTTGTACTAGCAGACGGAGAAGTTCAGTCTGCTCCTCGTGGCCACGCAGAATAGCTGCAATCGCCACAAGCGGACTAGGCGGTGGTGGTGGCAACTCTCCCGCACCATTATAGTGGTTCGGGTCGTCATGAGGTCCCGTCATCCTGGCATAAAATAACATTTATTTAACTCCATTTCTAGACCATCCTGATCAATTGATGTAACAATAATTGAGTGTGGTAATATCAATGGAACTTGAAAGAGTATACAAACATACACCCTTTTGATCATAGCTTGGGCTTCACGATTTTAATGGTAACAACCAATACTCGTAAAATATACATGGAATTTAAATTTCTACCACATTGGTATAGAAAGGAAAAATAGATTAGATTGGAAACTTGGCATGAAAGAGGTAGCATGATTTATTATACATCAGTACATCGAAGGATCCGTACATCACCCATATGCTACACACATAACTAACTCATGATGTGTACAACCATACAAACACACTCACTACTACTACTCTATCTACATCACTATAACTGCTGCCCTACAATACACTAGCATCATCCTATAATACACTAACATGATGAAGAAGCTGACATCGCGCGGTCTACCCACGCGGCGGCTGGTACGTGAAGACCTGGTCGACCTCGATCCCACGGCGACGTTACTCCTCCTGAAGCAGAGCCAAGTGCTCCCCAGTGGAAACTATAGCCAAACGTCCAGGCTCCACTGAGGTAGTGGCTGGAGCAGGGGCCTCTCCCACTAAACTCTCGGCGTCTGGCAGCTCATCCGGCTCGGGCCCAATAC
This sequence comes from Alloteropsis semialata, assembly GCA_004135705.1. Taxonomy (NCBI): domain Eukaryota; kingdom Viridiplantae; phylum Streptophyta; class Magnoliopsida; order Poales; family Poaceae; genus Alloteropsis; species Alloteropsis semialata. Next base: position 32,032,574 of record CM014278.1, read on the forward strand.
CAGACTCCACTGTCGACACCTCAGGTACGGGCTCTACTGGGGCTGTAGCTGGTGGATCTGCTCAAGGGCATCACTCAAAGTCTGGTCCAACTGCTCAATCAGAGCATCCCTGGTGGCAATCTGTCCAGCAAAGTCCTCTATTAGCAGCATCTGCTGCTCAAACTGCTCGCTCTGCTACTTCTCCCTGGCAAACCCAAGTCTAAGCCGGTGGCGGTAAAGGGCGTTCTCCGCCATCAAGTGGTCGTACATGCGAAGCATGCCCTCAGAGTAGCGTGCAGACGCAGCCAAGATAGGGTTGTCCCTCAATCGTGGTGTCCACCACACTACGGAGGCGACGAGTGGTGTCCTCTGACACGCCTCTGACTGGAAAAGCAACTTCTAGGGAGTAGGTGGCGGGGATCGGGTGCTCCTCACAAAACCTGGTGAGGGCCAAGTGTGCTATGTTCTCCCGAGCATCACTCGGCTCGGTACCAACGGAGCGCACATCCCAAGGTCCCCAATGTGGGTAACGAGCACAGACTGGGATCTCCACGCGTGCCTCGCAACTCAGGATGTTGCCCGCAAAGATCTCGTACCGAAGTACGTGGGTGGCTCGGTGTAGCCCCACTCTCGGAGTATGTCCCACAGCAGCCTGGGAAAACCCTCCCAAAAAAGACAAGTGGAACAGGCCCACCCGTCGTCCCCAAACTGGATCTGCGGCAAACTCTCCATCTGAGACCCAAAGACACGAAAGAAACTCAGTTTCCTGGAAAAGAAAGATCTATTTCACACGGAAAACTCTCCCCCTTCTATTTCTTTTTGCGTTATTTTTGTTATTACATTGATTTTTGTTATTATGTCTCCTTCTTCTTTTCTTGTCTTAGGTTATTATTATTATACATTTTTTTCACTAGCTTATGGATAAGGTGATGCAAAACTATAAAGAATTTGTTGCATGAATTTATGATGATGCATGCACGTCTTCTACCGTGCTAACGTATTAAAACTAGTTTCTAAACGTATTAGAACTAGTTTTGTTGAAACTCATACCACCCTTAGTGCATTTCGGCTCTGATACCAGCTGTGGCAGAACCGCCCAAATTAAACCGGCTTAAGTGCACTGATCATCATTTTTAATAACTAATCAAGTCGTTGTGCACTTAAAACGGTGTAACATGACAGTCTGTCGGGTAAATCCCGATTCAACCACAAGTTATATATAAGGACCGAAGCATACACCAAACGTCTCATACGAAGATGAGCACAGATAGTATAAGTACAGCAAAGGTTCAAATTACAATACATCTTATGTCTGTTACAAACCGAGTTTCACACATAATTATACAACAGGATGGAATACAACTATGTCAACTACACATCGGGCTCCATAACTTCCCATCCTTCAGCATCATAGTTATTATACTTAACACAGCAAGGACAATACTCGACAACATCCTGACCTGAAAATGGTTAAGCAACAAACCCTGAGTAACTAATACTCAGCAAGACTTAGCCGACTATTGGTATTAAACTTAGCCGACTCCTAGCATGCAAGGCTTTTGGCTATAGGTTTGTTTTGCCAAAAAGCTACTAAGAGTTGGTCCTTACTTTCAGTGTTTTAGCATCCAGATTATGGCGATAGCACTAACTTCTATGTTTGCAAGCTAGTATATTATTTAGTTTAATAATGGTATTTACTAGCAAGCAAACAATTACTATATCTTTATTCAATCAACCATTTCTTATCGCCATTCACTTTCATTATGTCGCACTGGGACAAAGAGATCAAGGTTCTCTTATCTGAGAGTGACGGCGAATCGATCTGATTTTATACCTTGCAAGGTAGACCTAATCACACGACACGTACGCGCCCCGTCGGGCCGTACATGGCAACCGTTCTCCATATGCACCCCACATAGGTTGAACTGCCCTGCAGCCCGGGAACGCTAATCCCCACCGATACCAACGATGAGTCAGCCATGGGTTACTGACTAGCACCACTGGAGAAGTCAGTATCAGTTCACTCTACCAGTTTGCATATAGGTACGTAGGTTTACCGGGTTCCACTACCTCGTACTACCGGCGTGTGATTAGTACTGTTCAACCTGATACCCTGGGCCCCACCAATGACTTCCACTTTTAATAATAGACCATCAATCCCATAATTATCTTTGAAAGCGAAATCCTATGTCTCGCGAGTGACGGTAATCATTCGACTTCTACCAAACTTATTTAAGCATAGCAACTAACGATGCAACAATTAGTATTTGACCAAGGTACCTAAGGAATTATGCATCTATGGTTTCATACAATTCCTAGAAACATAAATGCACATAGATATTTAAGTAAAACATTGTATAGTTTAAAATAGGGGTTATGCTCTGGGGCTTGCCTGACTGCTCAGAGTTTAGTTCCTCCGAACCTGGGGCCGAGTCTTGTTGTCACTCGACAGGTTCCTGTTGCTCCTGAGACTGAGCTACTAGCTCGTACACAACCTCAGTGTTGTCTATATGAATGAAATGATGCAATGCATGAGATGATGATCAAATGGTTTTTATGTTTATTTATTCACTTCTTTCTTTAATTCCCCCAGAATATTACACGTGCACTTGAGAGTTTAGCAATTCATGCACACATGCAATATAAATATACCCCTTACTAGTGGTATTGATCATTTTAACTTCAATATATTTAGAGCCTCTGCTATATATGAACTATGATGTTTAGCATTAAGAAAACAACAATATTCATTTATGTACTTATGTGATAACTTATAGTACCTATAAAAACAAGGTGCATAAATAAATTATTTTAAAGTTAAAGTGGCAATTATATTTATACTAACTTTTTCATGGCTAGAAAATAAATCAAATTATATTTATACTAACATTTTCATGGCTAGGAGCATAGGTCTAACACAAAGATTAATCTTAACATTTTTATTATCCTTTTATGATTTCTTATCAACTAACAAATTTGATAGGCCTTATTTTGACATAAATTAAGATATGCATGTAAAACTTAATGTATACATGATTGTATATTTATCCTGGATAGAACTCTGCGAATTTAACAAAATTTAGTTTGTATTTTTCCCATTTTTCTGTGATTTTATATGAATTTTACCAAACTAAATTCACTGATTAAATAACAAAAAAATTAGAAATAGCTCTTGGGCCGGCTCTGAGCTCGGCCCGGCCAAGAACTGCGTCGGGCCATCTCGCCCACGCGCGCGGCCCAGCACGCGCGTGGCCCGGCCCACCGGCCGGCTCGGCTCGCTTGGCCGAGCGGCCAAAAAGGCCGGTGCGGCCGTAAGGCCCGCGCGGCCTCCCACTCTCTCCTCCTCCCTCACCTTCTTCTCCGGAACGGCGGCGGCGGCGATGCATGACGGCG
>CM014278.1:32041232-32194268 GCA_004135705.1 Alloteropsis semialata
GCTACAGGTGGTCGGCGAGGAGTGGAGATCTGGGAACGTGAGGAGATTAGGTAGCGTTTGGTTCATGGGATCGAATGGGACGGAACCATCCCATCCTGATTTTGCTAGCGTTTGGTTGATAGAGCGAGGGACGGGAGCATTCCAGAATCTAGAATATACCACGCAGATTCGGGATGAGCTCGTACCTAAAAATCGAGCGGACGCAACTGTCCCTCACGGACGGCGTCGGGCTCCGTTTCGCGCCTCCTCTTCCATGCGCGGGCAGCGGCGGCGGCAGCTTCGAGTGGACCACGGTGGGGCGACGCCAGAAGATGGCTATGGCTGCGGCTGCGCAACCACGGATGACAAAGTGGGGCCGCGGCTGTGCGAGTGGGGGAGCTCCATTCATTTGGGCGGAAGCTGCTAGAGCTCAGCTGCTCAAGCCTGCAAGCGTGAAGCACAAATCCACCGGCAAGGATCCCATCATCATCATGGAGCTCAAATCGGCCGTTGTAGAGCTCAAATTCGTTGGCCGAGGAACTTGATTGCAACTCAAATCTGTTTACCAGATGGATTTGCAAGCCCAATTTTTCACGAGCTCTTTCCACATCCTACTCGTATGTATGATCGATTACTCACTTGCTCGATTCTTCACTTTGACGCATGGAGCGACGAGCTGCTAGCTGTGGCCTGCGGGCGGGGTAGCCGACGGCACCAGCGCAACAGCAGACGGCGGCACACGGGCCGTAGGCGAGGAGCTCGCAGGCTGTTGGGGAGGGGGGGCACGCACGCGGAACCGCGGAAGGGACGAGACGTTTGACTGACAAACCGGGTCCACAGTGACGGCGCTAACAGTTCCGTTATCTGACTCATTCTCATCCCTCCAACCAAACATAAAGATGGAACCGTCCCGTCTCTTCAACCAAACATAGAGATGGAACCGTCCCGTCCCTAAAATCTAGAATAGAACCATTCCATTCTATCTCGCTCTCCAACCAAACGCATCCTTAGGGATCGGGTAGCACCGGCGTTTGGTGGCGTCGTGCTGGACTACGGGAAGGGCTTGTGGTCCTCTCCACCCTCCGCCGCCGCCCCTCGATCTGCTCGGCACCCACGACGAACACGTGGCCTCGCTAGGGCACCGCCGAACCCACGACGCGGACCAGAGCGCCGACCAAGGTCATCTTCAAGATGCCTCTGGATCGGAAGGGGGGCAAAGCAAAGCCCAATCAACAGGTAGATTCATGTGCTTTTGTCCTTTACTTTTGCAATGGAAACAACGGAGGCAGTGGGGGGGTGGGGGCAGTGGAGCACCAGTAGATTCAAGTTGCAGATGTCCTAGATTTGTGATGGATTAGGGTTTGGGACCTTGATTTGTGATAGATTTGTGATGGATTAGGGTTTGGGTCCTTGATCTGTGATAGATTGGTCCTTGATCTGTGATAGATTTGAGTTCTGGCTGTCCTTGTAGTTTTAGCAAGATGAGTTGTGTTTTTTTAGGGCAGCAAGATGAGTTGTGTTTCTTAAGGATATGGAGACCAGTAGCATGCATGTTTCTTAGGAATATACCTGCTGCGTTCTTAGTAATGTTCCTGTAGGATTTGTTCTTGTTCTCGAATATATGTCTGTTTCTTGTTGCCACTATTAATTTGTCCAGGTGACAGTAGAAGTCTCACTGCCATCTATTAGTTTTGCTTGTTATCCTAGAGTTGGAACTTATTTTTTTTGGCAATGCCGTAGCAATTGTCTTGCTAAGCTTTGTGTTACGTTCCACAGGCCTATGCCATGATGCATCTTCTGTGTAACACCTTTTAATTGACAAATCAGAGCCAATTGCTAGTCAAGATATGTATTTGTTTGAAATTTGCCAGTTACTCTCTCCACTTACAATTGTTTTTATGTTGGTTTATGACTCACGTATGTCTCCAATTGCATGGTTTTAGTTTGGAATAAATAAATCATGAACTGAATAATGTTGCAGCAGGCTATTTCCGTGAATGACTTGACTGATTTTTCAGCATCTGTGATGGTGGTAGAGTAGCAGTTAATATATAACCATGTGTGTACAAGTTGGTTGGCTGTTAATTTTATCAAACACAGAATGTAAACTGTTTTGAATCTGAATACAAATGTAAACTCAGAATGTCCAGCAGTTTGACCTCATGGAACATGGAAATAGTTTTGTTTGTAAGACATTTAAATATGTCCAGTCCATATACATTTTAAATCATTTATGCATGCTGCCTTTGATTTCTTCGTTAGTTCATTTATGCATGTTAAATTAGTTTATAGTAGTTGCACAGGTTATCCATTGGCATAATCATACATCCATTAGTTTATAGCTGCTGCCCACCTTGTCCATGCAGTCCTCTGCAGTGCTCCTCCTCCAACCTTAGCAGCTACTGGTTCCCCATCGGTTGTATCTAATCATACATGTGTCTTAGGCACTTGTGATAGAAATATTATTTGCACTTGTCTGTACTCTCTAGTGTATCCAGTAAATGCTAATGAGTCTGGCTCCATTCTGATGTTCTTGCTAGCCTGTACAGGGAATGGAGTGGTGCCCAGTTGATAGAAACAATGCCATTTCCTGGGCATTTGAAATTCTTGTGCTCCTGTCTGGTCTCCTGACAAATCCTTAGCTAGAGACTTCAGTGCTCACAATTTGGTAATACAAATCTAACACTGATGATCTTCAGAAATGACTCTCTTTGCTCTAGCTAATTACCTATTATTGTTCATCTTGTTAGCCTCCTGGAGATCTGGTCTTCAAGAACCATTGGGGCTAAGTAATTCAGTGAGGTGACTTACTGAATGTCCTCAACACAATCTGTATATATTTTATACAGTTCTGTTTATCTGCATTGAACAATATTTAGAAGACATGTTGGTCCTGATCTCATTTAGGAACATGCTACTTTATACAGTTCTGTTTGTCTGTCTTCCGTTAGCATTTGTGCATGTTCTCCTTAAATGCCTATAGTATTGCTAGCCAACTATAACCTGCTGCAATGTCTTGAAACTTTTATTTGTGTGTGATGATGACTTGTGTCGGCTTGGGTCTTTCTATTGATGCTAGTAGACTCCTGATTATCTTGCCATGATAAACTCATCTTATGCTATATTTCTGTACTGAAATCGAAGTACTCCAGAGCCATGAGTTGTAGTTAGCTTTTAGCTCTTAGTACTAATATCCACCATGCCATTAGTATATCTACCTTAATCTTAATCTCTATGTGCGTTCGAAAGAAATGGTGGTCTGTTGATGCGAAATGAGCTGCTAGAATGATAACTGTCCTCACCACTGATTTATTTCTGTCAACCATGATTATTTTAAAGAACCTGTAGCCTTAACAATTATGGATAATTAAAAAATACATAATATGTTTTCTGTATCAAAAGCATAAGGCCAACTTTATTTAATAATTAAAGTTCAGATTACTACCTGTAATGCATGGCACTGTTTGTGTTAACAAAAGGTTTTGAGTCATTATCTAAACAAGCCCTAGAGTCTTATGCTCATCAATCCAAATAAACTTAACTTACTGTTGTTTTATTTGTGCAGGAAGCCCAGTGCTACTAGCCTAGTACAGACATATTTTTCAGATGCTACTATTTTCCTGAGAAATTGACTTTGTATTCAATAGTTTTTCTGTACAACTATTTTCTGTATGGATGTCGGAAATTTGTTTTGCTATATATTGTGTATATCTATTTGTATGGATGGACCATGAAAGTGTGTATTGAATTGTTTTGTAACTGCAATATGAGTTATTACATGGAAATGATGTTTTGTAATTGCAAATGTGTTGTTTATGTAGAAATGAATGGACCAAAAGACGACGTTTCATTTGTCACAAAAATTTTATGACGAATCAAATCGTCACAATTGATATGCCATGTAAGATCCTAATCATTGTCATGACGAACGAAACATTTTGTGACGTTTTTTTGTCCTACGTGGCACCTGCACAGGTCTCCTGGGTAAAGGATTTGTGACATTTTTCGGGCTTAACAATGACGAAAACTAAGCGTCACAAATTAGTGACGACATAAACAACGTCACAAATTTTACGACGAAAAAACATGTTTTCGTCACAGTATATCTTTTATGACACACTATAGGCGACGAACTGGTTTTCGTCACGTGAATGTCACAAAATGCAAAATATGACGAAATTTACTGTTTTTGTGACATAAATGGAACGTCGTCTATCCTAACATCTCTTGTAGTGCTTTTTGGAATGGAGGGAGTAGCATGGAAAGAGAGTTAAGGAGGAGAGAGGGTAGAAGACAAAGACATTGTTTCTCCATCCGGAAACCATGTCATTCCGGCGGGGGCGGAGGCAGCATAACGCCTTGGTATTCCAAGGAATACCCAACTATTTTACCAAAAGATCAAGTATATATTAAGTATACACATTTGTGTATGATATATTATTGAGGAAAATTTTCTTGTGTATTTAACTCATAGCTCAGTCCAACCACGGTATAAATCACTGCCTTCCTTGGCCCTCCCCCCTCTCTCACTCCAAGGCTGGCCTGACCACAACTGATAGGCCACATGGTCCACATCTCTCACAGTCTCACGCGGCCAACGTCTGCAACCCTGAATTGCGTCAGGTCAGGCAGCAGGGCAACGCTAAAAAAAAGTGTCGAAGCAACTCTTGCGGTCTTGCAAGGAGCTACTAGCAGAAGTAGCAAGCCGGCAGCAGGGCCCTCGTGCACTAGGGCAGGCAGTAGCCGACACCAGCCCCTAGCTGTTCAACCGAGCATCAAGCTAGAAGCATTTGTGAGGAAATCTCACGTCCCAAATCCCGATTTTCTTACATAACTATTAGGCCCTGTTTAGTTCACCAATTTTTTTTATGGCTACAGTAAATACGAATGTTTAAATACTAATTAGGACTATTAAATGTGGATAACTGACAAAACTGTCACACCCTAGTTTTTGGCTCTCTCGGAGTTTCCATTAAATCCTAAAGTTTGGCCAGAATTAATCAGAAAGTGAGTGTTGCTTTCATGCCGAGCTTCATAGTGGTAGATGTGTGAGTTTGTTTTAAAAACCCGATTAGGTTCTCGAATAGGTTCCTTTGGGAATTTTCTGGATTTTTCTGGAATTTATTCCTATTTTTCTAGAGCTAAATCCAATTTTTGGAAGCTACTAGAACTTTTTTCATGAGCTCCAAATATTTTATTTGGGTTCACCGTGTTCAACTCTATCTCTGAGATTTTTCTCGGAATTTTTGGGCACGCCGGGATATTTTTCACGGCTTAAGAGTTTTAACGTGATAAAGATTTCCGGGATAAAGATAAAGGAAAAACCTATCTGCCCTATTGGGCCGAGCCCATCTAAACCCAAACCTGGCTAAGTCTACTTTTCACCCCTGAGCTTTCCCTGAGTTCGCTTTTGCCCCTCCCTCGGGCCGAGCCTGCGAGGCCCGGTTCGGGCCCAGTCCACCCCGCGGCCCAGCAGCGGCCCACTCGCCCCTCCACTCTCAGTCGCTGCCATCCCGGGCCCGCTCGCCAGCCACCTCCTCTCTCTGACCTCCCTGGCCCGCCCGTCAGCCCCTCCTTCTCCCTTCTCCTGCTCGCGGACGCCGCCGTGGCTCCGCAACCGCCGCGCGCTTCACCCGCGCCCCCTCCGCAAGTCAAGGCCGAGGCCCTTCCCCCCTATTTAGCGCGCCGCCCGAGCCCCTGCGTGCCCTAGCCCAAGGCCGCCGCCTTTCCTATGTACCGCGCCGTCGCCGGACGGAGCCCGAGCAGAGCGCCGCCGCCCCTGACGTCGGTCCAATTCGACGCAAAGGCCGCCCCTTGGAGAAAGTCGACGCCCCATGAGCTCCCTGGAGCCGAGCCGCGCATCCTCCTGCCGTCCGTGTCGCCCGCGTGCAAGCCCGAGTGCCGCCATCTGCTGTCGCTGCGGCCCGCCGAGGTGAGAGCCGCCGCCTCGCCTCTGATTGGTCGCCGCCCGTGCCGTCCCTTCACCCCCTCTGTTCTCTGTGTCGCCTGCAGGAACCCCACGACCCGGCCCCGGCACTTGGAGCGTGAAGCCATGGCCAGGAACCCTGCCTGCACCACACGGCCATGGCCGCGTCCGCCCGTCCCTGTCGCGAGCCCGCTGTGACGCCCAATCGACGACAAGATCACCGGGGTAAGATGCGCACCGTCCTCCTCTTCCTCTAGGACCAAACCACGATCGAATTGGAGCCCCCTAGCCCCTGCGCCGCCCAAGTCCGGCGAGCCGCCGCTCGAGACCGCCGTGCGCCGCCGCCCTCTGTTTCCGCCGGCGAGCAGAACCGAACGGAGTGCCCACCGCCCTCCATCTCAAGATCGACGGTCCAGAATAGATCCCAGCATACCCCTTCGCCGTTTTGTTAAAGAGACCCCCGGCTTCCACAAAATCAACCCGAGGTCCGGCCCTGAGTCTTGCAGAATCTTCCCTGCTAGCCCTCAAAGTCTATGGTTAATTACATTTAGGTCCCTAGGTTTTCACAGATAAGCCCTAGACCTTGTTTAGCCCCTAGATTGCACGTTTTAGGTCCGATTCAATCCATTCAAGATGCGTTAGCTTCGTAGTAACCTAAGCTACGCGTTAGTGGTACTGTTCTCCATAAAACTTGTGTTTGGAATTAATTTAGTAATTAATTTGACTAATGGTCAATTTAAACTGGCTTTTTAAATAAAAGATGATTAGGCTTTTACACCTAGTCATGTCTCTTGCCCATAGTTTCAGCAGAGCCCAACCTTTCATGGTGATCATAACCTATCCAAAGTTCATCCTTTTGTTGCCACACAATTCGCCTACACCTTGTGTTTCTATCTTATGGTAATTTGTCATCTGGCTTAATAAATGTTTAGTGTATGAACCGCTATAATTCCAGTGTATTATTTTAATACTGAATTCATATATTGCGGCCGCATATGTGAAATTTGGATATTGAAATAGTATGTGGAATTGTATGTGCATATACTAAAGTTTGTTGATCCATTTATACAAAATTCCATTGAAGCTTTATTCTAATATTCCGTGATGACATCATGTTCACGCCTTGATGATGTCACAATCTATTTGTCCTCAAACAAAATAATCCCAGCTTATGTTCTTTGTACCAGTATGCCCTTGACCCTTCAACTGCCCATACCTTTCCGACTATAGCTCTGACCTTAGTATTTCTTGCGCTCCCGAGTTCGTCGTAGTTAGTGCTTTCTAGTAGTAGCGCTTTTCAAAACTGTTGTATTGATTGATGTATTGCTTTGTTAGATGTACCTTGTGTGCTGGTGTTGATGGTGCCTCGGTGAGTTGCTCGATGTTGAAGGAGAGCAAGGTTCTGAAGAAGAGCATTAATGGCATACATTGAGGAAGGCAAGTATAACACGAGAATTCCTTGATACCTATACACCTTAATTACTACATTCATGCATGAGTTAATCTGGTTTAGGATTTTACCTAGTGTTCTTAAAACTTACTTCCTTGTTCAACCGGGTTATGCATCTTTGGGTAGTAAATGCTAGGCTATGCAACTTGAGCTTATCGTCTTTGGACGATGATACTTCGATACTTGTAATCATTTGCGAATGATTAAAACTTGCTTTTTAGCAACATGGTTAGGTAGCTGGAACATGTGCTGTGTGTTTTGTTCTCAGCAAACTCTTGTTCTAGAATATGTGCTGTGTGCTTTATTCTAGACAATTCACGATCTAGAACATGTGCTGTGTGCTTTGTTCTAGGCAACCCTTAATTTGGACATGTGCTGTGTGCTTTGCTCCATCCAACCTAAATCGGAACATGTGCTGTGTGCTTTGTTCTTAATCAACCTTTAAACTGGAACAATTGCTGTGTGCTTTGTTCTGGGCATCACTTGTTATGGTCTATCTTAAAGTGGCAACCCGGGAAAACAGTGCAACCACGGGAATCAAATGGGCTCTGGTCTTAACTAAGTAAATTGTATGATCCTAGCTTGTCTAAGTGGCTATCTGGCTTGACTTGGAGGAGAGGGCCAGAAGCGTTGGCCTTGGTCTGTCTCGGAAATGGGTCGATATTTACTTTTGGTGGGAGCAGAGAAGGTTCACACTGTCACTAGCGGCTAGGGTCTCTTTTGAAAGGTTTCGTAGCGTCCCTATGCAGTCACAGCAAAGGTAGTGTGATGAATGTGCCTGATCCGCACTGCATGGTTGGGTTATAAAGTTCTTTTGAGCTTTTACGCGACCAGTGGGGAAAGTGTACAACCTCTGCAGAGTGTAAAAACTGATATATCAGCCGTACTCACGGTTACGAGTGGCCTGGATCCTTTTTGACAGTGATCTTTACCCTGGTGATGTTTAAAATGCAAGGAACTGGATTGATGGTGAATTAAGAAATCTCTTTACTTGTACTTAATTTGGGTTACAACTGGGGTTTACCTATTACACTGTAGTAATTTGGTTAATGCTAAAATTAAACAACTAAAAGTGCTTACCGCAGTTAAACCATGTCTAGCCTTTTGAGCCTTCATACCTCATGTTGTATTTGTTAAGTAAGATGGTTTACTTACACTTGCACTATTCAACAAAATCCCGGATGGGTACTCAGATGAGGCAGCACTCGAAGATTTTCAAGAAGATTTCTAGAAGAGTTCTAGGTTGTGGTTCACCAGCCGGCGTCCCTGTGGAATGGAGACTTCATCATGAGAGATAGTAAATAGAATTCCGCTGTGGTTTGTTTTAAAACCCTTGTCTTTTGTAATAGTTTCTTTTGTAATTCGAGCACTGGTTTACTTTGATATTCTATTTCTGGAGCTATATGTGTGTTTAAGACTTCCTGGGTACACATATAGTAGCATTCGGATTTCCTTCGTAAATCCGGGTGTGACAAAAACCCATTTCATAACCCCCCGGGTGAAATTGTGAGACGAATCTATTAAGCCTAATTAGACCATAATTAGACAATATCATGCTACAGTAAATAATCTCTAATGATGGATTAATTAGGCTTAATAGATTCGTCTCGCAATTTTTCGTCTATCTGTGTAATTAGTTTTATAATTAGATTATTTTAGTCCTCCTAATCTTTGGGTTAAAATTGCTACAGTAAATTTCGCAAAGTTTCTCACCAGATTTGAACAGGCCCTTATTAATATTTAGTTAAGGCATGTATATTTTTTAGCATCGACTAGCAAATATGCCTGTGCATTGCTACGTGTAAATTTCATATGATACATGGCCGAATATTGTCTATATATATATTATCAGTTACTTTTGAAACACACAATTTTTTATTTTTACTATTATATTTTTTCATTGCACCAAGGATCTTTATATGTCTATTAGGAAACATCTGTATTTCTTTATTTCTCAAGAATACTATTCATAAAGACAAAATATAGTTACGACGCGAGATGAACGTCGAGAACTTTATTTTCACAATTATTTTGATTTGACAACACAACATTTATGTGCTAGCAAGCGTGCACACGCCGCTTAGCCCAAGTATTAGCTCGACTGTGTGTGGCGAGTGCGCACTTGTGCAGTGATGTTCAAGCATGCATTGATTGCACAACAGTTGTGCACGACATGACCGATTATGGTCGTTGTCGATTTACTCACGTAGTGCATGCTAGAATTGTATGTCCCAGCACACATCTATATGGCGCATATGCCAGTTAAACGTGCAAGCTTTCTTGATTGTCCGATCGGATCCAGCATGAGCTTCTCCTTAATGTTCGTAAATGTGCCAGCCTTCTTGTTATCCGATCACTACTGGAAAACGCTCTATCCGTTACCCATCATAGGTACCGATTATTTAAGACCCGGTACCAATGCATGCATTGGTACCGGGTCTAGATTTGGATGCCCTAGAAGTACTTTTGGTACCGGGTGGTAACACCACCCGGTACCAAAAGCCAACCTTTTAGTACCGGGGGCATACTTCACCCGGTACCGATGTCAACTCCAGCTATAAATCGCCGCAGCCGGCTTCTTCCTCCAAAAAATCTCTAAGTCCCAAAATCTCTCCCTCCCTCTCTCCACCGCGCAGTGGCAGGGCGCGCTCCGCCACCGAATCCCGAGCGCAAGCGGGGCAGGAGCGAGGAGCGGCCACCACCGAGTCCCGAGCGCGAGCGGGGCAGGAGCGAGGAGCGGGTGGAGCAGCTGCGGCGGGCGGCGCGCGCGGGAGCTGCGGCGGNTTCTGTGATTGTGAACTCTGTGATTTTTAGTTCTGTGATTGTGAACTCTGTGATTTTTAGTTCTGTGACTGTGAACTCTGTGAACTCGTGTGATTATGATTGTGATTGTTATTGTGATTCTTAGAGAAGCAGAAGCTTGTGTGATTCTTGAAGAAGCTATGGGGAGAAGAAGAAAAAGGAAAAGAAAATGAGAAAAAGAAAAGGAACGGGGTACGGGGAGGGCCAGTTCCTTTGGTACCGGTTGGTGTTACCAACCGATACCAAAGGCTCCCTTTGGTACCGGTTCTGGACCCGGTACCAAAGGCCGCCCCCCTTTAGTCACGGTGTCGCGGTACCGGTTCCAGAACCGGTACCTATGAGGGTTACGAACCGTGACCGATAGCGCCTTCTCCGGTAGTGGATCGAATTCAACGTAAACTTCTCATCATCTTAATTGAACATCAAACAGAACATATCAATAATATCAAGAAGCAATATACAATTATAAACTTAAGAGAGGTAAATAATTGCATAGGTGGAAACATGAATGGGAATGCCACGCTGACATAAGCATATGTTATGCAACTGGAATTCTACGCAAATTAATGTCAGTTTTTTAGTTTCCATCACCCCCAAAAAGTGATGCGAGAAGGATAGCTGATTTTGCTAGGAAGTTGGCTTGACAGTATGCAACTGAGTCATAGAGGCATCGGCAATCCAACATGAAGACCCGTCCCTGGCTGCATACGCTACAGGCATGCTGCAGGCTGCATTTTTTTTAATATCAATTTCTGCAGGCTGCAACATTGTTGCTGCTTCGCATGACACGAGTGCAGAAAGTCTCGCCCATGGTAAGCGAGAGGCTGCTGGCCGTGGGCCAGGTGGCCAACGCCAACGCAGCGCAACACAAGCTGAGTCGAGGGTAGGGAATGGATTGGGATGTCTGAACATCTGAATTATCCGTATTCATATTCGCTTAAAACATCAATGTGGATATCTATATTCATATTCGATTTTAATATGGATGTATCTGAATTCGTTTTTCATTATTTCTCTATCCGAATCAACATTCGTATTCGAAAAAAATACGGAAACAAATGAAATATCTGATATTATCCGTATCCGCGAAGAATTAACACGTGATGAGGCCATCTATCCGAATGCGAATTCCTATTTGATGTATTTATTTTGTATTCGTATCCGATAAGAATTGACAATATTCGCATTCGTATTCGTATCCGACAAGATTCATATCCGATTTGTATTTGAATTAAAATATGGTAAAAGGTGACATCCGGATTCGATTCCATGCGTATCCGATCCGAATCCATCCCTAGTCGAGGGTGGGCGTGGCCCCTGTGGCGTGGACGCGCCAAAACGGAGGTGCGCAGAGGCGTTGTGGCCCCACCTACGGACGATCGAACCGGAAACTGGTGACGGAGTCAACGACGGACGAAACAGTCCGCACTTTAATATTAGGTATAGATTGTGAAGCTGTGAAAAATGAGTAGCAAATCATTGATTTGAATTTTTTTTGAGCTAGGCGGTGCATTCTTTTGCTAGCTACTTATTCAAGCATAAAATCAATTGTTTTGGTGGAAATACATATTTGTGAAAGGGATTTAGGAATCAATACCTGATTAATTAGAAATAATTGTAATTTCTCTAAATTACAGGGAGGTGTGAAGGATTTAAAGCATTATGAATGTTAGAATCTGATACCTCTCGTAATGCGCAGCAGCCCTGGATCTAGAAAGGATATTGCGAGTACGACACGAGCTTGCACCGTATCAAGAACAAAGTAGATAAATCTCGTAGCAAACTGTAAATGATGGCGTTGAAGCAACCACGATAAGAGAATAGGATTTTGGTGACGCCGACCGCAAATTCTTTAAGCACAACTCCAAAAGAGTACAAGTGATTATCGCTCCTCACAACTCTACTTGATCTTCTAGGACCCTCTGATTCTCGCCCAGTACAAGAATCTAGTGCTATAGAACTGTCTAACCTATCCCTCTTGAGCGCTCCTAATTGCTCTTCACAAGTCTTGAATGAGACCTTTTATTTTCTCTTTGGCTTGATTTTCACCTTGAGCCTCCACCCCCTTTGTTTATATAGTCCCTACAAGTCATAGAACGAAAAACCAGACCGGTGGTCGGACCGGTGAGGCTACTGGTTCACTGGTTCAGTGGTCCGACCACTGAATAAACCGGTTGAACCGGAGCCTGCAAAGGTTATATAAAATATATACTCTCACCATTCACAAAAGAAACTTGCACCAGAGGGTTAGTACGGTGCGCTTTAGGCCAACAGGTCACGGTTCCAACCCCAATTCTCCATCTTCTCAGGATATTTTACCTGTTTAAGCTTGAATATTTTTTTTAGCACACACATATTGAGTCTTAGGGGGTTGTTTAGATTGATAAAAAGGGTGAAAAGTTTATGCATTGGACCGTGTGTACGAAGAGAAGAAATGAACTGACACGATTCTCAAGGTGAAAACTTTATGCAAAATGGAGGAAACTAAACACGCCTCTAGTCCACGTAGAATTTGAGTCATCATATAACAATAGATTGTTATCAATTTTTATACTGAGCATATTTTTTAAACATAAGAATACCAAACTTAAAAATCCTGGCTCTGCCAGTGCATCCCGGTTTGGCGGTTTCCAACAACCCAAGACCCGCCAGCTGCGCGTTGTGGCGGGTAGTTGTTTCTTCCTCACACGTTTTTTGGGACCCACGCCCTGTCGATCGCGTCTGACACCGCCCGGTTCGCTCTGCTTGTGCCCGACCGCCTCTTGCTTGCTTGCCGCGATCCGCAGGCTGGCTGACTGGCCAAGCGCCTCCTGCCAGCGCTTGACCGTCGTCATCCTGGCTCTCTACTGGTGCTTGACCGCCACTGGCTGGCCGATCGAGGTGCTGAGCTCGCCTCCTGTCGCTCCCGCTCCCTCGGAATGGCCGCCGTCTCCCGCGTCTAGGGATGGAAATGGCGCGGATACTGATAGAATTCGAATATTTTTAGTTGGATATCTATATTTTTAGATGAATACGAATTCGAATTCGAATATACTCGAATGCGAATGCAAAACGGATAGTTCGAATTTGAATTCGCATTCAGATATCTACTCGATTTGCACGATAGCAATTCTCCATTTGTTTATAGATGGTTTTAGAAGAACAAAATCATTAAAAGGGTAGGGATTAAAGTATGACCATGCATACAAAGATAACTGGTCAAAAATAACATATTTATCCATATTTATTTTAATAAATAAATATATAAATAATAAAATAAATTAGAAATAACTAATATTTTAAATAAATCTATTGATATTTAGCAAGAAATAAATAAAATTGAAGTATATAAATAATTTACTTCAATAAATAAATATAATAAAGTATTTAAAAATAATTTACTTCAACAAATATATCATGTTCAGACTACATCAAAACAATATATTTATTTAAAAATTATATTATATTAAAATTTATTAAACTTAATTTTTTTATATCATTTGTAATATTGAAATTAATATTAATAGTCATTAGTCATAAGCTAACTTTACGTTATTCTTCACGGATACGGATAATTGTCGAATATCCATATTTATTTCGAATACGGATATGGATTCGGATAGAGAAAAATAGTGAAAAACGAATTTGGATACATCCATTTAGTATCCATATTATCAATCTGACACGAATACGGATAACCACATTAATATTTTTACACATACGAATTTGAATATTTCAGTTATCTACTTACCACTTTCCATCCCTACCCGCGCCTGGCTAGCCCGTGTTAGCTCCCACGAGGCCGCGATGCCCTCCACATCCACAAGATGCCCCTGTTAGCTCCCGCCGTAGGCCGTAGCTTTGTCCGCCCAGCAGCTTTGCGTGTTCCTTCTCTGATGGTCAACTGCAGGAGATGTGCAGCAGCAGCACCGCAACGAGTCAAGCCTCAAGCTCTGCTTTTTCTCTCAGGTGAGCAACAACAGGCCATTGCACCTCCCAATTTTTTTGTTATTTTCGGCCCGGCCTCTCCCGCACTGTTTACCATCACCGCTGTGTACTCAAGTGTGCGTGGTCTGGAGGGAGGAGAGAAAAGAACGGGCAGGAAAGAGACCAAAGAGTAAAAAATTACTA
Source organism: Alloteropsis semialata (assembly GCA_004135705.1). Classification (NCBI taxonomy): domain Eukaryota; kingdom Viridiplantae; phylum Streptophyta; class Magnoliopsida; order Poales; family Poaceae; genus Alloteropsis; species Alloteropsis semialata. The sequence continues at coordinate 32,055,500 of CM014278.1, forward strand.
GTCACCCGTACCCAAGAAATCATGAGTTGAAAGATGTAGTTTCCATACCAGATGTTTTGATGACATGGAAGTATAGAAACACTGTTCACTGAAGCCGCATCGTGTACGCGGTGGCTTTAAGGACAAAAAGCTACTCGCGCCGAACCATACAACCCTTCGCAGTCCCAGCAAAGCCCAGGAGCCTCTCCACACCTACACATAACATAAATAAAGGACAAAAACGCAACTAGGGTGTCAACATAAGGGTATAATAAAGTACACCCTCCTTTCCAAATTATTAGTCATTTTTGCTTTAATAGATACATAGTTGTTTATAGAGATAATTTCCTATTTGACACCACTAAAATGACTAGTTTCTTTTTTTGGCCCTCAAAAAATTTTTGTTTCTTATTTGGCCACGATTTTCATCTTCATTCCCTATCTGACACTGTTAGATTTTCCTTCCCACTGCCATTAAAATCAATTGTGAAAATACCATTTTGCCCCTTTGAAAGAAGTGGGCCCACCTCTGCTTCCTTTCTCCTTCTCTCCTCCCGTTGTGTCTCTCTCTTGTTGTGCGCCGTCAACTTCCCCGGCCCTGCCGACGCAGCGGAGACGGCGTTCCTCACCGCGCGGCCCAAGGCCGAGGTCGTTGACATGCTACCGAAGCACACCTACGACGGCGAGCTCTGGCAGGCGCTGCGCTCCGGCGACGGCGGCGACCGTGCTTTGGCCCTGGTTCCCCGGTGGCGCTGTTCTAGAAGGCGGTGACGCCGAATGAGGAGATTGGTGTCAAGCGGCGGCGGATTCCGCCACCAGCGCTCGCGGACTGGCACACAGTGGATCTTCTCCGCCTGTTCCTCACCGTTCGGGCCCACGGCGGGTTCGCCACTGTCGCATCCTAGGCAGCTGTCGCCGAGGCGGTCGGCCTTATCCTGCCGCCAATGCCACCGTCAAGCTTCTGTACATTAGGTACCTGAAAGTGCATCTAGGCTCCCTTGTGGGTTTTGGTGAATTGAATGACAAAACGATTAAAGGACTAACGTGTTTGTTAAAGATTATGAGCAGGATTTAGATTGTATATTGACGATTCACTATTGGTCATTGGTTGAATCCAATGTGGATGGCTTATGTTGACATGAATAAATAAGTGGTTGCTCCCATTATATATGAATATGATAGTTGGTAAGCTATGATGCAACAAAGAAAGGGACATGAGGATGTGTGTGATATATTGGTCTCTAAAATTGATGAAAGCTTGTTTAATATTGATATAGGATATCTTAGATCATTTTGGATTAAAATGTTGCATAATGCAAGTTTGGTTGAATGGACAAGAGACATGGTGATATGGCTTATTCTTGGTCTATATTTGAAGAATGACTTGCAAACAAGACATGATGACTTTGAAGGAAATAAAAGGTTAAAGTAAAGCAGATATATTGCATATCAAGAATTGGTTTTCATTGTTAATACAAACTAGTGCGAAGCCACATGCGATGCAAAGAAGAAGAGGTGGAATTCGGGATAGTGTTTTTAGGTACTAAGCAATGTGTGATCAAGTTGTGGACTTGGGTCATGTATCTTTGCTAGGGTGACGAAACTTTCTTTGAACTTCAACTTGATGAATCTTGGTCACATGTGGTGTTCATATTGGTAAGTATCAATCTTTCTAGAATTGTGTTGTGAAAAGGTGAATTGGACTAGAAATGGATTTCATTCAAAGACAAAGGTTCAAGTCACTAGCTTAAGGTTGAAGTGCTCAATTCAAAGAAGACAAGTTGGATGCAACTCTCAAGCGGATACATTGAAGAAGTATGGCATGGTTCAAAGTGATGAAGCTCAAGTGTATCAATAGTATTTATATTTGATCTTGAGTATAGGTATGCCGTACTATCAAGAGGGATGCATCACAAGTAGTCTTGAAATTGTCTAAGTGCTCAAGGAACCTATGTGAGTTGTTGAGAGACACAAAACCCTCATGTACACATTCACTGGTTTTGCCAGGGCAAAACCGGTGGCACCGGTTTTGGAAAACCGGTTGCACCGGTTTTGTGTCAGAGCTCCAACGGCTAGTTGGTTTGAAATCTCGGTGGCACCGGTTTAGGAACCGGTGGAATCGGTTTTCACAGGGTTCCCAACGGCTAGTTTTTGTGGAGTGGAGTATTTATACCCCACGACCTCCTCAGTGGCAAGCTGCTGTTCCTGAGGTTGCTATAGTGCTTCCCTGCTCTTCCTTGCCAAGCCAAAGCCATATTTGCTCTCCCCAACCCCTCTTTGTGAGGATTGCTTGATATTGTGAGATCTTTGAGTTGGGTAGTAGAGAGAGCAGCCTTTGTAAGAAGATTGAGAGCACCAAAGCACCTTGAGCACTGTTGGAATTCATCAAGCTATTGTGATTCATTTGTTACTCTTGGAGCTTCGCTCCTAGACGGCTTAGTGTTGCCCGTGAGCCACCAAGGTGTGGTGAGATACGGGAAGTTTGTGCAGGTTGTGCTTCACCTCCGAAAGGGAAGAAGCAAGTTAGTGGAAGGAGGAGATAGCTTAACCTAGTGTGGTCGCATAAGCTTCCTCAACGGAGAATAGGATTCACCGTGCCTTGGTGGCTGCTTGATGCAAGCGGTGAATCCGAACTTCGAGAAACAAATCTTGTGTCTCCCTGCTGGTTTGAGCTTCTTTGTGTTTATATTGCAAATTGGTGGATTTGCTCGATATTGTTGTATATGTGTTTTTGAGTGCAGGGACTTGGAGATATACCTTAAAAAGATATTTCAATCATCGTCTCCAAGTTTGGTTTGATTCCGAGCTCTCTAACATATTCAATCTAATTTGGGGGTTTACTGCCAGAGCAAAACCGGTGGCACCGGTTTTGCAAAACCGGTGGTACCGGTTTTAGTGGCAGTGTTCTATATCCGCTGCGTTAGGCGTGCTATTCTTTTATTTGGAGATTCTAAAGATCCTTTTAGAAATTCATTTACTGAATTTCTAAAAGTGGTATTTGAAATATCCAATTGTCACTAATAAATTTGTTTTAAGTGGCAATATTTTCAGGGCTCGCCTATTCACCCCCTCTCTAGACGACATCAAAGTCCTTTCAGTACCTCGCCCTCGTCGAGCAAAGCATCGGTAAGCACCAAAACGACGACGAGGCAATCGAGAGCAGCGGCAATGCTGGCCGGCGCTTGGGCTCCAAGAAGGACAGATCCCCATCGCCGATCAAGGGCCCCACGAGCGTTGGACCTGCGCCCCTGAAGCTGAAGAGGGACGCGCTCCACGATGAGCTCGTTGGGAACTCCCAGAGCCACCTCTCGACGTCGCTTCTGCTCCAAATCGTTCTCAAACATTGATTGCTGCAGTGGGTCATTCCCTTCTCAGTAATCATTGCATCACTTGTTTTTTGTCTTTGGATGAAATGTTGCTTGTATATAGGAGTACTTGATTGTGTGATGCTTGTGACTAATTAGCTCTTCCGCCCCCTCACTGTGCAGGATTGTCGGGGCAGCGGGAGAGGCAGAACAGGAGCCGAGATAGAACGGGAGGAGAGGAAGGAGAAAAGAAGCAGAGGTGGGGCCCACTTCTTTCAAAGGGGCAAAATGGTATTTTCACAATGAAATTAACGGTAGTTGGAAGAAAAATCTAACAGAATGTCAAATAGGGAATCAATATTGAAATCATGGCCAAATAGGGAACAAAAAAATTTCAGGGCCAAAAAAGGAACCACTTGTTTTAGCGGTGTCAAATAGGAAACTGTCTCTTATTTATATGCGGCCGGAAGACGATGACAAATCGTGTCGGGTGGGACCTCAAGCGGGGCTTTCAGGGTGCAAGCAAGAAGAAGGTTTCAGCAGTGACTGGGAGCAGGAAGAAAGGAGTTTTGGTAGAGGTGACCAGGAGGGTGGTGTCGATTTTACTGATAAGGTAAGAAATTTCATTCGTGGCTATGGGTGAAGCAGGGGGGCGATCACAGCCCGGTTGGGATGCCAGAGGGGGTGGTCTTAGTTTTGTCAACTGTTATGGTGACTCAGATCAACCGGTTGGTCGACATGGCGGTGCTGTTGGTCGTTGGTACCTTTGGAGACAATGGGAGGGAAAGGAGGATGGGTGATGGAATTGGGACTGGTGTGGAAATTGGTTCCAAGATTATGGCTGGAGGTGGTCTGCAAATGAGGTCAAGTTGGGTGGAACATGCTAAGAAAAATATTGAGGGTGCCTCCCATGGTGGAGACATCAGAATGGAAGAAGTAGAGAAAGAAGAAGGTGAAGATGAGGAGGTCACGTCAGGATTTAGATGCTCCAGGTGCACAAAAAAGGGTCATGTGGCAGCCAAATGTACTAATGAGGACAAATCAGCAAAGAACAAGTGGTTACATAGATGCAGAGATTATTTCCAGGAAAATGGAGGTGGAAACTACAGGAGCATGAGGACAATGCTTTCATCACAAGGTTCTCTCCAAAAATTGAGTTGCAGCACTCAATTGCATTTGGGGGAGCTGATGTCAAAGAGGCGGGTATTTCTTTGGAGATCAGACTTCAATTTGAAGAATGGCATGAGAAGGAAGTGGGTTTCCTACTTTCGAACGATTTTTTGGAATTAGGAAGTCACTTAGGGGTTTCTCAACCTGTGGGCCGTGGGTTCTATGCTGGGATCAACATAAACTATTGATATGGAAACTATGAGGAAGAATGAGTAGAAGAAGTTTTGTGGCAGTTCAGAATCCTGGCCTGATCCCTGCACATTTGGATGTGGTGATTGGGGATCACTATTTTGAGCTAGACTTTGAAGTAGAAAAGTTGGGGGTGGATGAAAATGGTGACGAGGTGGAAGAGAGTGGAACGGAGAAGTGCACGAGGAAGGGGAAGGAGGATAAGAGTATTTGTGCAGAATGAACATGCATTAAGTAGGGAACATAAAAGAATGAGAGGCATTGAGAGGGGGGCTGTTGGAAAGGATAAGAAAATTGAAGGGGGAGGAAAGGGTGGGAGTTCACCAGATATCCTGTCTCTAAGGGAACAAGTGAAGGATATCCTAAGAAGCAAAGCAGAAGCGATACTGGACATATCTGTGGACAGAGTCCTTACTGAATTAGCTGATAAGGTTTTGGCTGAGGATAATGGGGAGACAACTGGGACTGGAAATGATATAATTACATCTGAACAGAAACAATTGATATCCACTATGGATGTTGATGAGAATGTTGTGGGCTTTGCTGACCAAGAGAAGGTCACAATAGAGCAAGAGAATGTAGTAGGACTGAAGACTGCTAGGAGGGTATGAGGATAAAGTGGATGAAATTGCATTGCGTCAAGCAAACAAGGGCAGGGTGCTGGTTGCGGCGGCCATACTAGAGTCGATGCGGTCTACTACGAGGGCCAGTCCAAGACTGGTGGGCTGTTCCGATGAGCACACCATGGACACGGTGAAAAGGAGGGCTACTGAGAAGGCATTGGAGAACATGGAAGGTAATGCCTCCACTTCCCCTTCCTCTTTCTAAGATGGCACTTTTCCTTTAAATAATGTTGTAAGTTTAGTTGAACAAATTGGGCTTTCCTGTGGTTCTTTTAAAGAGGAACTTGAGAGATCAGTTTTACACCTTTTTGTTCTGGATAGGAATAGAAGTTTGGAGGATACAGAATATAGGGAGGGCGAATCAGAAAGAAAGACAATTAAAAATCTTTGTGGTGGGCTAATGGAAGAGGTTTTTTATTTTGATGAAGATATCTATCACCTATGGAGTGATGCTAAAAGTGTCTTCACTAAATACAAGTCTAGCGCTAAGTCGCGTAAAAAGAGGGCTTGTAGACTTAGGATTCACAAAAATCAAAAATTAGTGTCCAAATGAAAGGATTTTTTTGGAATAGCAGATGTCTAAGTGACTTGGCTAAAAAAGATTCCTAGTTAAAACTTCAAAAGAGTAGAACTTAGATTTCATTGCTCTTTTAGAGACAGGAAAAAAGACTTTGCGCAATTATCACTAAGTGATTTCTGTGGATGAAGAAATTTTATCTGGCATTGGACACAACCATATGGAAGATCAGGAGGTATCCTCCTTGGAATAAATCTGGATTTTCTAGACATAGGAAATATAGATGAAGGTGATTTCTATGTGAAGTTCCGACTTCGGAATAGAAATGATAACTTCCAATGGGTCTTAGTGGCAGTCTACAGGGCTGCACAGCCAGAGTATAAGGAAGTTTTCCTAACCGAGTTAGTTCATGCTTGTAGCAAAGAAAGTGTGCCCATCATGCTAGGTGGGGATTTTAACATCATCAGGAACCCCAGTGAAAAAAAGCAATGATGGGTTTAATGATTGATGGCCTTTTCTTTTCAATGTGATCATTCATGCATGGTCTAAATCTGAGAGAGCTTGAGATGTCTGGTAGGAAATACACATGAGCCAATTATCTTAAAAATCCAACTTACGAGAACCTTGATAGGGTGCTAGTGAGTACTGAGTGGGAGCAAAATTTTCCTTTGGCAACGTTAGTAGCCTTGAGCAGGGAAATTTCAGACCACACGCCTCTCCTGTTAAATACGGGTGAGGGGAATTGTACTGCGAACTCTCTTCCTTTTAAGTTTGAGTTGGGCTGGCTCATAAGGGAGGGTTTTTTTGAGATAGTATCGGAGGTTTGAAATAATGAAAAAAGAGGGGTGACACCTCTACAAAAATGGCAAAATAAGATCGGAAGATTACGTCAGTTCTTGAGGGGTTGAGATAAAGACATGAAAGGAGCTTATAAAAAAGATAAGCAGGAATTGCTTAGAAGGGCTGATGAACTTGACAAAAAAGCCAAAACTCAGTTGTTAAATCAGCAAGAGATCGACTTGAAACAAAACATCAAGGATCGACTTGTTCACCTCCTCAGAGAGGAAGAACTGAAATGGCTTCAGAGAGCTAAAACAACTAAACTTTTATAAGGGGACATGAACACAAAGTATTTTCAATTAGTGACTAATGGCATGCGAAGGAAAATGAGAATTTATAGACTTGAGCAAACAGAAGGAATAATAGAGGGAGAGACAACCTTAAAAAGTATATAATAAATTATTACAAGGGCCTTTTTGGTGCTAATGAGAAAAATAACTTCTCAATGGTGGAATCTAGGATTGAGGATATTCCTCAAGTCTCAGATCTTGAGAATGTGATTTTAACTGAATCCTTCACCAAGAAAGAGGTTAGAGATGCCATATTCAAAGTGAAGCATAACAAAGCCCCAGGCCCTGACGGTTTCTGTGCAGAGTTTTATCAAGTTTTCTGGAGTCTTATAAAAGATAACCTAATGGCTATGGTCAGAGACTTCCATGAAGGCAATCTCCCTCTTTTCAGCTTGAACTTTGGAATTATTTCCTTAATTCCAAAGCAAAAGGAGGTGAAGAAGATAGAACAATATAGGCCTATTTGTATGCTCAATGTGATTTTCAAAATATTTACAAAAGTAATGGAAAATAGACTTTCTTTGGTGTGGAGAAGGTGATTAAATCACAACAAATTACCTTTATGCCAGGAATATATATAATGCAGGGGATGGTAATTCTGCACGAGACCTTGCATGAAATCCAAAGAAAGAAGATGAGTGGAGTAGTTCTGAAGCTAGAATTTGAAAAGGCCTATGACAAGGTCAATTGGTCCTTTCTAAAGCAAACTTTAAGAATGAAGGGTTTTTCATCTAAGTGGTGTATGTGGATTGAAAAGATTGTTTCAGGGAGGAGTGTAGGAGTTCAAGTTAATGATGATGTTGGGAATTTCTTCCAAACAAAGAAGGCATTAAGGCAGGTAGAACCGCTCTCCCCTTTGCTTTTTAACCTTGTGGCAGATATGCTTGCAATCTTGATTTCTAGAGCCAAAGAAAGTGGCCAATTAAGGGGTCTGGTGCCCCATTTGGTAGATGGAGGATTATCGATCCTCCAATACGCAAATGACACAATTCTTTTTATGGACAATAATCTAGAGGACGCAAGAAACTTAAAATTAGTACTAAGTGCTTGTGAGAAGCTTGCTGGCCTCAAAATTAATTTCCACAAGTGTGAACTTTTTTGCTTTGGTGATGCAAAAGAGAAGGTGAAAGACTTTATGCAGCTATTTGGTCGCAAAGAAGGAGAGCTCCCTTTTAAATATTTAGGTATTCCTATGAGCCACTGCACAATATCAAACAAAAAATGGGAGGTAGTGGCGGAAAGACTACAAAAAAAGCTTAGCAGCTGGAAAGGAAAGCTTCTGTCAGTAGGAGGAAGACCTGTATTAATTAACTCGGTGCTTTCGAGTTTGCCTATGTTTATGCTCTCCTTTTTCAGAATACCTAAAGGTGTCCCAAGAAGGCTGGACTATTACAGGTCCAGATTCTTTTGGCAAAGTGATGAACACAAGAAAAAGTACAGGTTCGCAAAATGGTGTATTCTATGTAAACCAAAGAGTATGGGAGGATTAGGTATTTTAAACCTAGATGTCCAAAACCAATGCTTGTTAAGCAAATGGTTGTACAAGGTACTGAATGAGGAGGGGTTGTGGCAGGAGATTTTAACAAGAAAATATCTTAAGGACAAGCCTCTATCTCAAGTGGTGAAAAAGCCTGGGGACTCCCATTTTTCCTGTCCAGGGGGCGTTTCAACATTAGGAGTGGAAAACAAACTAGGTTTTGGGAAGACTTTTGGATAGGAAGAGAGACACTGAGAAATAGATACCCTTGTCTTTATAACATTTCTAGAAACAAAAATGCAACAGTGGCTCATGTGCTTGGATTAATCCCTCTGAACATCTCTTTTAGGAGAGCTCTGGTGGGAGCAAATCTGAGATGTTGGTTGGAGTTAGTACAAAGATTGATTTCTGTTTCATTAAATGATGACAGGGATGTTTTCTCATGGAATCTGAGTAAAGCCCTGTTCGGATCCGACGGCACATTGGATGTTTCGATACTAATTAGAAGAATTAAATGTAGACTAATTATAAAACTAATTGCATAGATGGAGTCTAATTCATATGATGAATCTATTGATTCTAATTAGTCCATGATTTGATAAAATGGTGCTACAGTAACTATTTGCTAATGATGGATTAATTAGGCTTAATAGATTCGTCTCACGAATTAGCCTAGGACTTCTACAATTAGTTTTATAATTAGCCCATGTTTAGTTCTCCTAATTACCATATGAATGTTTGATGTGACAAGGACTAAGCTTTAGCCCGAGGATCTAGACATAGCCTAAGCATAAAAAGTTCACAGTGAATTCAATGTTTAATAATATAATGAAAAATGAGGGGTGCCGGAAGATTGCACAACTTGGAAGATAAAGATACCACTGAAGATCAAAATTTTTCTGTGGTATCTAAAACACGGAGTAATTCTAACTAAAGACAATCTTGCTAAGAGGAATTGGCAAGGTAGCATCAAGTGTTGTCTTTGTAGCTCTATTGAGACTATGCAGCACTTGTTTTTTGATTGTCACATGGCAAAACGGTTTTGGAACATCATATCAATCTCTTTTGGTATCCAGCCGCCTATAAGTGTTGCAGACATGTTTGGAACTTGGCTTAGACGCTTTCCTAGAGGGCATAGAAGTCAAATTTTAATTGGTGCAGCGACTGGCTGCTGGGCCATTTGGTTGAGTAGAAATGATATGGTCTTCAAGAGAACTCTTTCTAACAATTCCCTGCAGGTACTCTTCAGAATGACATATTGGATCAGAACTTGGTCAAAGATGTCTAAAGAGGAAGAGGGAGAGATGTGGAAGGAGGGAAGTCAACAGCTGGAAGTCACCGTGTTGGAGTTGTTTGCCAAGTTTGGATGGAGCTGCAGGAACATAATTGAAGCCTAGAGCATTTCTAGTATTATGTCCTAGGTCGTTTCTCTTTTCTGCTAGTGTTTTTCTTTGTTGTAACTTTGGAGTTTTTTGCTTTTTCCTTGTGGCATCTGGTGGTCTAAGACCTGTGTGGTGAACATTGTATTCTGTAGCTGCAGACACTCATTCATGAGTGTTGAGGCCGATTTCCCTTATCTAAAAAAAGATATACGCTATATCTAATATATAGTAAATATGTATCTACAAAAGTCAAAATGACTAATACTTTGGGATGGTTGAGTACCAAATAGGATGGTAAAATATAGAGCGGTATTGTTATCGCTAGGATCGCACCACCAGACAAGCGTGTAATGTGGGACTCGCAAAAACACACATCCGATGTCTTGCAAAATGCGAACCCTCTAGTTTGTCAACCAGCTACTCTGGTTTTCACACATTCGCCATAAAAACCATCATAGGCTTGCTCGGAAGAGATCATGTTAGGGGGCAGACAACATAACTTATGGTGCCCTATGGCGTCAACAGATCAACTTGGACATCTTTGATCACTTCCAAGACAAATGAAGGATATCAACTAGAGTTCAAAATGTATTTAGGATTTAGATATTACCTATGTTTTTCATCAATTGGATAATCTCAATGAGTCACCGCACACTTGGATGTTGTTTCTTCAAGTATTCACAGTTAAGAACTCTGAGCAAATATTCACCATGCAACGTCGTCACCATATAATTTTTGTGTGCTGACCTTTTTTAACTATGAGACCACTTGTAAATATATTGTCCTTAGCCTCATTGAGAATTTTTTCTCATAGCAGGTCTCTAACTTAGAACAATTTTCCTTCACAATTTTCTTGTACGCCTTGGCAACTCCTCCTTTATCCTTCTCATAGCAGGTCTCTCACAACTTTTGAGCCCTTAATAATTACAGCATCAATATTATTTATAAACAAATCATGATCATCAAGGGTGAAGATAAATCATTTTATTTAGACAACCTCTAGACTGGATGTATAAAACAGACATGCATGTTCTAATGGCTGGTGCATCCTCTATAGCGGTAAGGAGTACGAGAATTTGGTTGTTTGTCCTGTGTACGACACGCTGCGACATAAAATCGACCGAGATGACCTTGATGATGTTGTGGGGGAACCTCTTAGGAAGAGAGTTCCCACAAATGTGATATGATATTTTCCTATAATACCATGTTTGAGGCGTTTGTTCATAAACAATGCGCATACTAAATTGATGTGATGGCATAAAAAAATGGTAACCAAGATGATGAAATCCTGAGTTACCCGGCTCAGTGATCCCAGTGAAGAACAGTTGACAAAAAATCCCAAACTTTAAAAAGGATGCTAGAAACATAAAATTTGGTTTAAGTACAGATATAATGAATCAATTTTGGTGAGATGAAGTATTGGTTGTAGCAATTAGCATGTGGCCCTGTATATCTTCAACCTTCTTCTTTGGCTTTGCATGAAGTGGAAATTTCTTATGATGCCAGCGCTAATCTAATGCCCAAAGCAAAATGGCAAAGACATTGATCTGTAAATAAAACATTCAAAATTTGCCTATATAGGTAATACAACATCTTGATCATAAATAAACTTCAATGCAGTAATGTTAGTAGTATCAATATTATAGTTATATGATTATCTTGCAAAGCTTTTGAAAATAGTATGTCATCTCCTTGATGATCCTCTATATTTTCTTTGATGAGTTTAATTGAAACCTTGTCACTTGGCTCCACCTAATAAGTGTAATTTGGAGATGAATTTTACATTTTAATTCTATAAGATTCAAATCTTACTAGACATAATCTGAGGTATTAACCTATATGCTTAGTGATGAAGTCAATTATTATTTTCTTATGCAGCATTTTTAAAGAAAATAATTGGTAGATACCAACATGAATAAATTTCCATCCCTGAAATAGCAACAGATTGACGATAGGATGCATGATAGTAGTAGGTACCAATTTACAAATTCTAGCACTCCTACATCATTTCCATTCCAATAATAGCCCACCCTACATATTTGTTAATATATTATATTCCTGCACTTTGGTTTCTTTCTTAAAAAATTGCCAATCACCTTATCTTGAGAAGCCTTATAAAGTCCAAAATGAGCCCACTCCTAGATGCTTGACATCGATGGTGTACAAAAATATTCTTAGATATTTTAGAAAAAATTCTTATTATTTTACCCCTACTTGAATAGGCTTCATTTTTTAACCAAAAAATTAGAGTAAAAGCTTTAATTTTCCTCACCGGTTCGATATAAAATCTTGTAAAGTAGTTTTCGATATAAAATCTTGTAAAGTAGTTTATGTTGACTAGATATTTTGCATATGTTTCTTAGGTACTTTTGAAGTATTTTTATAGCATATTTTCTTATTATCTATCCCTATGCAATCAGGAGATACCAGTCAATAGTCTGATACACTTAAAGCAAATTTAAGATGCATTATTTCAAAATGAAGGTGCAACCATGTGAGAATTGAAACTGATCAATTTGTCCACTATGTCATCGATGCATACATCTAATATAACACCAAGCAAATTATGGAATATTAAATCCATATCCCTTTTATATGTAGCATCATATTCTTTAAACCAAAAGTCATGACAGCCAATCGAACAAATTAACAAAGATTGGACAATGAAATCAACCATTTTATACATTTCATCTTTAACTATTAATATATTTTATTGCAGCCAGTATTACCAGCAAGAAACCAAATAACTATATGTCTAGATGTGTCATTAATCAACATAATGGCTATAGTCATATGATACTCAATGTAAACTCTTAATTTACCTGAGCATAAACTTACCAATGCGAACTGTTAGCTTACCATAGCATATTTCTAAGAGTAGCTATTTAGATATGTAAAATCAATACAAACTTTTAACTTACCCAAGCTTTTCTTCTCAGTCAGAACATTATTAGAGATCCACTATTGTGCCCTCAGTTATTCTTATAATGTAGTTGTCAAGAGGATAATACATGTCAACTGTAAAAGTAATGGTCCATCTCATCGAGGGGCATGGTGCACCTGTGAACGGACTTTTGAAAAATAAAATAAAATAGCAGGCACTATTAGAGAATGTGGCGTTCATCTGAACCCAAAAATGTCAACAGTACTGGTCGCTTTTGTACCCGGTAGAGACAAATTAGTACCTGGTGGGGACATCACCCGGTAGTAATGCTCGACATTTAGTAACGGGTACTAATGCTTTTCGGATCGTTAGCACCGGGTAGCAACATCACCCGGTACTAATTCTCGACATTTAGTAACACACAGCAACATCACCTGTTACTAATGCTTGGCATTTCATATCGGGTGATGCCCCTACCCAGTACTAATGTGCCACCTATAAAATCATCTTCTTCCTCCCCCGCACTTCCATGAACAGGTTGAGCTCCTGTTCATTGCCACCAAGGCATAGGGGAGGTTTTGCCAAATTCACACCATTTGTGGAGATTTCCATCATCCAAGTGTTCCAAAGGTTTGCAACTTAATCCGCCCACCTTTAGGATGCTCCACTTCTTGCTCTATGGAAGGAGAATTTGGTGGGGGAATGGTATGGAGAAATTTTTAGGTAATGAAAGGTCTAGTTCATCTCTATACATCCATTAAGCTCCAATTTTTTTGTTAGATGAAGGCCTTGATGTTGATTAACTTATGGTGCATTTTGGATATTGAGAGCCATTTAGTGTTTTTATGAAGAAAGATAATGGGATCTTTTTGGCACAATTATATAGATGTCATCATTAAATATTTCTATTAGCTGAAGTTATATAATTAAGTATTTATTATATATAGAAGGTAATGAGAGTTTTTATTATATGTTGCATATTACGTAGATTTTAAAATTTATTTTGAACCAAATATTTTATTATGTATGGAAGGACAGAAGAGTTTGTTATTATGTAGCATAATTTTGTAGAAGGAACTTTATTATGTAGAAAATTATGTTTTGATTTAAATAAGTTACCAAATTTGAAAGATTTAATTAGCATGTGATTTCTCCTTGATGTATACTCCTTGTTATCTAGATTGATCAAAGCATGGTCTATGTCCTGGATTTTATGAGGAAATCAGAGATCGATTACCAAGACCTCATATACAAGTTTCAGAAGTCAAAATCACCCGGGTGATTTCAAGGAGAAACTTTAGTTCAAGACTGGCTTTCAAGTACGCATTGAGACTACACATCTCTTGTCATTTTTATACCATATATTTCATGTCTTTTTCCCTAATAGTGTATGCAACAAAGAACTGGAAAATAATTTATGTGGGTACCAGTGTTCCACTTATCGGAAATTGAAAAAATTTCGGAGGGGGCTGGTAAAACCGGTAAACCAATTTTTTTGGCCGGTATTATTGAAATTTGGACAAAAATTAATTGAAATTTTAAAGTTCTGGCCTGAAAGTCATTGGTATTACCGGTAGGACTATTTACCGGTCCCGGCCAGTAGAACCGAAATTCGCCGAAAACCAGTGAATTTCGGCCGAAAGTCTGAACACTGGTGGGTACTACGTACTTCAGAACCTCCATGGTATTATTATTAGAACCCCTGCCATGGCTGACGCGATGAAAGTATGTTTCTAATTGTTATTATTTCTAAATTTCATCACTATTCATTTAATATAGTTTTCATAGCAACATTTTCTGCACGTGATAGACCATGAGACTAAAGGAAAGACTCCTCGAGACAGACGATAAAGGGCAATCCAAGAATAATTTTGTGAATTTCTTTTGGAGCAGTTTACAGATCCCAATTGAGAATTCTATTACGATTGCACAAACCTAAGTGTAAATAAAAATCGGACTTAAAACAATATGTAATCTAATATATAATATTAGCAATATGTGATATGTAATATATAATTGTAACTTTATTTGATGCAGTTCTGAAAATATGTATATTTAGGTACAGTGGTATAGTACTCGGTGGGGTATAAACATAGGAATACAAATACAAAATGAAACAAAAGGAAAGCAATAAAAATAAAAGGGAAAAAAGGACATCCCTTTTGTACTCATACCAACTGGTACTAAAGGGGTACGTTGTAGCACGTGGCCATTCACCCTTTAGTACGGGTAGGTAATATCAACCGGTACTAAAGGGGGTACGTCGTAGCACGTGGCCATCCAGCCTTTAGTACCGGCAGGTAAGAGCAACCGGTACTAAAGGGTACCTTTTAGCACCGGTGCCTTACCCGGTACCGAAACGTAGTAACGGCCGCGCCACCAGTACTAAAATGGGTTTCTGATAGGTACTAATACCGGTTTTCTCTGGTAGCGAGGACTTGTCGTAACACCTTTTAAAAAAAAGAACAGGAGGAGCAATCGCCTAACGGTTATAATATAATAAAAGGAAAATATTTATTTGCATCAAAGCAAGAGAAGAAAGAAATCAATGTAAGCTATCTTACTATTACTAACTGGAGACTCCTTTTGAGGCCTCCACGTTAATCCTCACAAAACGTGTTAGAGAAAAAGATAAATCCTAGAAATTCTCATAAAAATTAGAAACATCTAGCCATCAATTCGTGAATCCTAATCATCATAGCCATTGGATCTATTATATTTTTTAAAAAAATTAACCACTTTGCCATTATAAAAATACCCTAAAGTATCCCCTAAATTTGTAGATTAATTACCCAACTCTGCGATTATAAAAATAACCTAAAGTAACCCCTAATATTTATCTAAAATACCCACCTATGCCATTATAAAAATAATTTAAAATAATCCCCTAAGTTTACATCTAAATTACCTATATATCATTAGAAACAACCTATATGTCAGCATATTGTCCCAAAGTACATTGGTATATGATTTTTACATTATTAATTATCATGATGGGTCTCACCATGCGAATCATATATAAACGACCAAGCAAGAGATGATAACACATGTCACCTATTATTAAAATAACCTATATGCCATTATAAAATATGTTAAATTACACCTATATATGATTCTATATTACCTAACCTTTCCATTAATTATTGGTTTAGAAAATATTAAATTAAGGCATGTATGCATGATGTGTGTCATCATATAGATATTATATATATGTATGAAAAAAACCAATGAGTGTGGATTTTCCATGTTAATTAAGCAAGTAGCTCAAACTCTAAACTTTCATGCATCTAACTTATCACCGGTATATAATTATAAATTACCTATTTTTTGTCATTGTTAACATAAAAAACACTAATTTATTAAAGTATATATACATGATGTGTGTCACCATGTAGACTATGTGTATATGTATGGATGAAACAATCAGAATACAAATAAGAGCGCGAAAGGATTGTTAACTATGGGTTCTAATTTTCATAATTTTTAATACTCAAGTCCTCAAGTTATTAGCCCGTGCTTCCGCACGGGTTGATAGACTAGTTTAGCCAATTGTTTATATAAAAGGGGAAGTAACTCTTTTTTGCCGTATGCATAAGCAAGGAAAACTCATCCTTGAATTTGAATTTAGCAGCCGCAAGGGTTGGAAATGTTGAAGTCTCGAAGAAGTCATTCGGAGTAGTACTCCACACGCTCCTGCCGAAAGGGTCATGCCAGTCCGGCCCCTGCAATGCAACAAAGTTCCAACAAGCTCTGGCAAACGCGCAATACAAGAACAGAATGACTGAAGACTCCCTTTCCTGCGTGTTGATTTCGAGAAATTCTAACAGGGAGGTTGAGGACGTCATTGATTAATGGACAATAACATGACTACCAATAGCGATTCTGTGCTGAAAGGTTGAATCGAGACGTGCCGGAAGGTGCCTCAGAAAATAAACCATAATGGAATCAAAGACTGTCCTTTCTAAAACACACAGCCGAATGTGGTAATTGAATTGCAACTTCACTTTGAAGAGGTTCAATGGTTCATCCTTCGGAGGACAAGAAAAGTTGCAGAAATATTGAATTCAGCAGTTCGCTCGTGTATACAAATCAAAGATACCTCTGCTTTCTAGAGCTGAAAGAGCAAAGCAGAACTACCCGTCACGCTCACGCCTCTGCCTCTCCTGGATCAACGGCGCCCCTATAAGTAGCCCTGTTGCGAATGAACCACACGGCTCAGACCGACCGATCTCATCAAGGGTCCTGGCATCGGAGAAGCAAACGAAATGGCGCCGTTTCCACGTCTCCTCTTGGCCGCCATGGCGCTTCTCCACGCCGTCGCCTCGGACGGCGCCGGTGGCCGCCAGGCGCGCTACGGCCGCGTCTTCAGCTTCGGCGACTCGCTCACCGACACGGGGAACGCGCTGCGCCTCTCACCTACCAGCGAGGGGCCCGCGAGCCGGCCGCCGTACGGGGAGACCTTCTTCCGCCGCCCCACCGGCCGCGCCTCCGACGGCCGGCTCGTCGTCGACTTCATCGGTGAGCAAGCGGCGCCGACCACGCCGCGCCACACACTTTGGCGGTTGCGTTTCCATGTGACAAGATCGCTCCTTTCGTCGTAACGTGGCGTTTTTACATGGCGCAGTCGAGGCGCTGGGCGTGCCGCACCCGACGCCGTACCTCGCCGGCAAGACGGCGGCGGATTTCCGCCGCGGCGTGAACTTCGCCGTGGGCGGGGCGACGGCGCTTGACCTGCACTTCCTTGAGAGCAGAGGACTGACGCCGTTCGTGCCCGTCTCTCTTGCCAACGAGACAAGCTGGTTCAAGCATGTTCTAAAGCTTCTTGGCTCAACTGAAGGTAACAACGGTACCGTCTGGTAGTAATAAATTACGTGACGGGAAATGTGACACACTTGACCTCGTAAACGTCGTGTACATGTTCTGCACTCTGCAGAGCAGCGGGAGATCACGTCGGCGTCCCTCTTCCTAGTCGGAGAGATCGGAGTCAACGACTACTTCGTCGCCCTCGGCGGGAACCGCACCGTCGGCGAGGTCACGGCCATGGTGCCGCACGTCGTAGCTGCCGTCCGTTCGGTCGTCGCCGTAAGCTCCTCGCACGCCGCGTACTCTGCTCAAACATTTGCCTTCCAACGTGGAAGCCGCCATCACCAGTCAGTCACACGCTCGCGAACATGTGCGCATGCAGGACGTGATCGCCGCCGGAGCAAGCACGGTGGTGGTGCCGGGGATGATCCCGCTGGGCTGCGAGCCGCAGCTGCTCGCGCGGTTCAAGGGCAGCGCCGACGCCGGCGGGTACGACCCGGAGTCCGGCTGCATCACGCGCCTCAATGGCCTCGCCGCGCTGCACAACCGCCAGCTCCGCCGCGTGCTCAGCGGCCTCCGCCGCGCCCACCCCGGAACGTCCATCGCCTACGCCGACCTCTACCGCGCCGTCACCGACCTCGTCGTGTCGCCGGCAAAATACGGTACGCCGGCCGTGCAGCGACGCACCGCTCTCACTAGCAACCTCTGTGACGAGAGATAACGCATTGATTTCTTTTGACATGGTTTGGTTTCTCTGTATCATCGCAGGTTTCAGGAACAGGCCGTTGGTCGCGTGCTGCGGCAGCGGCGGCGGCGCGTACAACTTCGACGACGCCGCGTTCTGCGGCGCGGCGGGGACGACGGCGTGTACGGACCCGTCGGAGTACGTCTCCTGGGACGGGGTGCACTTCACGGAGGCCGCCAACAGGCGCATCGCCTGTGCCGTGCTCGAGGGGTCTCACGGCGCCGACGCGCCGCCGGCGCTGTCCAGCTCACGGGCCACGACGGAGGCTTGGCGTCGCAGGATCGGCTGCCTCCAGTCTCGTGCCTAGTTAGTTAACGACAGAGTCGACGGAGCTACAGGCCTACAGCTACCTGTGCGCAGCACGTGTAGCCAGACATTTCGATTCTTAGGAAAACAGTATTCGTATACTGATTTTTTTTAGATGTTACACTGATTATTGAAGATGATACGTATATTTATTGAATAATAAAAAGGCGTAATTAAAATGGAGCTGCTTAATGACGCATGACTCCACAAACTTTGTTATAAGACTAATTTGGAATGAACATATAGTATCATATCACTGTGTCCAAGGTTGTGAAAATATACTCCAAATTATTGTATTATGAGCATTGGGCACCGTAGTTTCTAGATTGGTGGCCATATGACATGGGATGTCATAGACACTTCTTGGTACTACATCTAGCTAGTCCTAACACTACAAGTATTTTTTTTGGACAAATTTTGAACTCTAAAGAGCACTTAATTATTTGAGGCAAAGAGAGTGGAAGTCAATTATAATGTTTTCAAGATACATTAAAGCTTGAATTGCATTGTAGAGATTGTTTAATTTCCAGGGTTATATTCCGCTTTGAAACGTGACATCTTGCAAAAAGGTAAAATATCACACTACCCACTGATAAGGGCCTTAGTATTACTACCAAGATAGGCAAAGAGTAAAGTACACCAGCGGTCCCTAAACTTATTTAGGTGTGTCATCTAGGTCTCTAAACTCTCAAAATGTATTTTTAGATCCCTCAACTTGTTCCAGGGTGTCACATAGCTAGGTACATAATCCCTCAAAGTGCATTTTAGGTCTACAAAAACTTGTCCCACAATGTCATGTAGGTCCTTAAACTCTCAATATGCTATTTTTAATTTAACAAAAATATGGTTTTGCTACTTTAAGTTTGAAATTTTCTTTTGCTACTTTAAATTTAAAAACACTATTTTGATTTTTATTGAGAACAGGAACAAATTATCTTAATAAAGTTATACAAAACGCATGCAAAATATAATTAGTAGTAGAAAATATTGAAGATTAGCATTGATATTTCTGTGTTAAACGAGAAAACTATAATATCTACCGTTGACTTTTTAAATGATCCAATGGTCTTGATTAACCCATGATGAATATAATTAATAGGCAACGTCAAAATTAAAATGGTCTTAGTGGCAAGATTTCTAAATGAATTGGCTCAAAAAATAGTTTCATAAATAGTACATTTTGAATACAACTAATTAGTGGTCATTTTCAGGGATATGAAAATTCATTTAGAGTTTAGGGACCCAAATGGCACACTGATGCATGTTTGGGGACCTAAAGATGCATCTCTAGAGTTTAGGGACCGGAATGACATCTCCGGACAAGTTTAGAGATCTAAAAGTGCATTTTGAAAGTTCAGTGACCTAGATGACACCTCGGGACAAGTGCGAAGACCGTCCATAAATTTTACTCATAGGCGAATTTTATACTTAGTAGTTAAATTTATATAATAGTAGTATATTTTATAGGTAGTGTTTAGATCTACCAACTAAAATTAATCTTGTTAAACTTAAGTTGGGAACCTGTTTGGATCCCAACTAAAATTCAGATAGTCTATAATCTTTGTTAGGATGCAGAGTCGTGATTAGAATGTTTAAAACAACCGCCGGCCACCAACCTAGAATCTCCTAATCATTTGGCAGATAACGCTCGTGCTGAATACTGCTTACTCCATAAA
Organism: Alloteropsis semialata; assembly: GCA_004135705.1. Lineage (NCBI taxonomy): Eukaryota > Viridiplantae > Streptophyta > Magnoliopsida > Poales > Poaceae > Alloteropsis > Alloteropsis semialata. The sequence goes on from CM014278.1 coordinate 32,075,686, forward strand.
AAGTATCATTATTTTTCCTTCCAAAAGGAATTAAAGTGCCACTGTTTCTTTTTATAAAAAAATAAGAAGATGAATGTGCCACAGACCATTGGCCCAGGAGGTTGCTTTTATACACGCAAGCACCAGCCCATAGTGACGTGAAAAGGTGTTAGGCAGCTCAGAACATGTGTAAGCAGCCCCGTGCGGTGACTCGCTCACTAATATTTTTAGGGACCCAAGACAAGATTAACTCGTGTCTTGTGAAATATAAAAAACTGTATCAGGTTTCCTGAACGACCAGGACGTAGCCAAAGCTCTTTTTCTTAAATAAACGGAAGCTCCCTAAATACTTTTAAAACTATCTATATATTTCAAGAATTCAAACTTTAGTCTTTGTAAATTCGATGCATAAAATTGTTACTGATTTATATCCCCTATGATAATGATTTTGTTTTCATAAGTAATACTATGTTCAGATACAAATCTATATTTGGCTCTTTGAATAAAGTTTCTGACAGCCCCTCATTTGTCCTGTATCAAACCACTAGGGTGTCGATGTTTGCATAGGAATTGCGCTGCAATTTTGATGAGATAATTCCATTTCGTACAGGATCAGAAAAAAAAAATGTGCTCTAAATGGGGGCTTCAGGTAGCCTTCAATACATGAGTGTGCATCCCCTATGGTGCACTCGCCCATATTGAAAAGGACATAACTTTATCAAGGAAAGTAGAAAAAAAAGAAAAGGACACCACGGATGTGATAAGGAAGAAAGTACTTGGTTCAACATTTTTTTAGCTTCTTGTTGTTGTCCTTGGAATCCAATTGTTATTTGGATAAATTCATTCTATTGGATTTCTTTGACGAGTTTAAGAGACTGCTTGGTTCTCTGCTACCATTCATCTAACGTGCGGCTACAGGGCAAACGCGCGCTAGATGAGTTGGTCTAGCGGTTCGCCTTGCACCCTGCCGGCCGGACTTCGAACTCCTCGGGGGCGAATTTGCGTAAGAGGTTAAAAAAAATCCCCTCGCCGGCGTTTGTCGGGGTTCGGGAGTTTTCTCGACCCGTGGTCGAAGTTGTCTTCTACCTTAATCACAATGTCTTCGGACGACGGGTCGAGCTTTTTAGGTGCGGCTACAGGCTACTGCTTGGTTCATCCAAAAAGCATAGCTCAACACATGATTTGCAGTTACCAGCGGTAGAGGTCCCCACCACAACTTGTGGCGCCGATTTTTGTTTTTTTTATTTTTGAAGTTATGGCGCCGATTTTTGTCGCTACAGCTTTGGTGTGGTCATGTCTGGCCGGGAGTCAAACACGCCCTTAAGCACCATGGTACTTGCTCTGGTGCAGATGACGTAGACTCTGCATACCGATTCCAACGTGGCATACACAGGGTAAATTAACCAACACCCTTTCCACGTGATGCAAAATATCATCTCGAAATCAAGCACTATCCCGTCCTCAAGTGCTTGACGTTGTAGGCATCATTGTCTGCAAGATCTGAATTTGATAGTCTCTAACTCTATATAATCTCATAACATCACCGACTGGTCAAATCTAGGGCGTTCAATACTCGCAAAACCATCAGCACAAGAAAACGAAAGGAAATTGCATGCGTACAAGCCCACGCGGAAGATTAGGACACATGAGTTGCAAGCGAAAATGCGATAGGGTGGAGAGCCGAAAGGGGCCGAAAAGGTCGTTGATCTGGGCTGATTGAAAAAGTTGCGCGCCGGCGGCGGCTGAAAAAGTTGGAGGTCTGGTTCGGTCCCTTTCGGAGGTTGCTGTGCTGCGAGTGCGCGCGCGGGCGTGGATTGCTCGGCTGCCACGCGGCCTGTGAGGCGTGTGGAAATGGGTTGGCCGGCCTGGTCTAGGAACCAGAGGCGGATCTCCCCAGTAGGATGAGGCAGCTGCCCGGTGGAGGAGGAACCCCTCAGCTGACTCTTCCTCGGCGATTTGGACAGTTGGAGCAGCGTCCGGAAGCTCCGAGACATGAGCGGATGTTCTGATATGGCGGCTGCCATACCTTTATGATTTTATTCCCGTCCATATAGCCTCCTGACAATCGCTGGCCACCACGTCCCATCCCTGTCTGGCTGTATGGTGTCCGCCATGGCTACAGCCTCACGGCTCGGAGAAACTCGTTTGGCGTTGGCAGGAGGAAGATGAGTTATTTTATTTAGGCTTCCCTTTGGGCCGTGCATTTTGCATTTCTGCAGCCCATCTGCCGCGGCCCTGCCCACATCAATTTGACGCTGCAGTATTGCTGTGAGTCCGAGTTCCGACTACTTCCGGACTTCCAAGTCTCCCCTTCGAGATCAAAAAAAAAAAAAGTCTCCCCTTCTCACGTACAGGTTGTAACTGCTTAGCTTTTGTAATTTTTCTTTTCTCATTACTTAGTTTGTTCTGTTTATTTAGTTGGTTGCTTATTTTGGTTAGTTAATTTAGGAAGCACGATGAAAATAAAGACAGATCAACAATACAAGCCCAATGTAAAAAATGAGCCGTATGTATTGCAATCTACAATTTCTTTTTTTTAAGACCAGTTTAGACACAGACACTCACACGCTCGCACACTCATCTGTATAATACTCCTTCCATTCTCTTATGATAGTCCCATTTCAACTTGGCACAATGACCAAGGAGAAGAAACCTTGCTTATCATCTAATTAATCCGGTCATTAAACACTCCTTGTTTTCCCGTAAAAACTTCTCGGTATTGATGTATTCATATGCATGCACCAGTCATTTTTCAGAGGAGTAACTCTGCACAAAGACCAAAACAGCCATTTATGACAAATCTAATGCTGCAACTCAAATGGGACTATCAAAAAAGAAAATTTTGTTTTTGAAAATAGGATGATCAAAAGAGAATGGAGGGAGGACTCGTGATCTGAGTCTGCCCCACCTAAAATTCCGAGCTAGCTCCACCACTGTTAGGAACTCTTCCCACTGCTAATTCTGAAAATATAATATTGCCGCTAAAAAATATCTGCGAATACACAATACAGATACTTATCTAAGCCAAATTTACATGAGAATTACCGAAGGTGTGGCAGAACCGCCCAAATTAAACCAGCTTAAGTGCACTGACCATTATTTTTAATTACTAATCAAGTCGTTGTGCACTTAAAACGGTGTAACCTGACAGTCTGTCGGGTAAATCCCGATTCAACCACAAGTTGTACATAAGGACCGAAACATACACCAGACGTCTCATACGAAGATGAGCACAGATAGTATAAGTACAACAAAGGTTCAAATTACAATACATCTTATGTCTGTTACAAACCGAGTTTCACACATAAATATACAACAGGATGGAATACAACTATGACAACTACACATCGGGCTCCATAACTTCCCATCCTTCAGCATCACAGTTATTATACTTAACACAGCAAGGACAATACTCGACAACATCCTGACCTGAAAATGGTTAAGCAACAAACACTGAGTAACTAATACTCAGCAAGACTTACCTGACTGTTGGTGTATACTTAGTCGACTCATAGCATGCAAGGCTCTTGGCTGTAGGTTTGTTTTGCCAAAAGGCAACTAAGAGTTGCTCCTTACTTTCAGTGTTTTAGCATCCAGATTATGGTGATAGCACTAACTTCTATGTTTGCGAGCTAGTATATTATTTAGTTTAATAATGGTATTTACTAGCAAGCAAACAATTACTATATCTTTATTCAATCAACCATTTCTTATCGCCATTCACTTTCATTATGTCGCACTGTGACAGAGAGATCAAGGTTCTCTTATCCGAGAGTAGCGGCGAATCGATCTGATTTTATACCTTGCAAGGTAGACCTAATCACAGGACACGTACGTGCCCCGTCGGGCCGTACATGGCAACCATTCTCCATATGCACCCCGCATAGGTTGAACTGCCCTGCAGCCTACAACGCTAATCCCCACCGATACCAACGACGGGTCAGCCATGGGTTACTGACTAGCACCACTGAAGAAGTCAGTATCAGTTCACTCTACCAGTTTGCATATAGGTACGTAGGTTTACCGGGTTCCACTACCTCGTACTATCGGCATGTGATTAGTACTGTTCAATCCTGATACCCTGGGCCCCACGAACGACTTCCACTTTTAATAATAAACCATCAATCCCATAATTATCTTTAAAAGCGAAATCCTATGTCTCGCGAGTGACGGTAATCACTCGACTTCTACTGGATTTATTTAAGCATAGCAACTAACGATGCAACAACTAGTATTTGACAAAGATACCTAAGGAATTATGCATTTATGGTTTTATACAATTCCTAGAAATGTAAATGCACATAGATATTTAAGTAAAACATTGTATAGTTTAAAATAGGGGTTATGCTCCGAGGCTTGCCTGACTGCTCAGAGATTAGTTCCTCCGGACCTGGGGCCGAGTCTTGTTGTTGCTCGACAGGTTCCTGTTGCTCCTGAGACTCAGCTACTAGCTCGTACACGACCTTAGTGGTGTCTATACGAATGAAATGATGCAATGCATGAGATGATGATCAAATGGTTTTTATGTTTATTTATTCACTTCTTTCTTTAATTCCCCTAGAATATTACACGTGCACTTAAGAGTTTAGCAATACATGCACACATGCAATATAAATATACCTCTTACTAGTGGTGTTGATCATTTTAGCTTCAATATATTCAGAGCCTCTGCTATATATGAACTATGATGTTTAGCATTAAGAAAACAACAATATTCATTTATGTACTTATGTGATAACTTATATTACCTATAAAAACAAGGTGCATAAATAAATTATTTTAAAGTTAAAGTGTCAATTATATTTATACTAACATTTTCATGGCTAGGAAATAAATCATTGGTCTAACACAAAGATTAATCTTAACATTTTTATTATCTTTTTATGATTTCTTATGAACTAACAAATTTGATAGGCCTTATTTTGACATAAATTAAGATATGCATGTAAAACTTAATGTATACATGATTGTATATTTTTCCTGGATAGAACTCTGCGTGAGTAATTTAACAAATTTTAGTTTATATTTTTCCCATTTTCTGTGATTTTATATGAATTTTACCAAACTAAATTCACTGATTAAATGACAAAAAATTAGAAATAGCTCTTGGGCCGGCTCTGAGCTCGGCCCGGCCAAGCACAGCGCCGAGCCCATCTCGCCTACGCGCGCGGGGCCCAGCACGCGCGTGGCCCGGCCCATCGGCCGGCTCGGCTCGCTTGGCCGAGCGGCCAAAAATGCCGGTGCGGCCGTAAGGCCCGCGGGGCCTCCCACTCTCTCCTCCTCCCTCACCTTCTTCTCGGACGGAGNGGAGGGGGAGGGGGGATGAACGCGAAATTGATGGCGTCGCTGAAGTGGTCCTGGCCGCCATTGGATAAGGGCGGGGAAGGGTGGCGGCGCGTGGCGGCGCGGTGTGGGCATGGGGTACGGCCAGGATGGGGCATTAATGGCGGGGTGGGAGCTCGGCGCGTGGCGCGATGGGGAGGTGGCCGCGCGGCGGCCCGGCCTGGCCGGCGCGTGGATGCCGAGGCCGGCGACCGGTCACGGCATGAGCGACACCGTGCCGTGGCGGCGCTCCTCATTTCTTTTTTCTCTTTTTTTTTGAAAATGAAATGTTACAGTCCTTCCCTCTAAAAAGAATCTCGTCCCGAGATTCCAAGGATGAAATGGATTTTAAGTAGGGTGGTGATGGTATTATACCTGGGTAAGTGATATGAAAGTCAGGATAATTTGTTTTGAGAAAAGCTTCACTTTCCCAAGTGGCTTCCCTTTTAGAGTGATGACTCCATTGAATCTTGTAGAAGAAACTGGTGCTGTGCCGAGTAACACGTTCCTTTCGATCAACAATTTTTATAGGCCACTCCTTATAAGCAATATCGGAGTCTACTTGAATATTTTCCATTCCTACCAACTCGGTGGGAATTCAAAGACATTTCTTTAGTTGAGAGACACGAAAGATATCATGAATGGCGGACAAATGTGGAGGAAGTCCCAATCGATAAGCAACTGGTCCACACCGTTCAATGATAGGGAATGGTCCAATATATCGAGGTGCCAATTTTCCTTTGACGCCGAAGCGTTGCATGCCCTTCATGGGAGACACTCGAAGATAGACATGATCACCAACTTGAAACTCAAAGGGTCGACGCCTTTTGTCGGCCTAACCCTTTTGACGAGACTGTGCAATCTTTAGATTCTTGTGTATGAAACGGACTTGCTTTTCGGCTTCTTGAACAATATCTGGCCCAAAATAATTTCTCTCACCAATTTCAGACCAATTTAGAGGTGTTCTACACCTGCGCCCATACAAGGCTTCAAAAGGGGCCATTTTGAGACTCTCTTGATAACTATTGTTATATGAAAATTCCGCTAGTGGAAGACACTCATCCCACTTTGTGCTATAAGTGTGAGCACATGCTCTCAGCATATCTTCAACAATTTGATTTACCCGCTCAGTTTGTTCATCGGTCTGAGGATGGTAAGCCGAGCTACGAATGAGCTTGGTACCAAGTGAGGCATGTAATTGTTCCCAAAAACGAGCTATAAACTGAGACCCATGGTCAGATATGATTATCTTGGGAACTCCATGAAGACTCACAATATGAGCAATGTATAGTTCAGTATAATTAGCTAACCTATACTTGGTTTTTACTGGAAGAAAATGTGCTGATTTCGTGAGACGATCTACGATAACCCAAATGGAATCATAACCTTTCAAGGTTTTAGGCAGTCCCACAATGAAATCCACATTGATGTCCTCCCATTTCCAAGATAGAATGCTCAATGGATGAAGTGGGCCAGCGGGTCTGAGGTGGTTAGCTTTCACTCGTTGACAAATGTCACATTCGTACACATACTTAGCAATTTCCCTTTTCATTCTAGCCCACTAGAACTGCTGCTTGAGATCTTGGTACATTTTGCTACTTCTAGGGTGAATAGAATAACAAGAAAGATGAGATTCATCAAGAATCTGCTTCTGGAGCTCCAGATCTTTAGGTACAACCATATGGTCTTTAAACCATAGAACACCGGCATCATTTAAATGGAAACAACGCACTCGTTCATCACTTTCAGCAAGCCTTTGCCGAATTTTCTCCATACCCACATCATTTTTCTGAGCAAGAATAATTTGATCACAAAGAGTGGGCAAAAGGATGAGATTATCAAGGGTGCCTTGCAAGATGATCCCTAAATTCAGTTTTCCCATTTCAAAGGACAGCTTCACTGAGAGTAGTAGCAGATAAACAATTGCGAGCCTTGCGGCTTAAAGCATCCGCTACCACATTGGCCTTGCCAAGATGATAGTGAATCTCCAGATCATAATCTTTAATCAACTCTAACCAGCTGTGGCAGACCGACCCAATTAATCCGGTTTAAAAGCATGGGACCACTATCATAGCAGTGCTCCACGCCCTTAAACCGAGCTAATCGTGCAATCCGTCAGATACCTTCCCGATTAAACCACCATTTCTCTCGACCGAAACGAAATAGCAGCAGTCCCACTCGAAGGTGGGCTTAGGCAGTACAACTCATCACATATTTTACAGCATAAGGTTCACATGGATAATTATACAAATACAGTGCATCAATTTTAGTTATTACAAACCAGAGTTATAAAACAGCGGAAGTCTAAACGTCGGTACACATAACATTATGCGGAGCCCACGCATAACATTCAATCACCGCGGCCCGAGTCAGACTCAGGTGGCACCTGCTCAACCACCCAACCTTCAGGCAACATGCACGGCCAAGTCAACGCAGCAACTGGATCGTAGCCAACACCAATATCTGAAAAGTTAAGCCACAAGCAAGGCTGAGTATACTAATACTCAGCAAGACTTAACCGACCAGGTTTAAATACTAGACATGCAAGGCTTTATGGCTGAGGGGTTTGTTTTGCCAAAAAGCATCTACAAGTTGATCCCTATTTTCAATATTTTAGCCAAGTTTAAAGTGGAACTAACCATTACTAAGTTTGCCAATCTATCCAACCACATCAGTGTCGAAAAACAATTGATTAACATAATATCAACAATTCTCATCTAACAACACTCTACCCCTTTGGCCCAAGAACTGATGCATGTCAAGAGATCAAGCAGCTTCATGTAACCGCGAAGGACGGACAACTCGAGTTGATTTTAACCATGCATGGGACATCCTAATCGCACGACCTGTGAGAGACACCCAGGACCTCACGGGGCAACCGTTCCCATCTCTCCCTGCCATCTGCCATCGGGGACCACTCCACCCGAGTGCACGCCCCAACGAACCCCAGGTGCCCTAGGCAAACCTGTGCCACGACCACTGCTACACTCGCCAACAACCCCACGCCCAATGGAGTGGATATGTCCATCAGACGTCAGTTTGAATCAAGTACTAGGTTTACCAGTTACCACATTTCTCGGCATACGATTAGTACCTTCAAAAGCTTGACCAACATCGCCACACAATCAATGCCTTAGCCAAGATTTCTCTGTGCAAGCGGGGTGTTCAAACAAACAGGAATATCACACAAGCCCTGCTTGCCAAATTTCATAAATTGATATAAAGTAAAGTCCTATATCTCGCGAGTGACAAGGCAATCACTCGACTTCTACCGGTCCTAATTAAGCATGGCATTCGATACGACCTACACATACTAGTATTAGGACATAGGTACCTAGGGATCATGCAACTAAGGTTTCATTCAACTCCTCGAAACTTAAATGCACAAATTAACGCATAAAGCAAACAGAGTTAGTTGTAACAGTAGGTTATGCTCCGGGGCTTGCCTTCTTGATCACCACTGGCCTTGGGCCCTTCCGGACTTTGGTCCGGGTCTTGAGCAGCAACCAGGTTCAACTCAGCAGCAGCTTGATCACCCTCGTGCTCGACCTCAAGCTCGTACACTCCGTCAATAATAGGATTATCTACATGAGATGCAGTACTGCACAAGCAATCCATTAGCGAAATGACTGCAACAACTCACTAATACATCACTGGGCAATCATTTACGGATTATCAACAACTAAGAAACTCACAAAGGAAACTAGGTGTGGTTGCTTTTAGTTGCTGATTAAACTTAGTTTAAATCTGAATTAACATATGTAAAGAAGTTTTATGAAGCCCTTTCTAACCTGTTAAAGCAACTTAAACTATTTCATAAATTAAGTGAAACATCTATAAAAGACCACTAGTAGTAAAAAGGGGTTCATAGGGCATAATTGGAAATTCATTTTTGCTTCAGGGGAAGAGCCGGTCTAATCGGTTATTAGCACAGGTCTAACCGGTTTGGGACCGGTCTGACCGAGTTTGGCACCGGTCTGACCGGTCACAAACTCCACTTAACTAGTTCTTAACAAATTAAACCTAGATAACATCTTTTTATAAACAAAAATTTAGGTAAATATGTTTCTGTGTTCCTGACAGCCCAATCCATTTTTCAGGAAGTTTTCAGTATTTTACCTATTTGTCTTCTATTTCTTTTAACAGCCAACATTTACCATTAGTTATAAAATCATAATAAATTCTATAAACACTTTCTGTAGCTGGAATTTTTACTGCAACTACTAATCTACCAGAGACATTTTATGTGAATTTTTCATATTTTTCTGAGTTATACAGAATATTGGGTAATTTATCCACTCTCAATTAGTTAGAAACAAACTTAATTCCCACTCTACCACAATCATGAATAAACTTTGGCCAACAGATGCTCAACTCAACTCTACTAATCATAACAGAACCATCAAAAGTGGTTTTGCATTTTTAGCACATTCCTATGATTTATAAAGCAATAAACCATCTCTCAAACACTCATTCATACATACAGAAATACATTTAGAATCACACAGATTCCACATGCACATGATACATCACTGGAAAGACAATTTCCCAAGGATTCCAGAAAGTCCAAAATCATGATTTTATGGTTTTTGTGTGATTTTTGGTGATTTATTAAGTTTCAGCCAAATTCAAAAGGGAAGAAAACGTGAATAGTAAAAGCAATCTTTACATCGGGGTCCCCAGGAAACTGAAACTAATTGCCGATAGGTCCTTTCTTTGCGGATAGGTCCTCAGAGACTTACGACCAGGCCCCTGCAAGTTTTCCGCCTTTAATCATAACTCCAAATATTTACAAAAAACCCCTGCAAGTTCTAACTCTTTACCTCTCACTCCTATTTCTTCTACCTCCAGACAAGGCTCGGTCGGCTCGGCTCTGTCTTCTGACCGGCAGTGGAGGGCGGCGCCGGCGGCCCTCCCTGGCCTGGGCGCCCAAGCAGGCAGCCAAGGCACCTCCCCAGGCCGCGCCTGGCCTGGAGTGGGCGGCCGGCCGTGGCCCCACGGCCCCTGGCCACGGGCGCCTCCAGCGGCCTGTGCAGGCGGCGGCGGCCCGGCCTCCTGGTGGCCGGAAGAGGACGGGGAAAAGGCCGGGGAGTATCAAGGCACTACGGAGAATCCATTTTGAGGGTTGGTGGAGGCCGAGATGGAGCAGAGAGTTACGACCACGGGAGGATTGGAGCTCGGACCGAGCAGAGGCAATGGCGGCCGGATTCTTCGATTTCTCTGAGTATGGGCAATGGCGGAGGGAGCTAGGCACTGGAGGGCGGAGTGGGCGAGGTAAAGGAGCTTGGGCCGCAGTGAATTGGATAATGGCTGAGCAGGGGGAGTGGATTTGGCCGCGGCGTCTTTACTGAGCTCGTCGGCCAAGAATGCGGTGGTGACGCTGTTTTCCTCGTGCGTATGTGGCGGGACAGCGCAGCAGGGCCGCTTGGCATGAACCAAATGGGACGAGGAGCGAAGGCCGCGTGGCAGGACAGCTGGAGAGCGATGGATGGCGTCGACGACGCCGAGGTGCCCCCTGGCCGGAGATAACCGGTGTGACCGGTTATCCTAACCGGTCAGACCGGATTCGGTCGCCTGACTGAGTGACGAGTCTGTTTTTCCTTCGACTGTTCTCCCAATTTTGTGTAGAAACTCTAGGATCGCCCAATATGAAAGTTATAGAGGATAGTTCAGGCTACAATTCTTACAAAGGAACTTACATTATTTGCTCAATGGTTTGGAAGTTACATGGCCGAGAAAATGGGCAAAACTCACAGTTTTCGGGACAGTCGAAACGACTAAGTGTTGAAAATTCAGGGTTTTACCTGATTTTGGCCAAGATTTTGAATGACCAAACCAAGTTTGCCTTGATCCACATCACCACCATTGTAAAGAGGGTACTTTGTACTCCAACTTTTATATTGGTGGAATTTCAAGTGTTTAGGCAAAATCTAAATATATTAGCCTCTCGAGAAGGGTAGAAAGTAAAACTCGCAACACATGAAATGACGATCAACGGAGTTCAAAATCGAATTTGAATTTTTGTTTGAACTTTCCATACTCATTTGAGTTCATAAACATGTAGTGGACATTATTTGTGACATTTTAATATACTTTTTGTATTTTGACTATTTTGGTTATTTTGGTTGACTAAGTCAACACATACACACAAATGCACAAACAACACAATTATGAAATGATGCATGTCATTACATGGTTTAATCAAATTCATTACAGGTCTTAATTACACTAGTGACACCAGGGGTGTCACAGCCCTCCCCCCTTAAAAGAATCTCGCCCCGAGATTCCGGTGCAGAATTTTTGTGCGGAAATGAAATTACCTGGAATAGAGCTCATAAAATCCGGATATTTGGATTTAAGATATGATTCCTCTTCCCACGTAGCTTCATCTTCAGTATGATTACTCCACTGAACTTTATAGAATTTTATAACCTTTCTTCTTGTGGTTCTATCCTTTTGATCAATAATCTTGATAGGACGAACTATATAGGTTAAATCTGGTTCAATGGGAATTTCTTCATATGAGATAGATTCTTCCGGCACTCGAAGACACTTCTTGAGTTGGGAGACATGAAATACATTGTGTACGGCCGAGAGATTAATTGGGAGCTGAACCTTATATGCCACGGGTCCACAAATTTCCAAGATTGGAAAAGGTCCAATATAGCGAGGAGCTAATTTTCCCTTTACACCAAACCTTTGGACGCCTTTTGTTGGTGAAACCCGAATATAAACATGATCGCCCACTTCAAAGGCTAAATGCTTTCTTCTTTTGTCATAATAGCTCTTTTGGCGAGATTGTGCAGCCTGAAGATTTTTCTGAATGATTTTCAACTTATCTTCAGCCTCTTGGACTAAATCTGGTCCAAAGAAATTCCGTTCACCGGGTTTGGACCAATTCAAAGGGGTACGACACCGTCGCCCATACAAGGCTTCAAATGGTGCCATTTTTAGGCTTGCTTGATAGCTATTATTGTATGAAAATTCAGCCAAAGACAAGCATTGATCCCAAGTTTTGTCATAATGTATGACACAAGCTCTAAGCATATCCTCCACTATTTGATTCACCCTTTCGGTTTGCCCATCAGTTTGAGGATGGTAAGTGGAGCTACGAATCAATTTGGTGCCCAGGGAAGCATGTAATTGTTCCCAAAAGCGAGCAACAAATTGAGTGCCTCGATCAGAAATAATTGTCCTGGGAATTCCATGAAGGCAAACAATCCGATCGATATAGATTTCAGCATACCTCTTGGTAGTATAACCTGTGTTAACCGGAATACAATGAGCGGTCTTGGTGAGCCTATCAACAATCACCCAAATGAAGTCATGTTTACGAGAGGTGTTGGGCAAGCCCACAATAAAATTCATAGCTATGTCATCCCATTTCCAAGATGGAATAGGCAGAGGTTGCAATGTTCCAGCTACCTTGAGATGACTTGCCTTCACCCTTTGACATGTATCACATTTGGACACATATTTAGCAATCTCTCTTTTCATTCTTGTCCACCAAAAATTCTCCGTCAAATCTTGGTACATTTTATTGCTACCCGGATGAATAGAGAATTTTGATAAGTGAGCCTCATCAAGAATTTGTTTTCTTAGCTCATGGTCTTTAGGTACCACAATCCATTGCTCAAACCAAAGAATTCCCTTCCAAGTCTTGCCGAAAGCATTTATATTTGGGCAACCCTTGAGCTAGCCCTTGCTTTATATGAGCAATCCCTTTATCTTTTGATTGTTCCATAATAATCCTTTCCCTCAATGTGGACTCTACCACCATGTGGTTTAATGAGCCTTGGGGAACAATTTCCAAATTTAATTTGGACATTTCATGGCAAAGAGTTTCATTGAAAGATGTGGTGATGAGACAATTACATTGAGCTTTGCGGCTTATGGCGTCCGCCACCACATTGGCTTTTCCTGGATGGTAATGCACCTCAAGATCATAATCCTTGATTAGCTCTAACCATCTTCTTTGACGCATATTAAGATCAGCTTGGGTGAAGATATATTTGAGGCTCTTATGGTCAGTGTAAATATTGCAATGCGTGCCCATAAGGTAATGCCTCCAAATCTTTAAGGCATGAACCACAGCAGCTAATTCCAAATCATGCGTGGGATAATTTACTTCATGAGGCCTAAGAGCTCGAGAAGCATAAGCAATGACTCGATCTTCTTGCATAAGCACACAACCAAGACCAGTGCCAGATGCATCACAATAAACATCGAAGGGCTTGGATGTGTCCGGTTGAGCTAGAACCGGTGCTGAGGTTAGAAGCTTTCTCAATGTGTGGAAGGCTTGCTCACATTTTTCACTCCACACGAATTTCTCTCCTTTCTTGAGAAGTTCAACATAGGTTTGGCAATTTTGGAGAAATCTGGAACAAAGCGGCGATAATATCCTGCTAAACCCAGAAAACTCCGAATCTGGTGGACTGATTTAGGAGGCTTCCAATCCAGTACTTCTTGCACTTTTCCTGGATCGACAGCAATTCCCTCGGCTGAAACAGTGTGCCCCAAAAATTTTACACTGGACAGCCAGAATTCACATTTACTGAATTTTGCATAAAGCTGATGATCTCTGAGGCGTTGGAGCACAATGCGGAGGTGCTGAGCATGTTCCGCCTCATTTTTGGAGTATATCAGAATATCATCAATAAACACAACCACAAATTTGTCCAGCTCGGGCATAAAGACTGAATTCATCAGATACATGAAGTATGCTGGAGCATTGGTGAGACCGAATGACATCACTAGGTACTCATAGAGCCCATAGCGAGTGGAGAAAGTCGTCTTCGGTATATCACTTGGCCGGATTTTTATTTGATGATAGCCAGAGCGAAGATCAATCTTCGAGAATACCTTTGCTCCAGACAACTGATCAAAAAGGGCATCAATGCGGGGAAGTGGGTATTTATTTTTGATAGTCACCGCATTGAGAGGTCGGTAATCAACACATAACCTCAAAGTCTTGTCCTTTTTCTTCACAAACAGAGCGGGGTAGCCCCATGGTGAATAGCTAGGATGAATATAGCCCTTGTCTAGCAATTCTTGAAGTTGGATTTTCAGTTCAGCTAATTCCTTAGGTGCCATTTTATAAGACCTTTTGGAGATAGGAGCAGTACCGGGTTGTAATTCAATCACAAATTCAATTTTCCGGTCAGGTGGCATTCCCGGTAAATCATCAGGAAATACGTCCGGATATTCAGATACAACCGGGATCTTCTCCAAAGGGGTTTCTATTGCAGAGAAGGCACAAGAATTCCTGAGTTCCTGGCGAGGTAAATATAGTGGAGCAAATTCCCTGTATACCATTGAAAAATATAGCCATCCCCTATACGCCATCAAAATTTAGTCCATTCCCTGTATGCCATCACTTTTAATTTTCCATCCTCTCTATGCCACTAGAGTCACGGCACAGTCATGTGGCTGTTAGATGACCAGGGAAAAGACACTTTTACCCCTAGAAGAAATCTCATGCTGCTTCGCCGTAACCATTGGCAGCTACACTAAAGACGTGTGCACACCACAAAACTGCAGAAAGTAATCAGAAATAGTAGCAGCAACTAATCACATTTATGATCCTCCGAGAGCGGGAGCGAGTGCTGCGGCTGCTCCTCCGAGAGTACGAGAGCGGGCGGCGCCTCCAGCACGAGCAGCTCCTGCATGGCGCGCTGCCGCGGACGGACGCCTCCGCTGCGAGCTGCCACCGCTCTCCGTGCCCGCTGCGTCGCTGGCCTCGGAGCACGCCACGTCGGCCGCCAACGCGTGCCTGATGCGGCGCTCCGTGCCCGCGCGAGGGGCTGCAGATGTGGCGGCCGGCGGCACGGTGGCCCACGAGGAGATTGCGGCAAGCCCGTGTCGTGAAGGGGCAGCAGCCGGCCTGCACTCGCTGCCGTCCTGGTGGGTCGCCGTTGCAGTCCTCTAGGTTTGGGATGAGATTAGAATCGATTTTTTTAGAAAGACTGGAATCAATTTGGGAGAGGAGATGAGACGAGGACATGAGGGGGTCGGAGATTCTGTATAAGAGCAGGGCAGGGGTAAAAAGGTCCGAAGGAAACATGACTAGCTCGTTTTAACGGTGCTGCAGTACCTTTCACCGTTAAATTTGACGCCAATGGCACAGAAGGAACGAGAAATTATAAGCGATGGCATAGAGGGAATAGGCTAATTTTCAATGGCATATAAGGAACGGCTATATTTTTCGGTGGCATACACAGAATTTGCTCAATATAGTGTTGATGCCCCATGAGTTGGAGAGTTGATTTCCACACAACGGGAAGGGATATCTAAATTGGCCCCATGATTTTCCATCCAATTCATACCCAAAATAATATCTATCCCTTGGTTCTCCAAGAGAATGAAATTAGTCTCATATACTTTACTACCCAACTTGAGAGGTACCTTTTTCACAATTTGATGAGAGCCTATTCTACCACCAGGGGTAGATATGATATATTGTTGAGTAGTATGTGTAAAAGTAAAATTGTGTTTGGCAGCAAGTTTATTGCTCATAAAACTATGTGAGGCTCCAGAATCAAACAGAACATATGTAGGCATATTTCGGATAGAGAAAATACCCGACATCACTGGAGCACCAGCAGGGAGTTCATTCATAGTAGCGAAGTTCAGTCTGCCCTGCCTGACAACTGCCACTCGCTTCTTGCCTGGATTATTTGCTTGATTTTTAGCATTATTCCCACCTTGCCTGGGAAATTTGCAATCCCTAGAGAAATGGCCTGGCCTTCCATAATTATAGCAAGGAGCATTACTGGGACGAGGCGGCTGCTGTCCCGGAGCTGGAGCACGATATCCCTGAGTTTGCTGCTGTGAAGGCCTGATAACCCATGACCCTGGCTGAGGGGTCCTCTGAAGAGACTGAGCAGGATTCTTCTGCACCAACCGGAACTTGGGCGGTGGAGAGCTAGATTGGCCAACTGGGGCCTTCCTCTTCTTCTCAGCCTTATGAGCATTCATACTATCTTCCTTGGTAATGGCCATGTTTACCAAATCATTATAGCTATCTGCCTTGATCAGAGAAAGCTTATCCCTCAGCTTTGAGCTAAGGCCCCGGCGGAAGCGGTCTTGCCTTTTTGCATCAGTATCAACGTGATAGCCCGCATATCGTGCCAACTGATTGAAAACCTGAGCATATTGCAGCACGTTGCGGGTTCCTTGAGTCAGAGCTAGAAACTCATGTCAACGTGATAGCCCGCATATCGTGCCAACTGATTGAAAACCTGAGCATATTGCAGCACGTTGCGGGTTCCTTGAGTCAGAGCTAGAAACTCATTCAACTTGCGGTCCATAAGACCAGCAGGAATGTGGTGAGCACGGAAAGCCGTCTTGAACTCATCCCAAGTCACAATATGATCGGCAGGGAGCATGCCGTTGTGAGTATCCCACCATAGGCGTGCCGGACCGCGTAACTGCTGAGCGGCAAAGCGGGCCTTGTTGGCTTCCGAGCAAGGAGACACCAACAGAGAAAACTTGGACTCAATGATACTGAGCCAGGCGTCAGCGTCCAGAGGATCCTCAGTCTTGTCAAATAGAGGTGGCTGGGTACCAGTGAAATCCGAGTACGTTGCCTCCTGCGGATGCTGATTGTGACGTCCGCCATTCGGCTGTGAATTCACTTGTGCTTCGGTCAAGCGCCGAAGAAGCTCCGTCTGCATAGCCAACACCTCAGTGAGGTTGGTGGGCAGAGATGGTGGAAGAGGTAGACCACCCTCCGGAGTTTTCGACATCTGCATTATTTCAAACTCCCAATTAGTAATGCCATTCTTAGAATTACAAAATCAAAAGGATGATAAAATTACTAACAACATAAGAATGATTCTTGGCAAGGTTAGTATAAATCATCATCCATTATGTTGGTACTCGCATCCCTAACTTGCTAAAGGGTAATAAGGAAACTACCCAATATTGGATGCATTGCTAATGTCAGTTCTGGGGTGTTAACAGATTTCTGAAGCGAGATTCAAAAATTCATATCTGCAGTTTTGTTAACCCAAAAATTCTCATCTTTTGTGAGAGGAGAGCTTGTATTATTGTCTAAATCTTTTGTATTTGGTGGTCAGGCTGTTTCCAATTGGAAGAGGGCGAAATTTGCAAGTTTCTAGCTGCCTGTCATTCTGAAATTTTCAGCAAGCAGGGTCAGAGTAAATTGAGCATAACTTATGTTGTCTTGCTCCAAAAGAGCTGAATTTTTTATAAAAGCTAGACCATGAAATTTTGTACAAGTTTGGTATTCATGACCCATTCTAAAAACATCATTTTCAAGGAGTAAAACTGAGGACAAGCTGATTGCAACAAAGCTGAAAACAGCATATATACATAGATGGTTCTTCCATACTAGTGGCATATATTACAAGATCCATGAGATAATTTACATCACCTACTAGTGGCATATCTCACAATATCCATGAACAATTTACATCATCCCTTTGGCGGATTAAAAGTCTACCATAAGTGCAAGGATTACATTCATGGATACAAAAGCGAGTCAGTCCCCTAACAACATCAGCTAGTCGACAAGGTAGAGGATCTCGGGATCTTCCTCATCATCGGACCCATCGTTTCCACCATTAGGAGGTGGCGCCTGGTTCACTGAGCCTTCTTCATCTGACATGGCAGGGTCATTAAGCTCAACCGGCTGCCCTGAAACGGTGTCCAGGCCCGACTCGCCCTGCAAGGGCAGCTCTGGAGGCACAGGCGCTGGTGGAGGATGCTGCAACTCTGCAATCACCTCCTGAGCTTCATTCAGGTCATCCTCCAAGTGGGCCACTAACTCGTGTTGCTCAACTAGCTCTTCATTGAGGTGGTGGACTTGGTGATGCAAGCCCCTGACCTGATCAGCTAGAGCCTGAGCTGCTGCCGCCACTAAATGGTTCTGGTGAACGAGTGTCTCAATGAGGTCAGCAGATGCTCTCCCATAGTCAACCAAAGCATTCGTGGTAGGGTCCTGAACTTGGGCCCTGCTGTCCCACCACAATATGGCATTTCCAGGCCGTGGTGGAAACAAGGCTGCCGGAGTGTCGTAGAGCTGCACCTGATGTTGCTGTCCAAATAGCAGCAACGCGTGTTGTGCCACGAGCTCACAACCGGACAAGAAGGCATGGGCCCGTGTAGCCACCACCAAGTCTTCCGGCCTTACTTCGGGAGGGCTCGGAATGGTGACGGTGACCTCAAACTGCATCACGTTCCACTCCACGCGATGCACCCCAACGTAGCGCGGCGGCTCTGTGTAACCGCAGCGCTGCACGGTCTCCCACAGAAGCGCGGGAAAACCCCCCAAGTGGAGGCAAGTGGAGTGGTAGTGCCCCTGCTCGTCAATGTACATGGTACGGTTGCTAGGGCCGGCCATCTGAAAGAAAACACAACCAAAACAAGTTTGGGTCAGAAGGCTACCCAACCCCGCAATTAATTGAAACTGAACAGATTTCTGGAACAAATTTCAAAAATTCATAACTCAAAATTGAGCAATCCAAAAATCACCAAATTTCACCAGAATATTAAAGACATATTTCTCTACAACTTTGGTATTGAGTGTCAGTGCTAAATATGGCTGCAATTCATCCAAATTCTCATGGACAAAAACGGATGTATGCAGGAATTATACAGCAGACAGAGAGGTAGTAAAAAGACCATATCTCCCCATCCTGCTGGGCCAAATGACCTGAATTTTGGCAATGGACAGATGCACAAATTTGAAGCAACTTTTCTATTCATGAGTTTCAGAGAAAAGTTCAATAAGACAGGTCAATCTCCGCCTTGAGCAGAGTTGGTCAGATTTGGACAGAAACCAACCTGATGGTAAAACAATCATAACTCTCAATTGGCTGGGCCAAAAATGTCGAAATTTTTACAGCAGCTGGGTAAAAAGATTTAGAACAACTTTTATAATTTGAGCTTTTGCAGCTGAGGTGATCTTGTTGGTCAAAAAATTACAACTAGCTGACAGGGTCAAAAGAGTCTAGAATATCCTTAGGTGTGTAGACTTAATCCATACTCAACCCAAAATTCAATGTTGACCCTAGCCCATATTTTAGCATTTGTTCCTCAATATGATGCATGAATGATCATCCGATCCATCCTCACAAATGAAACAATTGTCAAGTATTCTTGGACTTACGTGGTTAGTCAACGGTGGCACATATAATACGTCTCTCCTTATAATAACAAGTCGAAATTCTACCGAGTACAAACCTAGGGTTTCGCTGTTAGTGTATCTGCAGAAAAATGTTCATCACTGAACCGTTTGTGCCAGCACTCCCATGTACCTCACGCCATATGGGTGATGCATATGCGGTTACCCATATATGATGACCACACCATGTTGCTCACTATAGAAGCAACAGTTCAACCAGTAAATTAAAAGCACTCCAGTCATTATAACACCGTGAAGATGTTATATTGACTGCACCCCAAGTAGGCCACTGCTTGGGGAACAGTGTCCAGTAGTCACACCCTCTGGCGATGGGCGACCATTTACTCACCTGACGTCTGTTTGCGTCGTTACAGAAATTAAATTGCAGAAAATGAATGTGCTGGAAGTCAGTCATATATATAACATATAAGCCACCTGAAAACTACCCACATAAACCCTAGGGCTCACGTTCTATTATTGTCAAACCCTAGCGTAACCAACGAGGTTTTCAAAAGTCCAGATTAAGATTTGCAGATCAAGAAAACGTTTTTAGGACTTGTCATACCACCCGCTGCCTATTTTTCGGCTCTGATACCAGCTGTGGCAGACCGCCCCAATTAATCCGGTTTAAAAGCATGGGACCACTATCACAGCAGTGCTCCACGCCCTTAAACCGAGCTAATCGTGCAATCCGTCGGATACCTTCCCGATTAAACCACCATTTCTCTCGACCGAAACGAAATAGCAGCAGTCCCACTCGAAGGTGGGCTCAGGCAGTACAACTCATCACATATTTTACAGTATAAGGTTCACATGGATAATTATACAAATACAGTGCATCAGTTTTAGTTATTACAAACCAGAGTTATAAAACAGTGGAAGTCTAAACCATAGTTATTACATAACATTATGCGGAGCCCACGCATAACATTCAATCACCGCGGCCCGAGTCAAACTAAGGCGGCACCTGCTCAACCACCCAACCATCAGGCAACATGCACGGCCAAGTCAACGCAGCAACTAGATCGTAGCCAACACCAATATCTGAAAAGTTAAGCCACAAGCAAGGCTGAGTGTACTAATACTCAGCAAGACTTACCCGACCAGGTTTAAATACTAGACATGCAAGGCTTTATGGCTGAGGGGTTTGTTTTGCCAAAAAGCATCGTTGATCCCTATTTTTAATATTTTAGCCAAGTTTAAAGTGGAACTAACCATTACTAAGTTTGCCAATCTATCCAACCACAATCAGTGTCAAAAAACAATTGATTAATATAATATCAACAATTCTCATCTAACAACACTCTACCCCTTTGGCCCCAGAACTGATGCATGACAAGAGATCAAGCAGCTTCATGTAACCGCGAAGGATGGACAACTCGAGTTGATTTTAACCATGCATGGGACATCCTAATCGCACGACCCGTGAGAGACACCCAGGACCTCACGGGGCAACCGTTCCCATCTCTCCCTGCCATCTGCCATCGGGGAAAACTCCACCCGAGTGCACGCCCCAACGAACCCCAGGTGCCCTAGGCAAACCTGTGCCGCGGCCACTGCTACACTCGCCAACAACCCCACGCCCAATGGAGTGGATATGTCCGTCAGACGTCAGTTTGAATCAAGTACTAGGTTTACCAGTTACCACATTTCCCGGCATACGATTAGTACCTTCAAAAGCTTGACCAACATCGCCACACAATCAATGCCTTAGCCAAGATTTCTCTGTGCAAGCGGGGTGTTCAAACAAACAGGAATATCGCACAAGCCCCGCTTGCCGAATTTCATAAATTGATATAAAGTAAAGTCCTATATCTCGCGAGTGACAAGGCAATCACTCAACTTCTACCGGTCCTATTTAAGAATGGCTTTCGATACGACCTACACATACTAGTATTAGGACATAGGTACCTAGGGATCATGCAACTAGGGTTTCATTCAACTCCTCAAAACTTAAATACACAAATTAAGGCATAAAGCAAAGAGAGTTAGTTGTAACAGTGGGTTATGCTCCGGGGCTTGCCTTCTTGATCACCACTGGCCTTGGGCCCTTTTGGACTTTGGTCCGGGTCTTGAGCAGCAACCAGGTTCAACTCAGCAGCAGCTTGATCACCCTCGTGCTCGACCTCAAGCTCGTACACTCCGTCAACAATAGGATTATCTACATGAGATGCAAATGCATGAGATGCAGTAATGCACAAGCAATCCATTAGCGAAATGACTGCAACAACTCACTAATACATCACTGGGCAATCATTTACGGATTATCAACAACTAAGAAACTCACAAAGGAAACTGGGTGTGGTTGCTTTTAGTTGCTGATTAAACTTAGTTTAAATCTGAATTAACATATATAAAGAAGTTTTATGAAGCCCTTTCTAACCTGTTAAAGCAACTTAAACTATTTCATAAATTAAGTGAAACATCTATAAAAGACCACTAGTAGTAAAAAGGGGTTCATAGGGCATAATTAGAAATTCATTTTTGCTTCAGGGGAAGAACCGGTCTAACTGGTTATTAGCACCAGTCTAACCGGTTTGGGACCGGTCTGACCGGATTTGGCACCGGTCTGACCGGTCACAAACTCCACTTAACTAGTTCTTACCAAATTAAACCTAGATAACATATTTTTATAAACAAAAATTTAGGTAAATATGTTTCTGTGTTCCTGACAGCCCAATCCATTTTTCAGGAATTTTCCAGTATTTTACCTATTTGTCTTCTATTTCTTTTAACAGCCAACATTTACCATTAGTTAGAAAATCATAATAAATTCTATAAACACTTTCTGCAGCTGGAATTTTTACTGCAACTACTAATCTACCAGAGACATTTTATGTGAATTTTTCATATTTTTCTGAGTTATACAGAATATTGGGTGATTTATCCACTCTCAATTAGTTAGAAACAAACTTAATTCCCATTCTACCACAATCATGAATAACCTTTGGCCAACAGATGCTCAACTCAACTCTACTAATCATAACAGAACCATCAAAAGTGGTTTTGCATTTTTAGCACATTCCTATGATTTATAAAGCAATAAACCATCTCTCAAACACTCATTCATACATACAGAAATACATTGGGAATCACACAGATATTCCACATGCACATGATACATCACTGGAAAGACAATTTCCCAAGGATTCCACAAAGTCCAAAATCATGATTTTATGATTTTTGTGTGATTTTTGGTGATTTATTAAGTTTCAGCCGAATTCAAAAGAGAAGAAAACGTGAATAGTAAAAGCAATCTTTACATCGAGGTCCCTGGGNCGGCCGTGGCCCCACGGCCCCTGGCCACGGGCGCCTCCGGCGGCCTGTGCAGGCGGCGGCGGCCCGGCCTCCTGGTGGCCGGAAGAGGACGGGGAAAAGGCCGGGGAGTATCAAGGCACTACGGAGAATCCATTTTGAGGGTTGGTGGAGGCCGAGATGGAGCAGAGAGTTACGACCACGGGAGGATTGGAGCTCGGACCGAGCAGAGGCAATGGCGGCCGGATTCTTCGATTTCTCTGAGTATGGGCAATGGCGGAGGGAGCTAGGCACTGGAGGGCGGAGTGGGCGAGGTAAAGGAGCTTGGGCCACAGTGAATTGGATAATGGCTGAGCAGGGGGAGTGGATTTGGCCGCGGCGTCTTTACTGAGCTCGTCGGCCAAGAATGCGGTGGTGACGCTGTTTTCCTCGTGCGTATGTGGCGGGACAGCGCAGCAGGGCCGCTTGGCACGGGCCAAATGGGACGAGGAGCGAAGGCCGCGTGGCGGGACAGCTGGAGAGCGATGGATGGCGTCGACGACGCCGAGGTGGCCCCTGGCCGGAGATAACCGGTGTGACCGGTTATCTGAACCGGTCAGACCGGATTCGGTCGCCTGACTGAGTGACGAGTCTGTTTTTCCTTCGACTGTTCTCCCAATTTTGTGTAGAAACTCTAGGATCGCCCAATATGAAAGTTATAGAGGATAGTTCAGGCTACAATTCTTACAAAGGAACCTACATTATTTGCTCAATGGTTTGGAAGTTACATGGCCGAGAAAATGGGCAAAACTCACAGTTTTCGGGACAGACGAAACGGCTGAGTGTTGAAAATTCAGGGTTTTAACTGATTTTGGCCAAGATTTTGAATGACCAAATCAAGTTTGCCTTGATCCACATCACCACCATTGTAAAGAGGGTACTTTGTACTCCAACTTTTATATTGGTGGAATTTCAAGTGTTTAGGCAAAATCTAAATATATTAGCCTCTCGAGAAGGGTAGAAAGTAAAACTCGCAACACATGAAATGACGATCCACGGAGTTCAAAATCGAATTTCGAATTTTTGTTTGAACTTTCCATACTCATTTGAGTTCATAAACATGTAGTGGACATTATTTGTGACATTTTAATAAACCTTTTGTATTTTGACTATTTTGATTATTTTGGTTGACTAAGTCAACACATACACACAAATGCACAAACAACACAATTATGAAATGATGCATGTCATTACATGGTTTAATCAAATTCATTACGGGTCTTAATTACACTAGTGACACCAGGGGTGTCACACCAACGCCTTTGGCGCATATTCAATTCATGTTGGGTAAATATATACTTGAGACTTTTATGATCTGTATATATATGAACTGAATTTCCTAGAAGATAGTGGCGCCAGATCTTCAATGCATGCACCACGGCTGCTAACTCCAGATCATGAGTAGCATAATTTTCCTCATGGCGCTTAAGTGAACGAGAAGCATAAGCAATTACACGCCGGTCCTGCATCAAGACATAGCCAAGCCCAGTACCCGACGCATCGCAATATACGTCGAAGGGCCGGGTAAGGTCTAGCTGGGCTAATACAGGAGCCATCGTTAAAAGATTCCTGAGAGTGTGAAAAGCTTGTTCACACTTATCATTCCATTCAAACTTAACATCTTTCTTAAGCAATTCTGTCATGGGCTTTGCAACTTTTGAGAACTCTGGGACAAAACGCCGATAATAACCAGCTAATCCCAGAAAACTTTGAATGTCAGAGACTGATTCAGGAGTAGACTGATTCAGGAGTCTCCCAATCCAACACATCCTGAATCTTCTTAGGATCAATAGATATACCCTCGGGTGAGATGATGTGTCCCATGAATGGAACTTTATTGATCCAGAATTCACACTTGCTAAACTTTGCATACAATTGATGATCCCGAAGTTGCTGAAGAACAATTCGGAGATGCTCGGCATGTTCTTGCTCATTTTTGGAATATATAAAGATGTCATCGATAAATACAACAATAAACTTGTCTAATTCTGGCATGAATACCGAATTCATGAGATGCATAAAATGAGCCAGAGCATTGGTCAATCCAAAAGACATGACCAAGTACTTATACAAACCATATCGTGTGGAAAAGGCTGTCTTTGGAATATCCTCTGGTCTAATCTTTATTTGATGATAGTCAAATCAAAGATCAATTTTTTAGAAAACCTTGGCACCAGCTAGTTGATCAAATAGGATATCAATACGAGGAAGTGGATATTTATTTTTGATAGTGACAACATTTAAAGGCCTATAGTCCACACATAACCTAAGGCTTTGATCCTTCTTCTTAACAAACAATGCAGGACAACCCCAAGATGAAGTGCTTGGACGAATGAAACCCTTATCTAACATTTCTTGTAACTATGTTTTCAATTCAGCTAGCTCATTAGGAGCCATGAGGTATGGCCTTCTAGATATGGGTGATGTGCCTGATTGCAACACAATGACAAACTCAACATCACGCTCTGGTGGCATGCCCGGCAAGTCATCTGGAAATACATCAGGATACTCGCATACCACCGGTATATCTTTTATGGATTTGCCCTCAGTGTGATTCACCGTGTGGTTCAAGATCTTATGATTAGCAAGGTGTATTTCTAAGGAGCCATGTGTTGGAGAATCTATGTGAACTGTCCGTGCAGAAACATCTAAAAGAACCCCATGTAAATCCATCCAGTTTATGCCCAAAATGATATCAATCCCCTGAGATGGAAGTAGGATGAATTGAGTGGGAAAGATGTGACCATCTAGGTTGAGAGGTATGGACTTTGTCATTTGGTTTGTGAAAATTTGCCCTCCCAGTGAAAGGATCTTATAGGGACTCTTTAAGTCATCTACTGGTAATTGGTGTCTAGTTACACAAATTTTACTTATAAAAGTATGTGATGCACCAGAATCAAATAACATCATAGCTGGTTGATTATTAATGGAGAATGTACCCGCCGTAACTGGTGCTCCTTCAGGAACCTCCTCAAGCTGGGTGTAGTTCACACGACCAGGCTTGAAATGAACCACTTTCTTCTTCTGATGCAACTGGTTGGGGTTCTGACCTTGCTTGGGCGGCATAGGACACTCTCGAGCAAAATGACCAAGCTGACCACAGTTATAGCAAGGAGAGAAATTGGGGCGACTGCCCATAATCTGCACTGGTGCCCTCTGTACATTCTGCTGAGTAGGAGGCCTAAATGAACCTTGCTGCTGATGCTGATATTGAGGCGGCCGGTTGACATTCTGCTGCATGGGCGGCCTAAACACAGGCCGGTGCTGAGGTGGCTTATACACCTGCTGATGCTGGTATGGTGCACGCGGCGGTCCTGTCTGAACCAGACGGAACCTCTGCGGAGCGCTGCTAGAAGACCCCACAGCAGGGGCCTTCCTCTTCTTATCAGCCTTATGAGCTAAGTGGACGTCTTCTTGAGTGATAGCCCCATTGACTAGCTCACTAAAGCTGTTAAACTTGAACATAGCCAGACAATCCTGAAGTTTACTGTTAAGACCCTGCCTGAAACAAGCCTGCTTCTTCTCATCGGAGTCAACATGATATCCTGCATATTGTGACAGATTGTTGAAAGCTTGGGCATATTGCATCACATTATGAGTACCCCGCTTCAATGCTAAGAACTCGGACAATTTCCTCCGCATAACACCAACGGGAATATGATGAGCTCAAAAAGCTTCCTTAAATTCATCCCAAGTGACACGGTGATCCACCGGAAGCATAGATTTATGAGTATCCCACCAAGTACATGCGGGGCCTCGGAGTTGCTGTGCTGCGAACGATGCCTTGTCCCAGTCAGTATACTGGTGCAAGGTGAATTTGGACTCAATGGTCCGCAGCCAACTGTCAGCCTCGAGGGGCTCATCCGCCTTGTGGAACACCGGAGGCTGAGTACCCAAGAAATCCTGGTATCCTGCAGGGTGATCCTGGTTCTGATGGCGCCCATTATGACGCTGCTGGCCATTCTGTTGTACTAGCAGACGGAGAAGTTCGGTCTGCTCCTCGTGGCCACGCAGAATAGCCGCAATCGCCACAAGCGGACTAGGCGGTGGTGGTGGCAATTCTCCCGCACCATTATGGTGGTTCGGGTCGTCATGAGGTCCCGTCATCCTGGCATAAAATAACGATTTATTTAACTCCATTTCTAGACCATCCTGATCAATTGATGTAACAATAATTGAGTGTGGTAATATCAATGGAACTTGAAAGAGTATACAAACATACACCCTTTTGATCATAGCTTGGGCTTCACGATTTTAATGGTAATAACCAATACTCATAAAATATACATGGAATTTAAATTTCTACCACATTGGTATAGAAAGGAAAAATAGATTAGATTGGAAACTTGGCATGAAAGAGATAGCATGATTTATTATACATCAGTACATCGAAGGATCCGTACATCACCCATATGCTACACACATAACTAACTCATGATGTGTACAACCATACAAACACACTCACTACTACTACTCTATCTGCATCACTATAACTGCTGCCCTACAATACACTAGCATCATCCTATAATACACTAACATGATGAAGAAGCTGACATCGCGCGGTCTACCCACGCGGCGGCTGGTACGTGAAGACCTGGTCGACCTTGATCCCACGACGACGTAACTCCTCCTGAAGCAGAGCCAAGTGCACCCCAGTGGAAACTATAGCCAATCGTCCAAGCTCCACTGAGGTAGTGGCTGGAGCAGGGGCCTCTCCCACTGAACTCTCGGCGTCTGGTAGCTCGTCCGGCTCGGGCCCAATACCAGACTCCACTGCCGACACCTCAGGTACGGGCTTAGGTGCAGGTACGGGTGGCTCTACCTGCTAGGGCTGTAGCTGGTGGATCTGCTCAAGGGCATCACTCAAAGTCTGGTCCAACTGCTCAATCAGAGCATCCCTGGTGGCAATCTGTCCAGCAAAGTCCTCTATTAGCAGCATCTGCTGCTCAAACTGCTCGCTCTGCTACTTCTCCCTGGCAAACCCAAGTCTAAGCCGGTGGCGGTAAAGGGCGTTCTCCGCCATCAAGTGGTCGTACATGCGAAGCATGCCCTCAGAGTAGCGTGCAGACGCAGCCAAGATAGGGTTGTGTCCCTCAACCGTGGTGTCCACCACACTACGGAGGCGACGAGTGGTGTCCTCTGACATGCCTCTGACTGGAAAAGCAACTTCCAGGGAGTAGGTGGCAGGGATCAGGTGCTCCTCAAAAAACCTGGTGAGGGCCAAGTGTGCTACGTTCTCCCAAGCATCACTCAGCTCAGTACCAACGGAGCGCACCTCCCAAGGTCCCCAGTGCGGGTAACAAGCACAGACTGGGATCTCCACGCGTGCCTCGCAACTCAGGATGTTGCCTGCAAAGATCTCATACCCGAAGTACGTGGGTGGCTCGGTGTAGCCCCACTCTCGGAGTACGTCCCACAGCAGCCTGGGAAAACCCTCCCGAAAAAGACAAGTGGAACAGGCCCACCCGTCGTCCCCAAACTGGATCTGCGGCAAACTCTCCATCTGAGACCCAAAGACATGAAAGAAACTCAGTTTCTTGGAAAAGAAAGATCTATTTCACACGGAAAACTCTCCCCTCTTCTATTTCTTTTCGCGTTATTTTCGTTATTATATTGATTTTTATTATTATGTCTCCTTCTTCTTTTCTTGTCTTAGGTTATTATTATTATACATTTTTTCACTAGCTTATGGATAAGGTGATGCAAAACTATAAAGAATTTGTTGCATGAATTTATGATGATGCATGCACGTCTTCTACCGTGCTAACGTATTAAAACTAGTTTCTAAACGTATTAGAACTAGTTTTGTTGAAACTCATACCACCCTTGGTGCATTTCGGCTCTGATATCAGCTGTGGCAGAACCGCCCAAATTAAACCGGCTTAAGTGCACTGACCATCATTTTTAATAACTCATCAAGTCGTTGTGCACTCAAAACGGTGTAACCTGACAGTCTGTCGGGTAAATCCCGATTCAACCACAAGTTGTACATAAGGACCGAAACATACACCAGACGTCTCATATGAAGATGAGCACAGATAGTATAAGTACAACAAAGGTTCAAATTACAATACGTCTTATGTCTGTTACAAACCAAGTTTCACACATAATTATACAACAGGATGGAATACAACTATGACAACTACACATCAGGCTCCATAACTTCCCATCCTTCAGCATCATAGTTATTATACTTAACACAGCAAGGACAATACTCGACAACATCCTGACCTGAAAATGGTTAAGCAACAAACCCTGAGTAACTAATATTCAGCAAGACTTACCCGACTATTGGTATATACTTAGCCGACTCCTAGCATGCAAGGCTTTTGGCTGTAGGTTTGTTTTGCCAAAAAGCTACTAAGAGTTGGTCCTTACTTTCAGTGTTTTAGCATCCAGATTATGGCGATAGCACTAACTTCTATGTTTGCAAGCTAGTATATTATTTAGTTTAATAATGGTATTTACTAGCAAGCAAACAATTACTATATCTTTATTCAATCAACCATTTCTTATCGCCATTCACTTTCATTATGTCGCACTGTGACAGAGAGATCAAGGTTCTCTTATCCGAGAGTGGCGGCGAATCGATCCGATTTTATACCTTGCAAGGTAGACCTAATCACACGACATGTAAGAGCCCCGTCGGGCCGTACATGGCAACCGTTCTCCATATGCACCCCACATAGGTTGAACTGCCCTGCAGCCCGGGAACGCTAATCCCCACCGATACCAACGACGAGTCAGCCATGGGTTACTGACTAGCACCACTGGAGAAGTCAGTATCAGTTCACTCTACCAGTTTGCATATAGGTACGTAGGTTTACCGGGTTCCACTACCTCGTACTACCGGCGTGTGATTTGTACTGTTCAACCCTGATACCCTGGGCCCCACCAACGACCTCCACTTTTAATAATAAACCATCAATCCCATAATTATCTTTAAAAGCGAAATCCTATGTCTCGCGAGTGACGGTAATCACTCGACTTCTACCAGACTTATTTAAGCATAGCAACTAACGATGCAACAATTAGTATTTGACCAAGGTACCTAACGAATTATGCATCTATGGTTTCATACAATTCCTAGAAACATAAATGCACATAGATATTTAAGTAAAACATTGTATAGTTTAAAATAGGGGTTATGCTCCGGGGCTTGCCTGACTGCTCAGAGATTAGTTCCTCCGGACCTGAGGCCGAGTCTTGTTGTTTGCTCGACAGGTTCCTGTTGCTCCTGAGACTGAGCTACTAGCTCGTACACAACTTCAGTGTTGTCTATATGAATGAAATGATGCAATGCATGAGATGATGATCAAATGGTTTTTATGTTTATTTATTCACTTCTTTCTTTAATTCCCCCAGAATATTACACGTGCACTTAAGAGTTTAGCAATTCATGCACACATGCAATATAAATATACCCCTTACTAGTGGTGTTGATCATTTTAACTTCAATATATTCAGAGACTCTGCTATATATGAACTATGATGTTTAGCATTAAGAAAACAACAATATTCATTTATGTACTTATGTGATAACTTATATTACCTATAAAAACAAGGTGCATAAATAAATTATTTTAAAGTTAAAGTGGCAATTATATTTATACTAACATTTTCATGGCTAGGAAATAAATCATAGGTCTAACACAAAGATTAATCTTTACATTTTTATTATCTTTTTATGATTTCTTATGAACTAACAAATTTGATAGGCCTTATTTTGACATAAATTAAGATATGCATGTAAAACTTAATGTATACATGATTGTATATTTTTCCTGGATAGAACTCTGCGTGAGGAATTTAACAAAATTTAGTTTGTATTTTTCTCATTTTTTTGTGATTTTATATAAATTTTACCAAACTAAATTCACTGATTAAATAACAAAAAAATTAGAAATAGCTCTTGGGCCGGCTCTGAGCTCGGCCCGGCCAAGAACAGCGCCGGGCCCATCTCGCCCACGCGCGCGTGGCCCAGCACGCGCGTGGCCCGGCCCACCGACCGGCTCGGCTCGCTTGGCCGAGCGGCCAAAAAGGCCGGTGCGGCCGTAAGGCCCGCGGGGCCTCCCACTCTCTCCTCCTCCCTCACCTTCTTCTCGACGGNGGGGGGATGAACGCGAAATTGATGGCGTCGCTGAAGTGGTCCTGGCCGCCATTGGATAAGGGCGGGGAAGGGTGGCGGCGCGTGGCGGCGCGGTGTGGGCATGGGGTACGGCCAGGATGGGGCATTAATGGCGGGGTGGGAGCTCGGCGCGTGGCGCGATGGGGAGGTGGCCGCGCGGCGGCCCGGCCTGGCCGGCGCGTGGATGCCGAGGCCGGCGACCGGTCACGGCATGGGCGACGCCGTGCCGTGGCGGCGCTCCTCATTTCTTTTTTTCTCTTTTTTTTTGAAAATGGAATGTTACAGAAGGTGTTTTTCTTACTAACAATCCAGACATAGTCAGCTGATTCTGCAGTTTTTTCTCATGTATTTTGGTGTTTACTGTTTACACAGCTTTCCGGATTCTAGCTATTGAAAGGTAACACAAGAAAAGGCGGACTAGCTTTTTCTTAAGATGACATGACAGAGCGTTTACATGGGAAGAAGCCTCAGAATTATCGCTCTCCTCCAGCTCGTTCTACTACTTGTATAATACCTGCCTGCCTACAGCTCTGAGCTTCTGAAGAAGGCTAATGAGCAATCTCATGGATGCTGATGGAAGTGAGAATACCACCAAAATTATTTGCCCCCGCTTGGCCAATAGGCTGCAACCTTCCCTTCATGTGGGCGAGCATTCATCTGCAATTTTCTACAAGAGTTAATACATGACATTTTTTTTGGAAGTTTATTTGATGAAAATGGTCACTATAAATCTACAACTAATATCTTTTTTGGAAATATTCATATTTGAGAGAATGAGAAATCAGAAGTGTTTTAATAAAATCCTAGTTCCATGTCTGTAATTCAACCATGTATCGGAAACTTGTTTTCTAATGGAAAATGTAGTGATACCTGAGGAAATTGTTCGTTTTCCAGCCTGTTGTGTTTGAGACAATTTCTTTAGTCCAGAATTATGCTCTCTAATTATAAGGTAACAAATTTGAATTATTGACTGTATAGTTTAATTCCAAGCAGTAATTTAGGAGATCAAGAGCTTCTAAATTCTTGTTTCTAAATAGCTACATATCAAGAATCATACATGCTTAGGATCTGCCAAACTATACACAGTGCAGTCAATTTTGTTCAAACCTGAAATACAGTTCTAAGCGAAGGAAACTTACTAACCGCGCCAAGAAAACCTTCAGTTGAGTTCATATACATCGCTGTAACTTTCCTTCCTGTATTTCCTCCCAAATTGTCCGGTACAGTAGCTCTCCGGACAAAGAATGTTTGTTATTATATACCTGCAGCAACTTTATTATTCTTCCCATAATTTTCAGTGAATGCCAAGCAATAGCTATGCACGGTATGATGTCATCCAGTTGGAGATGTTTAATTACCAGAACACTCAGAACAGAGATATTACAATTTGGTAAAGTTATTTACAGAAAATGACGAGGGTGTTGAGA
This sequence comes from Alloteropsis semialata, assembly GCA_004135705.1. NCBI lineage: Eukaryota > Viridiplantae > Streptophyta > Magnoliopsida > Poales > Poaceae > Alloteropsis > Alloteropsis semialata. The sequence continues at coordinate 32,107,985 of CM014278.1, forward strand.
TGAAAGAGTACTTACACATGTTTGTCGAGGTTTCATAAATAGCCCAACACTTCCATCTCGTCATATGGGTCTCTCCGCTTCTTCAAAACCCTTGGTCTGTCGTTGACTATTTCTAGAACCTAATACAAGGCCCATACATAAAAGTCGAACATCAAACAACTAAATGAATTTTCGAAACTAGGACTTCATTAAACAAGGAAAAATAAAAGCAAGTTAATTAGCTTAACTAGTGTCTATTACCAGTTAAGGAGGATGGAACTTTAGATGAGAAAAGAGCAAGTCATTTACTAAAGAATCTTCAGTAAGCATTTTGGAAAGGATGTCATCCTTAACATACAGGTTTCAGAGGAAAGAAAAGTTAGTCCATGTGCCATGAAGATCATCACCAAATACAGCTCATGAATTATGTACCAACATGTTTGAGTGTCAACACAAAATAAATATAATTATAAGCATAATAAGAACAATATTATACTAGCTATTATAGAATTTCTAATTTCCAATGACTAACAAATTCTATTTTCAACAAAAATTCTCTCTCAAAAATAAAACTTTACCTCCGGTCTTGAGTAGAGAACCCCATACGACATGCCCACATCAACGCACCAAACTTTTCCATCGCATTTGCTGACAACAGAAGAGAATCATTGATATAATTATCAGTCATAAATCTTGGTATCTTGTAAAATCTCCTATTGAGAATCCATATAGAAGGATCTCCAGTTGGGATTTGAAAACAATAGATACCAATTCACCCCATGGATCTGGGGAGTATGCCCCACCACCATCCCCTTTGCTTCCACAGATTTCAACGTTTGCTCAGCTACGATGGAAGATAACTGAAACGAACATGGACATATGTGTGATCACCCGTCAAGCGTGTAACAAATTGCCATCAATATACATATTTCCCATGGTGAAAAAGTAAGCATCGTAAGTTTAAATTGTCACTGGATTGGATTATTTTTCTAACCATCAAAGCACGACGCGTCCTTTCAGCGGGGTCTTGCGAGTACATTCGGCTCCATACCACGCTGTCATAACCTCTAGTAGCTATGAAGGGGATATCTGTCTCATCGTCGCTGTCTTCACCTGAATATTTCACCCACCTTGACACTTCTCTGTTCATACGCTCAATCCCGTATTCAACTGCAAGTATGAAGAGAATTAATTGAGAACATGATCCATTAGGTATCCATGTTATCAAAAAGAACATTTGTAATTGTAGCTGAAATTTGTTGGATCACAAGATACACGCATGTTAATGCTAGTCTGAAACAAAAGCCTGTTCCTGTATTTAGTTTATGCAGTGCTCCTGTCACGCATGTTCTGTTATATATATACTGAACCAGATATATGCTTTAGATTAAGATCACTTAAGCAATTGCTTGGATAATTCCGATACAATGAGAAGGGAGGGGGCTTCACCATGATGAGGAAGAAGGCCACCATGACAAAATATCCAGTCATTGATCTTAAGGACAACAGGATGCCGTGCCAATTCACAAGCTAACGGGCCACCTCGCTTAAAAAGCGATGATCTTGCAGCAAACCCTTTCTGCTTCTGTCTCAACATTGAAAGCCAAACATCTCAGAAGCAGAAGCAAAAATACATATAACCTCATCAATGCATATTTTTGTAACAGCTCTGCAAATGAGTTACTAACTGCAAAAACTATTTATTTCAGTGCTAATTTAAGATCATGGATTTTTCTTGAGTTTTTTTATCAAGTGGCTAGATTGCATTATAAATATCGATGCAAAGTGACTATGCTCACGTTGACAAAGTTCCAAGGACGCCAGTCACCATTAGGTGAAGCTCTGTATTCTTTCTTCCTTCTTTCAGCAACGTTGACCCAGTTGAGAAAGGCGTCATCCCAGTTACCATCACACTCATCCAAGTACTCCAGGAAGCGTATGCACTCATCAAAGCCTCCCTGATCGACGTATCGGTAATCACCTTCCACATTCATGGTTTCATGGTTTCCGTTAACCTATCGAGAAATCAAACACCATATATATCAGAATATAACTATATAACTACAGGCTAACTAGTGGCATTTTCAGGTATAAGGAGTGGTGACAAACCTGAAACACAGCACCACCATGAGATCTGGCTTGCACATTCAATGTGCTCAATAGGGACAGTATGGCAATTTCATCTTCACCGCGATCAAGGATGTCCCCAACTTGAACAAGTACCTATCACACAAGCACATCAATAGGGACAGTAGTGTTGTAGCAGCAAACTTGAGAATATCAGTAATGGACCAATGTTTATGCTCTGAAAAGCACAAATGCCAAAGCACTAAATGGTTTGGAGTTACCGTGCGTCCGCCTGTCCACACATGATCATCTGATTCCGCGCTCAGGACGCCGGCCAACACGAGCGCGGCTCTCGTCTGGGAGATATCACCATGGACATCACCGACTGCATTCGAGTTCACGTTTAATTCACATGGCACGATACGCAGTCAGTACAGTATCGTACAGTACGTACGAATGGCGAATATTGGCAATGGACTGAATCGGCAGCACTGCTGATGTAACGTACGTACTGGCGACAATGCGGCGGCCGGGCGCCGACACGACGGTGGGCGGGTCCCCGGCGACTGTGATGGGGCGCGGGGGTCCTCCTCCGGCGCTGGCGACGGCGCGGCAGGACGGGGCGAACCTGCCGGTGCTCGTCCTAGGATAAGGCTGGGCCACGAAACCCAGCCTGAGCGAAAGTACGACGGTCATGGATGGATGTGTTATGTGTATGCTGCCACCGGAGCTAGCAAGGCCGTGCTAGGCCGTCTGTTGAGAAGAGCTACGAGCTATGAAGGAAGGGGAGGCGGCAAGCGAGGCGAGAGGCGGGCTGCTGCTGCTGCGAGCTGCCGCTGTAAAATTGAGCGGCGAGGGAGACCCATGTAAACTGGCCAAGTTCTTGGTGAGGCGAGGTGATCTGTGAGCCAGTCGTTTGCAGATTGAGTTCTCCAGGTGCTCTGCTCTACTCTGCTCGCTGCGCGGAAGGAGAAGTTGAAGAGCGAGGCCCATGTTGCAGGACGTCGGGCCGGCCCAGATCGGCCCTTCGTATGGGCTAGGCTCAAAGTTGGACGTCCAGCCCAGCCTTCAGTAAGGATGTGCCGTGGCGTATTGGCTGCCACGAGAATTGGCTGCCACGCGATGGTATGCTAAGGCCAATCTCCTGCACTGGAGATAACCCACCGCAGAGAGTCAGTGAATTGATCGAACATGCCACACGGTCATGGGATGTGCAGAAGCTGGACATGTATTTCACGGCAATGGACAGAGAGGCCATTCTAGCGATTCCTCTGAGTACTATTAGGATGGAGGACTTTTGGGCATGGCATTATGAGCGATCGGGTATCTTCTCTGTTCGATCTGCCTACAAGTTGTTGAATCGGATTTCTGATGCGACGACGGCCTGTCTGGAGGGAACGGCAGGACGGTCAGATATTGGAGCCGAGCAAAAAGAATGATCGGATTTATGGAAGGTCAAGGTTCCATCAAAAATTCATATGTTCTTGTGGAGGTTAGCTCGTCACTCAATTCCTACGAACAATGTACGTCATCATCGCAATATGGCTCCGAATAGCAACTGTGGTATCTGTGGCGCGCCGGATAGCTGGAGACACTCGCTACTAGATTGCAATATGGCGCGATGTGTTTGGGCTTTAGAAAATCAAGAAGTTGCGGAGGTTCTGGCAGCAGCACAACAGGATGATGCCAGGGGATGGCTGGTAGAGATTATGAGCGCCCTATCACACACAGATCTTACACGAGCGGTTGTGAGATTATGGGCGATATGGCATGCGAAGAGGAAGGCTATACATGAGGAAGTTTTCCAAAGTCCGCTGTCTATGCATTGTTTCGTCGAGAGTTTCATCGCAGAGCTTGAGCTGACGAAACCACAACCTAAATTATAGCAGGGAGCTCCAGTGCCTACTAGGGGATGGCTCCCTCCTCCATCTGGGATGTGCAAGGTCAATGTCGATGCTGCAGTGTCAAAGAATTCAAATGTGTCGGCGGATGGCGGCAGTTGCCAGGGATGCCAATGGTTTGTTTCTTGGCGCATCAGCGCAAGTGATGCCGAGCATGACCGATGCGAAAACAGCAGAAGCCCTTTGTTGCAGAGAAGGCATGGCATTGGCGAGCGATCTGCTCCTCCAGCGCTTTCGTTTTGCAACAGATTGTGCCAATGTTGCGAGGAGCATCAACGGACCTGGTATGAGGAGTTATGGCCTGATCATTCGGGAAATACAAGCAAGACGTGAAGACTTTCAGGCAACGGAATTCGTGCATGAGAATCGCAAGTCCAACGTCGATGTTCATTTACTGGCTAATAGCTCTTTATTTAGTCAGGACGGTAGACATGTGTGGTTTAGTGCACCTCCGGAAGGCGTTTGTACCTTGTACTCTATTCTCAATGAATAAATAAGTTGCGAGTTCTAAAAAAAATCTCCTCGCCATCTGTTTGACTTGTGATTCTCAAAAAATTCTGTTTGACTTGTGTCCTTATTCCCTTCCCTCTTTTCAAAAAGGAGAATCGATCCCTCCGTCATCACAAAATTCATAATGGGTGGAGTTTGCAGGGGAGATTCTAATGTCACCCGCTAGCACTCCAGCGAATACATATGGCAGTGGCTAAACTTCTCTAGTTCGGTTCACGGCTATAATTAGGTCCTTTGAAAAGTTCCTGAATATCTCAGCATTATGATCCAACAAAGTGGATGATACGATGCTGCGTCATTAGTTGGTATCCTTTGTAGACATCATTAGGCTCCTTCAAGCCGTTAAAAGTCGAACTAGGCAAGTCTTTAACAAATAATTGGTCGAACTATACGCTGGTGGATCTTAAAATTAGCTTAGCTTCTAGCTGGTGAATCCATGTGAATCATCTTAGAGCTTACAGTCACAGTAATAGTTAACACTAAGATGATTCACATCGATTTTCTTATACAACGACTCTAATTAATACTCTCTCCGTATCAAAATATTTGTCGCCAATGATTTTTTATCACGACTTTGATCCATCGTGTTATTCCAAATATTGTGTATATTGTGATTTTGCTTTGTCATTATATGTACTTTAAGTGTGACTATTTTTTTTTGCATATTTGCATAATGTTTTTTTACAAAACACCACTACAGACACAGATGCTCACACACGTACATGAACCATACCCCTATGAGCACTTTCGAGAGACTAGATCAGCTGTTACGATCTTGAGATTGATGAAAGCACTACAGACGCCTTGTTGTCAACAGGCACGTCATTTACTGCTGAAAGAATAGCACAATTAAATTCTAGAATAAATCCAAAAAAATACAAAACCCATGTTGAGTTGAAAACTCGAACCTGAGTGAAAAAGGAACCTAACTAGCTTACTTCGCTTTGCATAAAATTTTAATTAAGACGAAACGTCAAACATTTTTAGAAAAAATCAACGGTGACAAATAGTTTGATACCGACAACGAGATGTGCGTTCTCTTCACTTAATTAACTGATCCATAGTATATAATAACAATATATCTATTATCTTAATACAACAGAGTTAAAAGAAGCCACCACATTCGCCGAGAGGGTCTAGAAGTTCCCATGTTAATCCAAAAAAGAAAAGAATGTACACCATTGGATTTTATGTATATCTAACGGTTCTAAAAATTCCCACGTTAATCCAAAAAAGAAAAAAATATACACCGTTGGATTTTATGTATATCTAATGGTCTAATTCCCACGTTAATCAAAAAAGAAAAAATATACACCATTGGATTTTATGTATATCTAATGGTCTAATTCCCACGTTAATCAAAAAGAAAAAATATACACCGTTGGATTTTATGTATATCTAACGGTCCTCCCACATTAATCAAAAAAAGAAAAGAATATAAACCATTGGATTTTATGTATATCTAATGGTTTATCTTACCCCTAAAAGTTCTCATAAAAATAATTAGTAATGGCTAATTTTAGAATAAACAAAGTAAATTAGTAACAAGTATCCACGTCGAATACAGTTATAACTCTAAATGAACTCTAAATGAAGATGCCCACGTTAATAAAAAAGAAAAGAATATACACTGTTAGCTAATTTTGGAATAAAAGATAAATTAGCAACAAATGTCCACGTCGAATACGGAGCCAAAACGTTGCTAGAAGTTGGCGACTTTTCACAACTCATGCACAACTTTTTTGCGGGCATCTTAGAGAACACACAGGATACACCCGTTTTCGTGTCTGAATTTGCAGCTATTCGAGCCGTGATGTGTGTGAGACTCTGGTTGGCAGCGGGCAGGCAGCACACCAATTGTGAAGATTGAGCAATGATATGGTTGAAGGCTGAAGTCGTGTCCGCATGCTGTATCCATTCAGGGGTACAGTAAATTGCATGTGTGTGGCTGATGACCAGCTAAAGTGCTGCACATATACTGGCCACGTCATGCGCATATGACTGGCTGAAATACAGAAACGATCAATGACAATGACAGCGTGCAGATCGATTGTGAACCAGATCAAGGAGGTCATAGAAGTTGCGTGCACATATCAGTTGCATTGTTTTGGAACTGTGTGATTCACTAGGTTAGATGCTCCGCCATATGGACAAATAGATGGCATCAGAAGATGCAACCCTTAGCCACATGGTGCTGCAAAGGAAGAAATTGATGAAATTGACGTGTTTTACACACACGCCCATGCATGCTGATGTATCCGATCTCTAGACCCTTTATTGGATAATCCCATATTGCCACTAAACAGATGGGATAATCTCCAGGCAGAATACATATGAGAAAAAAAAAGATAGGATGACCAATTCATTAGAGTCAGGTTTTTTTTTGAAACATTAGTACAAACACAAACGCTCACATCGTATGCACACTCACCCCTATGAATATACGCACATAAACCCTATTCTTATAAGCACCTCCCAAAGATTTGTCCAGTTGTTCCGATCTTGATTGAGATTAACAAAGTCACCACAAACGCCTCGCTGTGCGACACTCACACCGAGTTAGGAACTCAAACCCGGTGACAAATTCCATCACAAGAAACCTAAACAACTAAGCTACGCTAAATTCATGGTATAAAGATTTTTTTCTGTTGGCAAAGAAATTTCGCCAGCCATGGTTCGTAGCAAATGTAGATAACCTTAGATTTATGAATCGAAAAGGAAAAAATATGCACTGTTACAATGATCTATCGACCTATGTTATCCTAATAAAAGGTCCTTATTGAAAATAATTGATAATAGTTAATTTCAAAATAAAAAATAGTAAATTAGCACCAAAGAATCCACATCAAATACGATTACTAAATAGTTAAATTTGAAAGAAAATAAAAATTAGCACTTGACAAAAAGTACATATCGAATACAAATAGTAAATAGATAAATTACAAATTAAAAAATATAAATTAGCAATTAACTCAAGAGTCTATATCAAATACAATAAATGCATAGCTTATTTCATTATAAAAATAAGAAAATTAATAGTTGTTTTTGTGTATGAATTTAGAAAGAATATATAGCTAAATAAAAAGTATGCGTCAAATGCAATTAACAAAGAGCTAAATGGATACACACTAATTAAACACTTATTATATTGTTATATAAATTTTAATTAGGATGGTAATTAAAACAATGTTATATATATTTATTAGCATGAATTAAATACAGTTAGTAAAGAATTAAATGGATACAAATACAGCTTAATTTTGACATAGGACCTAAAATTACCATATTAATAAAAAATAATATACAATATTGATTTTATAAGATGATATTAATTATTCAAATTAGTCTAATAAGTTTGTTAAATTCAATTAATAAGAGATTATTATTAGTATTATATATGAATTTGGAAGAAGATAGAAAAATAAAAATTACATGCGAAACACAAATAAATATAATACAAGAAAAAATGAATAATGGTATTTCATTTCATTTATCTTTGGAGAATTTACTTATACAAATATTAGAAGCACAACAATTATAGCATGGCTATAGAGTCATATAATAGCCCCTACATGATCGCATTAGAATAAGGCAATCAAGGCCGATTATTATCCTACCGTGGCAACCAAGGCATGGTGATAAACCACTACCAAAATGAGAATTAGAAATATGGTGATGTCTTGCTATGTAGTATTGTGATTAGTAGACCAATGAGATCTGATGCAATTATGTGCAGAGTTCTAACAAAATACATAACAAAGCAACATGGAAATTGAGATTTGACATGCACATCCATTCATAGCAAGCTGAAGGTTGCGTTCAAAAAGAGAAAAAAACATGCATGGTAAAATGTTAAGCGTCTGGAATACATCTTTGCGGCATAGCGGATAAAACCCCTTGGAAGCAAAAGTAGGAGAGAGAGGGTGAGTTCAAAGAAAAAGGCTATACCATGCCAATTGCTATAATGAATGTATAAAAAAAATAATTATGGAAGCATGCATAGAATAAAAATGGTGAAAAACATAGAAGGTACCTTAGTTTGATCCATCTAGAAAAAATAAATAAATGACACCACTAGAAATAAAACTATATGCATTTGTTTTTAAAATTCGAACAATGGTGGAAGACAAACGTGAGAGACAAGTACTTACATCCTTCAAATATAAGTGCTTTCAGCAACTAATAGAGTAGAAAGAAGATGAGAAAATAAGACGTGATAAAGACAGGGATACAACCAAATGAAAAGACCACACATAGTGAGGGCGCCAATAACCTAGATCTCAAACTCAAATTAAATTAAACTAAAAAATAAATGGTAATGGTATGCATGGGACAAAAGCCAAAAATGATGCATATATTGCCCATTAAGGTTTCAAATTCAAACTCAAAATTAAATTCTAACTATTAACGAAAATGGTATGCATTGAGCCAATAACCTATATCTCCCTCGAAACATGAAAAATATAATTCAATATAACTACAACTTTCAATGAAAAATGTGAATCGCTATTTAGAAATTTTAAAAATGCAACCATGTTAAAAATATATAATATTTATATTATTATATTTTAAACTAAAATTTCATATATGTTATTTCCTTCTCACTTGAACTCATGTTTCAAAAAAAACTATGATATATTACTCTGGGTTTATAGGACAAAATAATTACAATGACAAGATTAAATAAAACTATTTTCATCTATTAATTTGGACTCAAAATTCATTTGTTAAGAAAACAAACATTAGCTACCCGCGCTATTTGCATGGGCCACCTTGCTAGCTATTTATATAACATTGAGAGATTTGCCTATATTCCCGTATCTTAGACCGTTAGAGCATCTCCAGCAGCATACCTAAACAGGATATCTATACCTAAAAACTGGCAGAATACCTAAAAACCAACAAAAATTTGCTCCAACAGCATACCTATATGAATACCTATACCTAAAATTTTTAGGTCTCAACCTAAATTTCTCTCTCCTAACCAAAGTATAGCAATCCAAAGTGTGGATACCTATTTTCCTCTTGTCATGCGCGGGAGGAAAAAACGGTCGTGCGGGACATTTCCCCGTCGCCGCGCCGACTGTCGTGCGGCCGCCGTCGCGCCACCAGCTCCCCGGCCAGGCTGGGTGACGACGAGCACCAATCCGAGCCACCACTACCACCTCTTCCCTGCCCTCCGCACCTCTGGCCGCCGCCCCGCCCCCTCCGACGACGCCTCCGACCACTGTGGATGGAGATGGGGACCTTCCCGCAGCCTCTCCTCCCGTCCCACGCGCAGCTCGAGCTTCACCTGGCTCGAAGCGGACTGTGCAACGACGATGAGAGGGGGTCCCACACGCTGCTCGAGCCGCGGAGGGGGTCGAAGCGAGGGTGCGTCGGATTTCCGCCGGGAGAGCAGCGACCGGCGTGGGGTAGGGCGGTGGCGCGGGGCGGTGGCACGGGGCGGACAACGGCGAGCATCGGCTTGACCGGAGCTGCGGCGGGGGGGACCTACGGCGTGTGGCGGGGCGGGCACGGAGCTGCGGCGAGGCACGGGGCGACGAGAATGAGAGAGGAGAATGGACAAGGAAGAAGGAGAGGGGCACTGACAGGCAGGTCCTATTCGTCAGTGTCTTGTATCTAGAAAATAGATCTCCAATTTTAGGTATGCTGTTGGAGAGAGCAAGCTTTGTGTACCTAAATTTTTCTCTCTCCTGTACCTAAAGCAAATTTTAGGTCCAATTTTAGATATGCTGTTGGAGATGCTTTTAGGCTTTTGAGATTTCACTTTACATGTGCGCCTAAAATCCTCACTGTCATGAGCTAGGGTGATAAATCTAATGCATAATTCACTTCATTGGCTCGAAATAAAGGTTAGAAGAAGATGGCATACGCGCGTGGAACGCGCGGTGCCACCATGCAGGATGCAGGTAAGAGTTGCCGGCCACAAGGCAATTGACGTGCGGGACTTGGTATCGTCGGTCTCGAACTCTCGATCTGGTGCGCCACTACCAAAGCTATCGTGCCACACTGCTGACACTTCACCACTCGACACGAAAAAAACCAGCTACTAGCAATATACTATAGTATTATCCGTTGCAGCTAGCGAAAGGAGATTCCGTCGCCTTTTGTGCATGGAATCACTCGTGATCGTGAAGAGGGTGGCGCCAGCAAATGGGTCGAGTTCCCACGATCACCGGGCGTCCCCTGGGACGGGCACCGGCTCAGGAGGGATTTGATCGATCAATCTATCCGAGAATTATTTTAGTGGCATTCTTCTTTCAACAGGTTATCATGGCCGTAGGCTCCGCGAAAACCTATTCTTTTGGAGAAATAAAGATAAAGGGAGAAAACGTCGATTATTGAAAAACTTTCATCAGGGCCGTCCCCTTAGAACTTGGACGTGCCCTTGCGAAATACTGAATCGGACTAAACTGAAGTTGAAAAAAACGTAGGGATAGAATTCCTAGTTTTAACTGCAGGTACTTGTTTAGATTAACCATTTTTTTATAGTTTGGACAAAATATAAATACTTAAGACATTTTAATTTATCCTACAAATTATAGATCTAACCTTGATCTTGGAACTGGAGCTGTAACAAACAATACCTTAGTAAGTTGGGGCTCATAGAAATTGAGGACATTGTACGGTCGCAAGGGCCGGGGGACGTTTTTGTTGTTTATATAAAGCCATACAGGGCAACCATAGTATATAGGTAGGTTCAAAATTGGTTTTGAGGAACATGTCTAGCAGAGACAAACTACATGAAGAAAGCAATCACAAGCTACAAGAAATACTCCGTGGTTTAGGTCTGGCTTCGGTTGTGGACGACATCGAAGTTGGAGAAGAAGGAATGGGATTGACGAAGGATGGCCGTGAGCCAAGGTTGTCCTACTGGTGGTGGGTAAGAGCAACTCCAGCAAGCATCTACTCTGAGTTTAGAGGGCGGAGATAAAAAAAAATTGAACTCCATCATGCTCTCTATTTTGGCCCCCTAAAATAGGGAGCCCTCCAAATCCCCTCCCTCACCCTCTAGGCCTAGGGGGTCTCTAGAGGGCCCTCTATCACAAAATAGATACTAACAAGTGGGTCGCTAAAAAGTAGAAGATTATTTAAAGGGTATTGCAGGAGTTGAGAAGAAAATTAAGTCCCTAGAAAATAGAGACAACCCCTACTGAAAGAAATAAAAAATTTATTTAGAGAGTGTTGCTAGAGTTGCTCGCACAAAAGGCAGGTGGTAGAGGGGCAGAGGCATGCAGTAACCAGTCTTGTTAGTGGCAGCGATGCGACAATATTGCCGCAGCTAGTTGTGTAGGGTGGTCGATGAGGCAGCTAATGGGAGAATAGACCTGAGCATTTTGCGGGCCGGGCCAGATTCGGGCCGGGCCGAAAAAAAACTGATTTTTCGGACCTTAAAAACCTTGCCCACGCCCATCCCATGGGCGGTTGTGGGCCTCCATTTCGGGCCAGACTCGGGCCGGGCCCGGGTCGGGCTCGGGCTTCCCGCTCTTTTTTAGTGCAAAAATAATTTATTTAAATAGTTCGGGCCGAGCTCGGACCAAGAAAAAATTATTCGAGCTTCGTTGCTCCGCTCGTGTCCATCCCATTAAGTACCGTGGACGGGCCAAAACCCATCGGACTCGGACCGGGCCATCGGGCCGGACCGGGCCGGGCCACAAATGCTCAGTTCTATGGGAGAAGCGGCCTTTTTTGGGTTGTCATCAGAGTGAGGTGAATAAGAACTAATTAGTAGAAACCGTAAAATTTCTTTAAACACAATGCTTTCTGTGATCTTTTATATTATCATTTTAATAATTCTTTTGGGCCATTTCTTCTCTATAATAGGCTATGTACGCTGACTATAAAAATATTTTTATCTTTATTTCATATATTATTTTAGAAAAAAATCTCTTGTCATGGATTCCCTTTAGGTTCCACCACAGTGGTGGTGGTGTCCTTTGGAAAGGAGCGTAACATCACGGATGAACAGATGTAGCGAACTGCTCCTAGGATGACTCGACGATGGTAAGGTTGACCGTAACGGTTTTTTATCAAGCGAAAACATGTGGAATGGAACTAGGCCCTGTTTAGTTCACTCCAAAACGTAAAAAATTTTCACCTAGAGAACCGTGTCAGTTCATTTCTTCTCTCTGTGCACGCGACCCAGTAAATAAACACTACTCTCTCCGGTTTTTTTAGGTGTCGTATTTGCTTTGGGTGCACAGACCAAGGAAACGTTTAAAGACCTGAGTAATCTTCTCTACGGGAGTTAACCTCTCTCGGTTAGTGCCCCGGCTAATGAATTCTACATTGAAATATCCTCACATGCAAGCCCATCGCTTGGCCTCGGTCCATGGCATGCAGCCCCTCGTAACTGCACCTCCCCATCCAACGAAGCGTTACAGAGGCCGGACAATAATACGACACCTAATTTCGTCGATTCGTAAAAACGAGATACGACACCTAAAAACGGGTGCATGCAACGACTCGATTTGGAATACCTGCAGCTCATGTAACAGTCCAGACGCCAGCGTGTGATTAGTGAGCGTGAAGACGGGCCCGCTGCGGTGCTCAACTGCTAAACAAAACCACATCTTGTCTGCGTGCCACACGAAGCGCGTTCCAAAAGAGGAACATACATCCCTCTCTTTTTTTTTTTGAAAAAGGACATCCCTCTCTTTCAAACATCCGAGGGATGGGGATAGAGAGCGAAAGGTGCGCCATGCGGGGCCGGGGAGTGCCATGTCAGTGCGTGCATGCACATCCCGAGCACGAGCAGATGTGATTAATCACGGGTCATCCCATCCGACAAACCCAATTTAACCCACCTAAAAAATATTCGGCCAGATCGGGTTGGGTATGGGGCAAAAAATTCAATCCGATGATTCGATTGGTTCAGATACAGGCCAAATTTTTTAACCCGAAACGAAAAAAATCTGACCAACTCGAAAATTACACATAAAAACACCAGATTGATCTCACCCAAGCTGACCAGTGCCATAGGTCGGACCTGCGCCAAAAAATCCGATCTGACGATCGGATTGGACCGAGCATGGACTAAAATTTTAACCCAAAAATCCAAAATGACTTGACTTGACCTGAACCCGTCCGACGTGACAAATAATCAGATCCCAGAGCGGAAGAAGCAGGTGCAGCGGATGTTGTAGTTGTTGTTTTAGGAGTATCGTATCTCCGTGCGCGAGATGCATGTGGTGGCGCACGCAGCGCAGGGGAACTGTGGCACGCGCCAATGCGTGCGGTGCGAGGCCGAGGCGACGGCACGGCAGGCATCCTCCTCGACCTCGGGCCTCCACTTTCTCGTCGCTTTATTTAATCCGCGTCCCGCCGTTGTTGGGACCAGAAACGGAGCTGACCCCTGCGTGCGCGTGCGCCGATGCCCAAATTCAAATCTCCGCTCCCCCTGCCTCTGCCGCATCTGTGTGTTGGCCGTATAGTTGGCCAAATGGGCCAGGCCCGCTGGGCCGGCACGGGCACGGGCCGAAGAAGCACGGCCCTAGAACGGCCCGGCACGAGGCCCACCGTGCCAGTGCCGTGTTCGTGCCTGGCCCAGTGCCGTGCCTGGGCCGCATTTGCGGCACGCGGCCCTAGCACGGGCACGGCCCGCTTAATGGGCCGGCACGGCTCCGGCCCGCTTGCGGCACGGCCCCGGCACGGCAGCCGTTGGATGGCCCTCCCCCAGCGGATTCCGACCGTTGGATCCGACCGTTGGGGGAGGGCTATAAAAACGCGCCGCACGCCGCCGCGCCCCTCACGGCCTCCGCCTCACTCCTAACCCTAACGCTCTCGGTCTCGGTCTCGGCCTCTCCGGCACTCCCCTCCCCCGTCCGCTGGTCGCCGCTGCGCTGCGCCGGTGCCGCAGCCCCCCGACTCACTCCCTAACCTTCTTCCCTCTCCTGTTCTCTCTTCTTCTCGATCTCCGGTGGCCTTGAGCCGCGGGTGATCGGCACTGGCACACGGCACGGCCATCTAGATCCGTCGTCTCGATCTCGCACAGACGATGTAGCCTCCTCCTCTCGTTGTCGTCCACCTCGTCATCTCCGCCGTCGCCGGACTCCGGCAACTCTGGTGCTCCGGATCTAGCGTGAGTCCTCTCTCTCTCTGTCTCTCCCTCTTCAGTCTCCCTCTCTCTCTCACAATCTCATGTCTCCCTCTTTTCTGCAGATGTAGACTAGATCCGTTGAGGGACCAGAGGGCTGGATCCGTGCTTCATCGACATCGCCGGCGAACCTGGTGCTCCAGCTGCAAAGGTACGAGATCCCTAACCCTAACCCTAACCCTAGATCTAGGATTGTTTCTTTTCTCTCTGATGGATCCCTAACCGAGATCGTCTCATGTCTCTCTCTTCGGCAGCTGTTGAGGAACCAGGTCACTGGCGAGTGACGATGGCCGGCTCTGACGAGGAGACGGTCGAGGTTGGTATGAACGAAGAGCGGCGGCTGTGCGGGTTGGCCGGAGATGACGATGACGACGACATGAGCGAGGATCGTGCGGCCCTATTCGGCCGTAACCCTGATGAGCCCATCAGCGTCGACGGCGCCGGCGCTGATGATCCAGTCGATCTCGATCCTCTCCCTACCATGGAAGGTAACAGCGCCAAGCGCTCTCGTCCCTCTACCTCCGCTGTTTGGGATGACTTCGAGAAGCTATTCAAGACCGTCCGAGGTAAGAAGGTCAGGTATGGAGCTAAGTGTCTGCATTGCTCTAAAGAGTACTCTGCTCTCTCTAGTGATGGCACTGGTCACCTTTCTCGGCATGTTTTAAGATGCCCTAAGAAGCGTGAAAAGTCTCGTATGTCCCAGTCTCAAATCTCTTTTAATCCTGATGGTAGCATGCGTAATTGGGACTACTGTCCTCTGGTTGCTCGTACTGCATTGGTTCGTTTGATTGCTAGACTTGATGTTCCTATCTCTATGGGTGAGACTGATGCTTTTGAAGACTATATTAAAACTGCTCATAACCCTAAATTTGCTAAAGTGTCTAGGCAAAGCACCACTAGAGACATACAGAAGTACTTCACTGATTGTAAATCTAAGCTTGTTGAGACTTTCAGTACTACTGTTAATTGTGTGTGCCTAACCTCTGACATTTGGTCTGGTAATGCCAAAGAGGACTACATCAGTGTTGTTGCCCACTACATAAACTCTGACTGGCAACTAGAGAAGAGGGTGCTTGGTCTAGTTCTTATTGATGTGTCCCACAATGGACAAAACATTGCTGACCGTGTTGCATCTGTGCTTGCTGATTATGGTTTGATGGAAAAGGTGTTTGCTGTTACTTTAGACAATGCATCATCTAATGCTGCAGCCATGCAAAAATTGAGGCCTATCCTATCTAAGTATCTTGGTTTTGATGTTATTAATGAACCAGAGTTTGAATCATCTAATGCAGTTAATTCTATGTTCTTGCATCAACGTTGTGCATGTCATATCATCAATCTAATTGTTAAGGAGGCCCTAACTGCTCTTAAGCCTTTGATAGAAACATTTAGAACTGCAATATCATTCTTAAATTCATCTAATCAGAGAATTGCTGTATATAAAAGTTACTGCATTGCAACTGGTGTTAGGCCTAGAAAGTTTCAGCTGGACATGGATGTTAGGTGGAACTCCACCTATCTAATGCTTAAGCATCTGCTTCCTCATAAGGTTCCTTTCACTACTTTCATCCATGCTCAGTATCCTAGGGCTGAAGGTGAGGCCTTGTTGTTAACTGATGAGCATTGGTCTGTGGCACAAAAAGTGCTATCATTTCTTGAGTTGTTTTATGATTCAACAGTTGCATTGTCTGGTGTGTATTATCCTATATCTCCACTTATGATTCATTATCTTGTTAAGATGGCTGTACACCTGAAAAATTATGCTAATGATGTGCACATCAGATCTGTGGTTCAACCTATGATAGACAAGTATAATAAGTACTGGAGGGACATACCTTTGCTTTATTCTTTTGCATTCATCTTGGACCCTAGAGCTAAAATGAAAGGTTTTTCTAGGGTGCTTAGAAGGTTAGGTAGTCTCACCAATACTGATTATGCTGCTTATTTGGTTAGCACTAGAGCTAGACTTACTGATGTGTACAATAAATATGATGAGAAATATGGTGCTGTTAGGTTGAGGAGGACCGACCCTCCTGAAATGTCTGGTAAGTCAAAATCTGCTTGGGATGAAATTTATGATGATGATTGTGGTGCTGGTTTGGGTAGTGGTATCTTGCCTGCTAGTCTTAACATGTCTAGAGATACATCTGCAACTTCTCTGCTGCATGCGGTAAGGACATCATCTTCTAATGCTTCTGAACTTGTGTCCTACTTGGACTGTGACACTGTCAACCATCTAACTGATGACTTCAACATCTTGAATTGGTGGCATCAACACAAACTTACATATCCAGTACTCTCAATCCTGGCTAAAGATATCTTAACTGTTCCTGTGTCTACCATATCTTCAGAATCTACCTTTAGTATGACTGGCAGGATCATCGAGGAGCGGCGAAGGAAGCTGAAGCCTGAAATGGTGGAGATGCTGACCTGCATCAAGGATTGGGAGGCTGCAGAAGCAAGGCTGCAACAGGAAGTGGAGGACAAGGAACTTGAAGAAGCATTTGAAGGGTTGTATCTTGATTAGTCATTAGTCATTTATGTAATGGGACTGTAATATTTTGTGACTCATGGTCTGGTGCTGGACCTGGACTTATGCTGTAAGACAGTAAGACATTGAACTGTTTAATGGGGCCGGCTGTACTCTTTTCCTGTCCAGGGTTTCTCACAAGGGTGAGTTTTACCTGGGCAGGTTTTTAATGAGGCAGCCATTGCACTAAGCTCCTAATAAATTGGTATTTTGTTATCTCTTTTGTGTTTGTTGTCTTGTGAATGAAATTTGAACAATTTTGAGTAGTGCCATGTTAGTGCCAGTGCCGGCACTGGCACTACCGTGCCTTTGGGCACGGCACGGCCCGCCCAAAGGCACATAGTGCCGTGCTAGTGCCCAGGTTTTGGCACGGTGGCACTAAGAGACACGGCACGGCTGGTCAGTCGTGCCAGATAGTGCCGTGCCGGATAGTGCCGTGCCTCTTAGTGCCCGTGCTAGTGCCGTGCCGTGCGTCCCGTTTGGCCATGTATAGTTGGCCGTGTTTAGATGGACGTTGAAAATTTTTTTGACCACTAATTAGAGGTATTAAATAAAATCAGTTTACAAAACTACCTCCATAACCCCTTTAAATTCGTGAGACGATTCTAATGAGGCCTTTGACCGCACGATTAGAGGATAATTACTGTAGAATTACTGTAGCAAATCATAGATTAATTAGGCTCATTAGATTCGTCTCGAAAAGTTACGCTCATCCGTGAAGAGGTTTTGCAAATAGACTTCATTTAGTACTCCATACAAAAAAGATTACTTTTTGCAAATTTTTTTCAACCTTGAACACGGCCGTTGTCGCCAGACTCTCGAGTCGCAGTATGCAGGGCCCGCTTTCTCTCTCTTTCTATACTGCCCGCTTGCTGGTCGGCGGGCCCGCGCGACAGAGGGGCAAGCCTGCCAGCAACTGCGACGAGAGTTTACGACGCCCTTTCGGTCCACTCCACGCCCGATCATTGCAACGGTAACTTTGGCTGCTCCATCTTTCAAAAAAAAAAAACAACGTTATCATATTCACACCCGATTCCCATCCACCTAAAATACCTAGAGAAATAGGGATGGAAATATAAAAGTGGAATCCGAATTATCTGATATCCGTATCCGCTAAAATGTAAATATAGATATCCGTATTCGTATTCGAATTTAACGTGGTACTAAAATAGATACATCCGAATTCGTTTTTTGTCGATTTTCTCTATCGGTTCCACATCTGTATTCGGCAGTATCCGGCACTATTTGTATCTGACCATATGGAGATAACATTTAAAGTATTTATTTGGATGTTAATAATAATAGTGTATAATCAAAACGATTTAAAAAATGTCTATTTAAAAGTTATATCCATTACTAATGATTATGATATCAATTTTAATAATATTATTATTGTACCCATATAACTATTTAAAAGTTATCTCTAATTTTAACAACTAATATAATTAATTTAATAAATATATATGAATATTCAATTTAATTTAATACTATAGTTTATTTATTTATTGATGAAAATATTTTTATATACTTTTTATTATTTCATGATAAATGTATATATTTGTTTATTAAATGTATATTTATATATAGTTTTATTTAATTTTTATATGATTAATTACTGAAATAATTATGGATAAATGTGACAATATTAACTAGCGATCTTTGTCAAAACTTGTTATGTACTTATACTTTAGTATTTAATTGTATAATAATTTTGTTATTTAATAACCATCAATGAATAAAATAAGTAAATATTGTCTTCTAAATCAAGTAAATATCCGAATGCGTATCCGCATTCGAATATTCGTTTTGTATTCGTATTCGAGAGCATCCGAATTTGTATTCGTATTCGAGTAAAAATGTGGTAAAAGGTGCTATCCGAATTCGATTCCATGCGTATCCGATCCGTTTCCACCCTTATAGAGAAACATCAAAGAGGGCCATTCCTTCTTCTTTTTTTTTTTAAAAAAAAACTCTCAGTCTGTTTAAGTAAACAAAACACGTTTTGTTAAACAAATAGACGTGCATGCGCTTGTCGAATTGTGTTTAGCATGTACAACCAGATCTTCGGTTTTCAAAACATACTTTTTAGTTGCAGCTTGTGTTTTCAATTATCGAGCTTAAAAGGTTATAGTAGCAGCTTATGGTGAGGATATATATAGCTTTCAACTAAATCAAATCCGGGCCTGTTTAAATTCGCCAACTTTTTTATCGCTACAGTAATTCGAATGTTTGGATACTAATTAGGAGTATTAAATGTGGATAACTAACAAAACCAATTTCATAACCCCCGGGTGAAATTGTGAGACAAATCTATTAAGCCTAATTAGGCCATTATTAGACAATGTCGTGCTACAGTAAACAATCTCTAATGACGGATTAATTAGGCTTAATAGATTCATCTCGTGATCTTCCATCCATCCGTGTAATTAGTTTTATATTTAGATCATGTTTAGTTCTCCTAATTTTTGGTTTACAATTGCTACAGTAAATTTCGCAAAAGTTTTCACCGAATTTAAACAGGCCCTCGAAGAGGGTTTTATTGTTTCAACCGAATTCACCCATCGAAAGCAAAATGCTCATGTTTATGTTGAAACACGGTAGGAACATGCAACGACGTTCGTTTTGTTGAAATGATTAGGGCGTAATTGATCGACAAACCACAAGGCTCATTATGTAGTAGCTAGTGTGTCCAAGATAGTAAACACTATGGTCACTCTGACTATAGCAATTAGATTGCTTAGACACTTTCTGCGGTATTAACAAATATGCGAGCAAGTATTTAAATAGCTATACATTTTGCATAGTTTACCTGCTATATTCTTCAAGAAATGTAACTCTAGCCTTAGTATATTATGCCCCGAAATCTATTCATTAAACATTATTCATCAAACAATATCGAATAATCGTAGTGTCGCATCTCCTGCTGACGTTATTTCATCATTTAGCCCCTAAACATGCATTGACATATCATTTAGTGTTTAAACACATTTAGACACCCACCAAGATGCATTTAGGCTAGCGATGATGGTAACACCAAAAAAAAAACTACACTATGAAATGACCTAATAATTGCTAAAACTCCACATTCATGAAATGATGATTCATTGCTCGTTAACATGAAATGAAATGATGCATTTATCCATCTGTTCTTTTTTCTAAAGAAGAATAAAAGAAATGATATGTATCCATCATCCAAATCCAAATCACTTGTGCTCATCCATCTCATTTGTATCATAAAAAAAGAACTTTACTCTCGCAAACTTAGAACTGCTTAAAAACAATATTTCAAAACAAATAATACATGGAAAAACAATAAATCAAATACGATGCTGCATTATATGCTACTGATATAATCAAGTTTTCTAAAAAAAATAAAATCAATTATACTTTCTTTCTCTATCCTCCATATCATTCGTTCATCTCAATCTAGACAAAAGCTCAAATACCCTCAAGGAACTATAGTGTACGGCAATTATCACAACCACACTTATTCATAAACATAACAAAGCTTGACCCATCAATCTTTAGACACATACTAATAGCTAAAATTTTTCAGAAACCCTAAAATGATGCTCCATCACCGACTAATCATGTCTCTCACACTCTATTTTTCTTTTTTTAATAAATCTATTTTTTTCTTATATAACATGAAACCCCGCATCCATTCAGCATTCACGCAGTCACGCTCATCCCCCGAAAAGCCCCAAAAACCTCTCTAAAAGCCCTGCACAAGGGCCCTACCTCGCCACAAGCCACAAGCCCACAAGTGCCTGCCCACGCAGCCGCCATTATCAACACCGCTCACCCTCACTCTCCCCAACAGTCACGCTCCCTCTCCAATGGAGCTCACTCTCCCCATCCTTCTCCTCGTTGCAAGCCTCTCGCTTGCCTATGCCAATGCCGACGGCGGCAACACGAAGACCTACATCGTGTTCATGGACCCGGCGCGGATGCCGGCCGGGCACGCGTCCCCGGCGCACTGGCACGCGGCGCACCTCGAGTCACTGTCCATCGACCCGGCGAGCCACCTGCTCTACTCCTACTCCGCCGCGGCCCACGGATTCGCGGCGGCGCTGCTCCCGGACCACCTCTCCCTGCTCCGCGGCAGCCCCGAGGTGCTCCAGGTCGTGCCGGACGAGGTGTTCCAGCTCCACACCACGCGCTCCCCGGAGTTCCTGGGCCTGTTGACGCCGGCGTACCAGCCGGCCATAGGCAATCTGGAGGCGGCCTCGCACGACGTGGTCATTGGGGTCCTGGACACCGGCATCTGGCCGGAGTCGCCGAGCTTCGCGGGCGGCAACCTGCCACCGCCGCCGGCGCGGTGGAAGGGGGCGTGCGAGGCCGGCGTCGATTTCCCGCCGAGCGCCTGCGGGAGGAAGCTGGTGGGAGCGCGCAGCTTCTCGCGCGGTCTCCGTGCGGCGAACGGCGGCGCTATAGGCATGGGGAAGACGACGTTCAGGTCGGCGCGCGACAGGGACGGGCACGGGACGCACACCGCGAGTACGGCGGCGGGCGCGGTCGTGGCGAACGCGAGCCTGCTCGGGTACGCCACGGGGACGGCGCGTGGGATGGCGCCCGGGGCGCGCGTGGCCGCATACAAGGTGTGTTGGCCGGAGGGGTGCCTCGGCTCCGACATCCTCGCTGGCATTGACGCCGCCGTTGCCGACGGGGTGGGCGTGCTGTCGTTGTCCCTCGGCGGCGGCGCGGCGCCGTACTTCCGGGACACCGTGGCGGTTGGCGCTTTCGGTGCGGCGGCGGCCGGCGTGTTCGTCTCCTGCTCCGCCGGGAACTCCGGCCCATCCGACGACACCGTCTCCAACTCCGCGCCGTGGGTGGCCACCGTCGGCGCCGGCACGCTAGACCGCGACTTCCCAGCCTACGTCACGCTCCCCACAGGCGCACGCCTCGCCGGCGTGTCCCTCTACGCGGGGCCCTCCCCATCTCCCCGCCCCGCCATGCTCCCCCTCGTCTACGGCGGCGGGCGCGACAACGCGAGCAAGCTCTGCCTCTCGGGGACGCTCGACCCGGCCTCGGTGCGCGGCAAGATCGTGCTCTGCGACCGCGGCGTCAACGCGCGCGTGGAGAAGGGTGCCGTCGTCAAGGCCGCCGGCGGCGCCGGGATGGTGCTTGCCAACACGGCGGCCAGCGGCGAGGAGCTCGTGGCGGACAGCCACCTGCTCCCGGCCGTGGCGGTTGGGCGGACGGTCGGCGACAAGATACGCGAGTACGTGGCGCGCGGCGGCAGCAGACCGATGGCAATGCTGAGCTTCGGCGGCACGGTTCTTGGCGTCCGACCGTCGCCCGTCGTGGCGGCGTTCAGCTCTCGTGGCCCCAACACCGTCGTGCCGGAGATCCTCAAGCCGGACATGATTGGCCCGGGAGTAAACATCCTGGCCGGTTGGTCTGGCGTCGCTGGGCCGACCGGGCTCGCCAAGGACGGCCGCCGGACTAACTTCAACATCATCTCTGGTGAGCTCTCCCACTGTCACTATCAGGCTCTTGCATTGCTCAGATTCAAAATTTTCACCGGTTGCTATCATCCATACCAAGCTCTTGCATTCCTCAGATTCAAAATTTCACATCTTGTCATGTTGCCATCATGCACAAGCTCTTGCACTTATCAGATTCAAAATTTCACATCTTGTCATGTTGCTACCATGTTTGGAATTACTGATTACTGCTCCTACAAACATGCAATTCAGTCAGTAAAAGAGATATACTAGGAAACAGGGCCTTTTATCCTATTCAGTCATGCTCATGCTGTTGCAGAAAGGCCGTCTCATCAGGATTTTCATTTCTCTTGAAAGAAATGGCGTTTGCTTTCACCGCCATTTGTCAGGGATGCACATGTGATACTCTTCAAGATATGAACTCATAAAAGGCAACAGCAGCTAGGACAAGTTACTTTTTTTACTTTTGTTCTTTTGATTGCCAATTCAAAAGGCATGAGGCAAGCTGACAGTAGTGGTTTGAGTACTCTCCAACTTTATAGACCGGATCTTATGAAACTGTGGTGACATTTCACTACCAGCAGAAAAGAAAGTTGTGGAGTGTCGTGGGTACCAAAAATTTGCTACCGAATCAAAGGATTCTGTGAGATCTATATCTCATTGATCTTTACCGCACTTGGACTAGATCAACTTTTAACAATGTTTGCTTACATTGTTAATTCTGAGATATTGATATGTTATCACAAGCATAGTTTATTTGTTAGTAGATAACATCACCTAAAAGATTTTGATAGTGCAGAAAGCTGTTTCCATTGTAGCCCTGGATCATGTGCACTGCTGCTGCCTATTGCCGTGGTGTTTAAGCTGATGCGCTTATGTGTGCTTTTCGCCACATTGTGGGCTATTTATGAGTAGATACACATGAGATTTCTTCTTTGTAGGAAGAAGTTGGAAGTAGATGCAATGGAGGGAATAACTGAGTTGATATTTTATTCAGTTGATTTATGTTCTATCCAGGCACAAGACTCTTGTATGCTCAGCTATCTTTTTCTCATATGTTGAAGCATACATAGTGCTTTTCTCCTATAATTGATAATATCAAATTTTAACTATATCATTTTGCATGCTACTATGAGCTAGCCTGAACACTACATTTGACTAATAAGTCTTTCTAATTTATCAAGTGTTTGCATTTATCGATTACTTCTTTTATTACTGCAGGGACATCGATGTCCTGCCCTCACATCAGTGGGGTCGCTGCCCTACTGAAGGCTGCTCACCCTAACTGGAGCCCTGCAGCCATCAAGTCTGCGCTGATGACCACTGCATACACCGTCGACAACACAAACTCCTCTCTCCGAGATGCAGCAGATGGGTCACTTGCAAATGCATTTGCTTATGGCGCTGGCCATGTTGACCCACAGAAGGCGCTCTCTCCGGGTCTTGTGTACGACATCTCCACCAATGACTATGTTTCCTTCCTGTGCTCCCTGAACTACAGCGCCCCACACATCCAAGTGATCACCAAGATGTCCAACATCTCCTGCCCAACGAAATTCCGCCCTGGTGACCTCAATTACCCGTCATTCTCAGTGGTGTTCAACCAGAAATCGAAGAGGGTTGTGAAATTCAGAAGGGAGCTAACCAATGTTGGCCCAGCGATGTCCGTTTACAACGTGAAGGTCAGCAGCCCTGAATCTGTTGGTGTCACAGTGACGCCGGCGAAATTGACATTCAAGAAAGTTGGGCAGAAGCAGAGATACTATGTCAACTTCTCTTCGAAAGCTGGCAAAGGCCAAGCAAAACCGGATTTCGGGTGGATATCCTGGGGGAACAATGAACATGTCGTTCGCAGTCCGGTTGCCTATACATGGAAGATGTGAGGATGGTAAGTTGAGTCTTCCTGGTGCCTAATCATGCTCCGGAGCAGATGAAAGATAGGTAGCTTTGATGTAGTTTGCTGATCGCTCCACAAAGAGAATCGGTGTGGAGCTCTCGACTGCAAACCTGTATTTGTTTCTTCCCTCGGTCAGTCGGTAACTCGCCGGACCTCAATTTCACCACTAGTTTTCAGTAGTCGTCCGGC
Source organism: Alloteropsis semialata (assembly GCA_004135705.1). Classification (NCBI taxonomy): domain Eukaryota; kingdom Viridiplantae; phylum Streptophyta; class Magnoliopsida; order Poales; family Poaceae; genus Alloteropsis; species Alloteropsis semialata. Next base: position 32,132,607 of record CM014278.1, read on the forward strand.
ATGTAACTTGTGAGATTAACATGTGAGGTTTCCTTCCTTTCTAGCTTAATGTTTGCAGACATGAAATGGCCCTGAAATGAATCCGCCGTTTGGTGTAGCTATGCGGCTGGTAATTTGTACTGGTTCTACATTGACTCTGTTTACCCCTGAAGCTGTGCAGAATGAGATGTCTGGTTTCTCTGCTACCAGCCTGTTCGCTTGGCTTATCAGCCACCAGCCAGCAGTACTTCAGTCTCACAACAAATCAGCACCAGCCACCAGCCAACCAGCAGTATTTCAGTCTCACAACAAATCAGCACCAGCCAGAAGCCAACTGAACAGGCCGATTTGCCTGTCAGCCTTGTACTTACCTGAAGTGTTTTTGGACAGCTTAGAACTTGAGATTTTTGAGCCGTACAACGCTGGGCATGTTCCTGCTGCTTTGCGAAGAATCTTGCTCCAAATCCTCCCCCACTATAAACGCAGAAATTGCCGGCGAACAGGCATCACATAACGGATCCGCTTTCTGGGACAAGAAAAAAAAAAGGCTGCGTGCGTTGTCGGCGCTACACCACGCCGCCTTTTGCCCGGCATGCGTGTGTACGCCTGCAATGCAATTTATGCAAAGCACGCGTGCTGCCCTACCAGGTCATCTCCGTTTACAGATGATCTGTATTACTTTGTTGTTTTTTCTCACCCTTTCCAGCATATGAACGGCAGTTTGAACTTTGAAGTGTTTATTAACTGAAAGTTTGGGCCTGCTGGATTGATTGTTTCGTATCTATTGCAAAAAATGGCCTAATGGGTAATCGTTTGGAGTAGGGGACATTGTGCGGACCAATACCCCATCACTTGCTTTGGCCCATGTTGGCCGAAGTTTAGTTTGCATTCATCCCACAAAATCCAAGTAAATGTTGATGTCATGATTTGCATGCAGGGTTGCAGTGCTGTGGATTAGGATGGTCTGATCAGCAGCACTGTACTATTCTGAGTGGATACAAAGTGGGCGCCCAATGTCCATGCCCTGAAATTGCCCCTCTTTGGTGCTAGAGAAAAGATAAGTAATTGCCCTAAAAGAAGAAAAGATAAGTAATTCATCTCTGAATTTTTAACAGGTGAAAGTAGCCAATATGGCATGCTATGCTTTGATATGTTGCTCTCTTGTCAGATTCGTAATAATACTAGATATTCCAACGACCAAGCAACACGAACCGAATAGGAAATTGGGCTTCAATTTTATAGCAAAAACCAAACTGATTAGATAACAGTAGCCAAGAGAGAGTAGGTAATGACCTTGGTCCGCAACCAACATGGCGAGTTCATGTTGGTGACATTTGAAGACATTTGTTTACAGGTGGTCATGGTCCATAAATCATTTTATTATTTTCTATAGAAAATCATTTGTGAAGAACAACATAATAAAGAAAATAATCCACATAAATCACCATAGTTTACTGGGACATCTAAGCATTTTTATTAGGTCTGCCACATTATAATAGATCCAATAAAATTGGTTTGAAATGTTTTAGATCACCATTTTATTTATTTTGCATTTAACAAATCTAGGCACATATTAGACTTTATGTATATTTTGACAACATTAACATGTGTGGATATATTTTTATCATGTGGAGAGTAAAGTTTTGAAACTGACAAAACTGGTTTCATGCCATTTGGATTTACATATATTTTTCTGTGGTTTTTACAAGTTACAGCCTTTTTCTGATGCATATAAAGAATTTTCTCAAACATCATGCACTTTATTAAGAAATAATCAGTGTGTAGGGGATGAGGCTCCATTTATCTACTTGCAAGAAAGCCTTTGCTTTCAATTTCCCAGTTAATTTCCAAGCTAGCGATGATCAGTCTGCATCCATGTGTTTGATGCACACTAGATTCATTTTGTACAGCATTCTGTGCTCCTCTTACACATTACCGACCGTTCATCTGTTCTCCGGCGGCGCCGTGTACACGAATGGTTCTACGGTGCCATCATCCAGGGCAAGCAGTGACTCCAGGGCCTCTACAACGGCCGACATCTGGGGCCGGGATTTAGGGCTTACATTCAAGCACTTGTGAGCTATCGCTGCAGCCTTCTGGGCAGCTCGAGTAAGGTACTGCCCGTTCAGCCTCTTGTCCATCACACGCTCGAGCCGGCGAGAATCGTTCAGGCACGGCCGCGCCCACTCCACAAGGTTTTGCTCTCGCGGCGGCCTGTTCTTGTCCACCGCCTTCCGCCCTGTTAGAAGCTCCAGGAGTACAACGCCGAAGCTGTACACGTCGCTCTTTGTTGTCAGATGTCCTAATTAACAAGCAGTAAAGACAGAAATGTTAGTATCTTCAAACTTATGCTCTTGCATATGCGTCAAGGTAAGGGCAAATCGAACCAAAAAGAATGGAACTGAAGCCCATATATATACCAGTCATGATGTACTCCGGTGCGGCGTAGCCCTGTGTGCCCATGACTCGGGTCGAGACATGGGTTTCGTCTTCGCCAGGCCCATCCTTTGCTAGCCCGAAATCCGACAGCTTTGCTGTGTAGTCCTAAAAGAGGGTAAAAAACCACAGGAGCTGAATGTTACATGATGATATACAACACAAGAACTAGAGACGTTTTGGTGACCATCTCACGCTATGTCGACACTGAATTATGCAATCGGTTATCTAATCTAAGCATGTACGTACCGAGTCCAGTAGGATGTTGGAGGTCTTGAAGTCACGATAGATGACAGGTTTTGCAGCATCGTGGAGGAAGGCCAAACCTTTGGCAGCGCCAATGGCGATCTTCAATCGCGCCGACCACGGCAGGGAAGCAGAGTACTCTGTAACATTCACAAATGCATTTATGCATCAACTCCTTAGCCCAGATAAGGTAAATGTAAATCGGGAAGATAGTGTCAGACTGTCACATGTCATCTACTATTTGATCTTGTCAAGTTGACAATGGTAGCTAGCTAGCACCTATCTAGGAATCTTGGCTTTATCATTATCTTGGGATCAAAATTCACATCCAATAAACCTTAATACTCATGTTAATTAGATGGCACAAGACATATTTTCCACTGTTAATTCGAGTTGTCACTAAGCTTTAGGCCACTTAACCATAAAAAAAAATGCAAAGGGTAGCATTTCAGTGTTTCGGTCTGGAAAAAAAAAATCCGAATGCGCAATTCAGTCTATGACTTATGAGCTTCCCTAGCTAGTTCCCTGGTAGCATGTCAGTGTGGATTATTTAATAAAGTGAAACAACTGGAGACTTCAATGACCTTTTTTTGTCACACTTCGATTCCATATCCAGCCTTTAACTAACCATTAATATGTGAAAAGTCTACAGGTATATAGCTGCAAAAGGAGTAACAGGTACAAGAAGGAAAAGAAAAGTCTACACGTGAGTCATTCATATGCATGAGGAGAAAGACTGATGTAAACATGTCAAAAGTATACGTGACAACAGCAAGTTTAAAAAACTAAAAGTAGTATGAAGAATCAACATCCCCTATAAGTGGACACATAGATGAAATCTAAAGGAACATTGCATACAGAGACAAACATATTATAGTGACTACTGAGTGCCTCTGGTTCCAAAAAACACCATGTAGATCCACCTTTTTCACGAGGGCGCTAGCACTACTACACAAATGGCTTTCGGTCCGGGACCTTTAATCCCGGAACCAATTGGACCCGGGACTAATATGAGAATTAGTCCCGGTTAGAAACGTATGGCTCTTTACTCTGGGTTCGTGGAAGGACCCGGGAATAAAAGCCCCTGTTTAGTCCCGGGTGGGGTGAAGCAAACCACGGGACCAAAGGCCATGAGCAAAATATATCTAAGTCCTAACTCAGGCCGGTCTCCTCTCTCCTCATTCTCACCTCTCCCACGTCTCTCTCTCTTCCTTATCCATCCACTGCATCCTCTCCTTTCCTCTCCTCTCCCTCTCACCCTTCCACTGGAGTGGCTTCCCGGTGCGGGCTCCAGGGGCAGGGCGGGCGGCCTTCCCGGGCGACGAGCATGCCCCAGGCGTGGGCGCGGCAGCCCCGGCCGGCGAGGTGGGCCCAGGCGCTGGCGCGGCGGCCCCTGTCCCCGCCCTCCCTCCCCCCGGCGCTGGCGCGGCGGCCTAGGCTGCCCCGGCCGGCGAGCCCGCCTCCGGCGTCGGCGTGGGAACAGGAGCGGCCGCGGGTTGTTTTTTTTCTCCCCCAAATTTTGTGAAAACTCTTGTGATATTTGAAGGATTGTGGATATGAGATCAATATGTTTGTGATTGGTTCGAGATTGCAGATCAATTTGTTTGTGATTGGGTTCAAGATTGAAGTTTGGAAAATGTTTGAGTATTATTCTCTGATTGATTGTTTGATGCTAGAATGGAATGAAATGAAATTGAGGGGATTCTCTGATTGATTATTTGATGCTGGAATGGAATAAGGGGAAGGGCAAGGGGACGCCAGGCGTCGGTGGGGTCATGAGTGGCTCTGGCCGGCGCACACAGGGGTATTTTTTTTTTGTTTCGGAGACCGGCCTTTAGTCCTGGTTGGAGTTACCAACTCGGACTAAAGGCCCCTTTTAGTCCTGGTCGAGGCCTTTAGTCCCGGTGCCGTAGTCCCGGTTGGGGACCCGGGACTAAAGGCCTTTCCCAACCGGGACTAAAGGCTGTTTTTCCAGTAGTGTAGGTGGATTTAAATTTACTAGAGAAATGCGGGAAATAGTTTCTAGAAGTTTTGTTGTTAATGAAAATATTAAAGTAAATTGTAGAATCTGCCGTACTTTTGAAGAGATGCTTCTCCAAGCTGCCCCTCGCCATGAACTCGTAGACAAGAAGCCTGTGCTGATCCTGGTAGCAGTAGCCGATCAGTTTGACAAGGTGTGGATGCCTCAATTGCCCAAAGAAAATGACTTCCGCCTGCGAGCCCAGAAAAAAAAATTAATTCATCACAGATTGATACAAGTCAACATATACATCATTTCCCAACTATTTTAAGGAATTTTTTTGACCACTAATGCTTATAGTATAGTTGAATTATTTGACCAAACAATGCAGTGTTGGTTAGGTGGTTGACAAGTTGACTATAAACAACACTGAAAAGGAAATCATACGTCTGAAGAGGAGAGAAGACTTGGTGACTTTCGTCCAATGTGATCACAGCTAAGCTAGGTGGCAAGAATACAACTTTCTTTGTAGTAGGGCCAGGATAAAAACTCCGCTAGTTCTTGATTGTTAAATAAAGTATTAAAAGGGGCACAAAAGAACTTTTCATGTTATTATTAATCTGAATGGCGATCACTCACTGTAGTGCAGAAATAAAAAATAAGGCAAAGAAAGGTGTTTAAAATTGTAACAAACTTTGAGTTTTGTTTAGTTAATCACTTAATCCTGCTTCCTGAACATGTGCTAACCCACGTTTCAAAACGCACAACAGTATCAATGACCAGGAGACCGACAACTTTGCAATTTTCTGGTTTAATTCTTCAGTACAGTTTCAAAGTAAAGTCAATAAAAAATGCTTAAAATATTAAGAAGATTCTCATAATAACACGGTCAGCAATTCAACATCACATCCCTGAAAATCGGATTGAGGAGTATATATCCATTGTTTATTTGTATGTCACTATGTCTAGAATGAATGGTAAATAGGCCCCACGGTCTCAAGTCTCAACTAGCTAAATGCTCAAATATATTACCTCAATAAATGGATTGAACACGGTTTGATGAATGAACCTCTCCTAGATGAGATGGCTAAGTTGATCCAACAAGTTTGCTGGGATGACTCAAGTCCTCACGCCTATACATAATCTAAATGAGATGGCGATGGACCAACACATTTCGTTTCTCAAACCAATGGAGAAAAAAATATGAGTGAGAAAGCGACGGTGTTCATCACATTTCTCAAAGCAAACAACCCATAAACAAATAATCCTTATACCAACTCCAACCCTCTAGGCTCAAATCACCTCTGTCCAACCCAAATCATTCCGAAGTAAAGAGTATTTAATATGTGGTAAGTGTTAATTCAAACCGAATTCTATGGCTGAAAAACAGATTTTTAATTGTTATCCATTGAGTTGAGATGAACAAATACTCAAACAGTACACTAATCACTACATTCTCGCAACACGATCTCGCAAATCCGCTGGGTAATTATCTTAATCAATTAATTAGACGCGAACTTAGAAAGTGTATCTTTAGCTTTACCAGCCATTCTTTGTGGCCCTGCGAGCCCTCGAGGTCAAGCAGCTTGACGGCGACGGCCTGCGCCAGGCCGGGCCTGACCCGCTCGTCGACGCGGCCCTTGTACACGGGCCCGAACCCGCCCTCGCCGACGAAGTTGCTCATCGAGAAGTCCCGCGTCGCCACCCGGAGCTCCTCCACCGTGAACGCCTGCACGTCGGACCCCGCCAGCGACAGCGACAGGTCCTCCGGCGACGGCAGCGGCAGCGGCGCCGGCGCGGGCGGCCTGGTGGAGCTGGAGGCCACCTTCGCGGCGTTCCTCGAGCCGGAGCCCGAGTCCCCGGAGTGGCCGGAGTGGGAGGAGCTGAAGCAGCCAAGGCCGAACAGCGAGCCCCACGACGCCGACGCCGACGACTTGGGCTTCCCCATGCGCGCGCGTGCGGGCAGCTGATCAGAATTCAGTATTCAGAAGTCGAGGGATTTTTTGTGTGGAGTCGAGAGTCATTGCGGTGGGCTCATTTGTAGGAGTGGTTGCTGCTGTCGTTATGGTCAATCAATCAAAATGCTTTGGTTTTGTTTTTTTATAAGGATTTGATTGTGGTTTGGTTGGGACTCACGAGAAAGCTACTTATTAATTAGAGAGGGTCATTACTTACTTTTGATTTTTTTTAATTCTAGATTTACTGAAAAAATAACATATTACAACATTTAATATTTTAAGCTTCAGGAAACATGGTAGAACATGCTCAGCCTTCGACAAGTGACCAATAATCTCCTTCGCAATTTGTATCTGCGTTCTGATGCTATCCACCCGCTTCGCACTCTAACTCTTCAGCTGAGCAAAAAATCGACCATACGTAGGCCATCCAAGCTTGTTCACCTCCCTCCCCGGTGTCCACACCCACACCCTCGCCGAAGCGCACGCCTGCGCCCGCTCGGGTGTGCGGGACGAATGAGCAGGAGCTTCCCCACAAAGTGGTCGCTGGCCTTACCGTGGGTCCATTCAGGATGGAACCCATGCTCCTTGAGGCCGGGCTCATGGCCCCTCTAGGGGAGCGTCTGCGGCACCGCCCTGCTGATGGCGCTGGTGCTCACTCTTCTTTGTCTGGTTGACACTGCTCTCTCACTCCAACGTAGCGGCTCATTCCCCTGTCAGCTGCCTTCCACTGCATCCACGTGGTGCTCGATGGGGGGTTGGGTTGCCCTACCACGGTGGAGCCATCGCTTGAGTCGGTCCGTTTCTCGGACGTGTCTCTGGTGGAGCTTCTTGCTTCGCCTCGGTCGCACATTGAAATAGATCTTTCCTACATCACAGTTGGTCGTGGTCCAGTTACCAGCTCTGAGGCGGATTACTTGGTCGCAGAATTTCTAGCAGAGGCGACGCGTGCCATCATGCCGCCTATCTGCAGGGACCATCATGCCACAGGCAGGCACGCCTTCCGAGCGCTAGTGCGGAGTGGTGCCTACCACGTCGATCTGGTCGCTTGGCTGTGGATGATGCGGGTGGTCGCCCCAGCATGTCTATGGTCGCTCAGAGCACTATGGTGAGGAAGCTTGAGCTGCTTCCAATGGACGTAGCTCCAGATTCGGCGGTCTTTCAGCGCTACATGGACCTGATGGCCTCCAGACTGACGGACAACCAGTGTGAGGCCATTCGGGAGTTGTTCCCGACAGGGGTGTCTGGCTTCTCCACGGTGGTCGTGGAGGACAAGGGCCAGTGACCCCCTCTCCATCACGTGTACTTGGTCGTTTTTGTATTGTGTTTTCACAGAGTCTTGGAATATTTTAGTTTGGAATGTTCGTGGACTAAACATGAGGTCGCATCTCCTTGCTTTGTTTTCAGGAGACCAAGCTTGAGGTTGTACCTGGATCCTTTATTGTTGATATGTTAGGTGTGGATTTTGATTACTTCTATCTTCTCGCAGTGGGTTCTTGGGAGTGGAGGGGGGAAGGGTATTTGGTTGCATGGAATACGAATGTTTGGTCAGCTGTCTCGCTTGTGAGAACATCACATTCACTCTCATTGCAGGTCGCCTTGAAATCCAACTTGGTGCCATGGTGGTTTACCTCGGTCTACAGTTTGCATCTTAATGCAGAGAAAGTGGCTTTCCTACAGGAACTCTATGATCTGAGAGCTTCCTTGGTGGGGCCCTTGGGTCGTTTGCGGGGATTTCAACATCATCTATAAAGCGCAAGGAAAGAACAATAGCCATCTCAACCGTAGACTGATGGGTCGCTTCCATCGCTTCATTAACGATGTGGAGTTGGTCGAACTATACCTCCATGGTCGCCTTTTCACCTGGAGCAACGAACATCTATGCCCTACTCTTGAGCGGATTGACAAGGTGTTCGTATCGGTCGACTGGGAGTTGCTTTTCTCATGCTGCTACTATCCGCCCTGCCAACTCTTGGATCCGATTATGCTCCACTTCTGCTCCAGAGAGACAATGCGGTCCACCAATGCAAATGGTTCCGCTTTGAGGCTTTTTGGCCAAAGTGCCAGGACTTCCTATAGACTATCGAACAAGCTTGAATGGCCCCTCGCCCTGATGTTGACCCACTACGTATGGTCGATTTTTTGCTCTGCCGAACGGCAACAGCGCTCAAGAGTTAGAGCGCGAAGCGGGTGGGTAGCATCAGAGCGCATATACAAATTGAAAAGGAGGTCATTGGTCGCTTGGATAAGGCTATAGACCATAGGTCGCTATCAACGACTGAGCACACTCTCCGACGTTTCCTGAAGCTTAAATATTTGAGCTTGACTTCGATGGAGAGGACGATCACTAGGCGGCAGTCTTCACTTCTATGGTTTCTATGGTTGTCAGAGGGAGATGCGAATACCTTCTTCTTCCCCTTGCATGCCAACTAGCATCGGCAACATACTCTTATTGCCTCTCTAATGGTCGACGGTTGAACTATTGTTTCTGAGAATGATAAGGCAGAGGTGGCATTCACTTATTTCAACTCCATCCTTGGTAGGGGTTATCATCAGTCGACAACTCTGACTTTGAGACGATGGGTCTCACACATGTCGATCTTTCCATGATAGACTCTCCTTTTATTGAGGAGGAGATCTAGGGGATTATCCGGGAGCTTCTGTCGAAAAAATCGCCTGGCGCGGATGGCATTATAGGTAGCTTGGTCGATCATCAAGGCCGAAATTATGAGTGCCTTTAATGCACTCTTCTTCCTAGACAGTCGCAGCCTTCACCACCTTAATGATGCCTACTTGATCCTCATCCCTAAGAAGGAGGTCACACTGGAGCTGGGGGATTACAAGCCCATCAGCCTCGCATACAACTTCGGCAAGCTCTTTGCTAAGGCAATCGGCAATAGGCTGGCGCCTAAGCTCAATGACCTGGTTCGCCACAACCAGAGGGCCTTCATCAAGAATCGACATATTCATGATAACTTTCAGTATGTTCGAGGAGTTGCGAAGCATCATCTAGCAAAGAAGAGTAGGTCTTGCACTCTTCTCAAGATGTACATCGCTAAAGGTTTTGACTCTGTCTCTTGGGTGCTTCTGCTCAAGCTGCTGAGTTTCCTCGGCTTCCCGTCGACTTGGAGAGACTGGATCTCCTTTTTGTTGTCCATAGCTAGCACTCGGCTATTGCTCAACGTTCTCCTAGTTGCTGCATCTATCATCATAGGGGCCTCAAGAAGGGGGACCCCTTGTCACCGATGCTCTTTATCCTGGTTATGGAATATCTTAATGTCCTCCTCTCTCTAGCCAATGGTCGAGGGTTGCTTACACCGTTGAGAGATGTAGCGTTACCCTATTGTGCTTCCTTCTACGCAGATGACGTCTGTTGACGGTCCTTAAGTGCCAATCTTGACCGTCAATTCCGGTAAGAAATAGGTCAAATATATTCACCAAAAATAGTGGTAGGGTGTATTACTAATGATTTCCACGAGTGTTGGTGTTCTGACTTGTCTTACAGGAGGTGCCAAAAATGACACTAAGGGTTTGAGATGGATCCAAATATATCATTATTATAAATTATCTCAAATTCCCAATTGGAGAGCACCACTGCGTAGAGCTCTTCGAGACGATTTCAACGGATATATTATTTATATATTTTAGAGCTTGAAATAAAAAGATATGGAAATCAAAAATTTATAGCAGTGCTGATGTCAGCATTGTAGCTGCTGACGCCAACGGCTAGGTGGGCTAGGCGGGCCAGCGGGGCACGTGGCGCGGCGGGAGCCCACGCGTGCTCTGTGCGGGATGCGGAGGGCGAGACCCACGCGTGGGCCACGTGCTGGCCGCGGAGTGGCGCACTGACGGCGCAGGTGCGGTTCACGCGCCCGTTTTGCGGGGGGAAAGGCCGAGTCGGCGGTTTTCTTTGCTCTTTTCCTGGTTTTCTCCCATCGCCATGCGCAGAACAAAGAGTGGCCGGCTTTTGCTCCGTTTTTTGTTCTAGTCGACATACAGGAGCTGTGGGGATCCGATTTTCCATGGTTTTTGCCCGGTTCTTCGCGGTCAGCCTGGTTCTTCGTAGTTTTCAACCCCACCAGGAGGCGGTGGGGGCGCGAGATTCGTGACCACCGCCCTCCTGGTGGCCAGTTCTGGGCCAGATGGAGCGAGGGGAGGAGGGGTACCCCATACTTTCAAGTGGGACTTCTCCACACGCCCAAGTTTGCTCCTCTTATAAATAGAGACCCCATCCTTCACTTAAGAACACACAGAGAAGCAGCGAAGCTACAAGGTGAAGCCATATCCACTTAGTGTTTATAAATGGGTGAGATTGAGGTGTGAGCCGGGGAGAAGCTGGGGCTGTCGGCTTCCTCCCTTCCTCTTGTACCTTGGCAGATGTGGCTCATGTTCGAGTTACATCATGGTCTTTCTTTGTAATTTTGGATTTACTTATTTAATTAAGTTCAAGCTTTACTTTATATACTTGTGGGCTCCTTGCTGTGATAAGTGTCTTAGTACTTGCAAAGCTATGATAGTATTCAATAGAATAAACGTGGTATCTAGTCTTGCGAATACCTTGAAGTGCGCCTAGTGCCACGGATTTGTAGTGGTAGCCCCAGGTAGTGACAGCCTAACGGCCTATGTAGTCCACCACATGAGCAGCACTAGAGTATAGTAGGACCCTTGCTTGGCTTGCCTAGTCCCCTTCTCGTCCCTTTCTGAGGCTAGGACGGTTGAGTGTCCCGAAGCAAGTAATTTAGTAAACAAGTTGAGCTACCCTTCAATTAGCCAGGATTCCTAGAAACGGCCCTCTCTACCCTCTACACTTATCTCTTCTCTTGTCCTCGGCCGTTCTTGATCCTTAACTAGTGCACACATGTTCCCTGTGGATTCGATACACTGGAATACTCTCGGGTGAAATCTACATCAATATCCATACACTTGAGGATTCATCTGTGATCGTTAAAATACCAATAAGCTTTCTGGCGCCGTTGATGGGGAACAGTTGCTGTACTAGTTTCGAACCAAGTTCGTCCGTGTATCTCCATCCTCATTGCACCTACCCCATGGAATCAACGTCTATCAACAGTACTCAGCTCCAAAGGGCAAATATCTGGAGCCTCCACCTCCATACACCTGGCTATGTACTTCACCCCGCCCTCATAGCCATAGTATGGGAGCAATCCTTTTCTGGAGCAGAAGAGGAAAATCCATACACCCACCTACGCGGTTTTGAGCAAGTGTGCTCCTACCTTTTCATTTCTGGCATGTCGCAGGAAACACTTAAGTGGAAGCTTTTCCCGTTCTCTTTGACGGGAACTGCCAAGCAATGGTACGCTCAAACCTTAGGTAGTACCAATGGAAATTGGGAAGTGCTGCGAGACAAATTCTATCTAGCTTTCTTTCTGGTCTCCCAAATAGTGGACCTCTGAGTAGAAATCCTAACCTTTCGGCAAAGGGAGAAAAAACCTTAGGAGCGGCCTAGGCCAGATTCTTGAATCTAAACATGTCTAGTCCTGACCTTGCTATCCCCGAACCTATGCTTTTACAGCATTTCCGTCGAGGCCTTAGCAAGGAATCCGCTATCCTTCTCGACACTTCTTCAGGTGGGTCATTCACTCATTTGACACCTAGTGAAGGGAGAGCTGTCCTCAGTAAAATACTTGAGAACACCCCTTTCACTGGTATCTTTGATGAATTCCCTGAACAAGAAGATGGAGAAATCCCCGAGCCAAAAAAAGAGGCCCTACCTATCAAGCCTACACCCATGACTACCTTCTTCTCCGATCCCATAAAACAAGAGCCTCCCGTGGGAAAATACCACAGTCCAGAAGATGAGAAAACTCATCCAATGGACTTTATTGGTGAAATAGAGGATGATCTTTTCATAGATTTTGGTAATGCCTCGAATTTACCAATCCAACCTAAACCTCGAGCGTGTAGATCTCTGCTTCGGTAAAATCTTAACCCATCCGATAAGTCCATTCTCATAGAATATCTGAAATATCTATCGACGGTTATGAGGAGAGAATGGCTAAGGGAAGCAGAGACATCGCCCGAGGTAGTCCGACTCGTCAGACCCTCAATCCCTTACTTCTATCAAATACAAGGGGGTCACTATGGAAATCCTTTACAACCTTACCGTTGGAATAAATGTCATTTCAAAATCTCTTGCCCAAAGGCTTTGTTCCAACGCAACCTTCTCCCCTTCCCAAAATCTTATGCAAGATCCTTATGCGAACCTTTTGGAAAGCGATGACATCCTTAGAAAAATCCCCGTAGTTTTCAATGAGGCCGAAGGTTTTCTGGACTTCCATATTTATGACGGTCCGGATGTGCCCATCCTCATCGGCAGGCATGTCGAGAGACTTTTCCAAGAAATGCCTAAAGGAGGCCTAGCCATTCAAATGGGACAATCCACCTACACTGTTTCTTTAGCTCATGCAAAGAATTCGATAGCAGAACCAACCCCAATTCTTGACCCTATCGAAGAGCTTATGGGAGTGTCATTGTCTGATATGGCCCAACCAAACTGGGACAATGGCACAATAAACTTCTCTCATGAAGAAGAGGTCATTGCTGAGCCCATAGAGTTGGACATAATAGAACAATCACCACCACCCACAATCGAGCTAAAACCTCTCCCGCCAGGCCTAAAATATGTTTTCCTTCATGGTAACCGTCAAACCCCGGTTATCATCAATGACAAGCTCACCAAAGAAAAAACTAACAGACTTGTTGTTGTCTTGGAAAAACATCGTTCTATCCTGGGTTACTCGCTCCATGATCTTAAGGGCATAAGTCCTACTCTTTGCACTCATTGCATCCCGATCGATCCTGATTCCACACCATCCAGGGAACCCCAAAGAAATTTGAACAACAAGATGCGAGAAGTAGTTAAGAAGGAAGTCCTTAAGCTACTTCACGCATGGATTATTTATCCTATGCCCTACAGCGAGTGGGTGAGTCCGGTGCAAGTGGTACCAAAGAAAGGAGGGATGACAGTGGTGAAAAATGACAAAAATGAGTTGATCCCTCAACGCACCATCACCAGGTGGCGCATATGTATTGATTACTGGAGACTCAACAAGGCTACTAAGAAGGACCACTTTCCGTTACCTTTCATTGATGAGATGTTTGAATAGCTTGCAAACCATTCCTTCTTTTGTTTCCTTGATGGATATTCCGGATATCACCAAATCCCCATACACCCAATTGACCAAAGTAAGACCACCTTCACATGCCCTTATGGAACATATGCTTACCATAGGATGTCCTTCGGTCTTTGCAATGCCCCAGCCTCATTCCAAAGGTGCATGATATCTATTTTCTCTGACATGATTGAGAAAATCATGGAGGTGTTCATGGATGACTTTTCCGTCTATGGCAAATCTTTCACAGATTGTCTAGAGAATTTAGACAAGGTCTTACAATGATGTGAAGAAAAGCACTTAATCCTGAACTGGGAGAAATGCCATTTCATGGTTCGGGAAGGGATAGCGCTGGGACACTTGGTGTTCAAACGTGGCATAGAGGTGGATAAGGAAAAAATTGAAGTTATTGAGAAGCTTCCACCTCCCATGAATGTGAAAGGAATCCACAGCTTTCTAGGACATGCCGGGTTTTATCGGCGTTTTATGAAAGACTTCTCTCATATTGCTCGGCCCTTAACCAATCTCCTAGCAAAAGAGATGGAGTTCATCTTCAATTATGAGTGTCGTCAAGCCTTCCAAATCTTCAAGAAGGCACTCATCTCAGCCCCAGTTATTCAACCACCCGACTGGGCACTACCCTTTGAGATTATGTGTGATGCTAGCGATTATGCCGTATGATCTGTCCTAGGCCAAACTAAGGATAATAGGCAGTATGCCATTTTCTATGCTAGCAAAACCTTGACCGGAGCCCAGCTAAACTATGCCACCACTAAAAAAGAGTTGTTGGTTGTGGTCTTCGCGATAGATAAGTTTAGATCCTACTTAGTGGGGGCAAAGATAATCATCTACTCAAATCATGCTACGTTGAAATACCTCCTCACTAAGAAGGATGCTAAACCTAGGCTCATCGGATGGATCCTTCTTCTCCAAGAATTCGATCTAGAAATCCGAGATAAAAAGGGAGTAGAAAACTCGGTAGCCGATCATCTATCCAGGTTGCAGGTTGAGGAGACACAAGAGCTTCCCATCAACGACTACCCTAAGGGATGACACACTCCTTAAGGTAACGGATACTAACCCATGGTATGCGAATATTGTAAACTATATAGTGGCAGGCTATGTTCCCCCAGGTGGAAACAAGAAGTTGGACTATGAAAACTGCTTCCACTTGTGGGATGAGCCATACCTATATCGGGTCTACGCTGATGGGTCGCTAAGGAAGTGTGTCCCAACCATAGAAGCTACCAAGATTATAGAGAGATGTCATGCATCTCTGTATGGGGGACATTATGGAGTATTCAGAACCCATACCAAAATCTGGCAAAGTGGGTTCTTCTGGCCGACCATGTACGATGACACAACAGGGTTCATAAGAAGATGTGATAGAAGTCAGCGGCATGGCAACATCAGCAAAAGAGATGCCATGTCATGCACAAACAGCTTCCCAATTGAGCTCTTTGATGTATGGGGCATCGACTACATGGGACCCTTCCCCAAATTTTATGACTGCGAGTACATCTTGGTAGCTGTGGACTACATGTCCAAGTGGGTAGAAGCACTACCTTGCCGGGCTGCCGACTCCAAACATGCCAAGAAGATGTTCCATGAGATCATCTTCCCTCAATTTGGCATGCCCCGAATGGTGATAAGTGATGGAGGATCCCACTTCATTGACAAAACCTTCAGGCAATACCTGACAGGATTTGGGATTTGCCATAATGTGGCAACACCATATCACCCACAGACGAGCGGTCAAGCAGAAACATCCAACAAATAAATCAAGAATATTCTAAAGAAGACCGTCAATGAGATGGGAAAAAAACTGGAAGAACAAACTCCATGAAGCATTGTGGGCATACCACACAGCATTCAAGACACCCATTAGTATGTCCCCCTACCAGCTTATGTATGGTAAAACATGCCATCTTCTAGTTGAGTCGGAGTTCACAGCCCACTGGGCTATTAAGAAATGCAACATGGACCTCCATTTCATTGGAAACAAACGAAAGATGCAAATATACAAGCTGGTGGAATGGAGGGAGAAAGCATACCACAACTCCAAGATCTATAAGGATAGAAGAAAAATGTGGTATGACAAGAGGCTTAAACACAAGGAGTTCAAGCTCGGAGACAAGGTCCTCTTGTTCAACTCAAGAGTGAAGCTTTTCGGCCATGGTAAACTTAGAAGCAAGTGGGAAGGACCGTTCAACATGATTGACACGTCATCCCATAGAGCCATTACTCTTTGGAACGATTCTGATTCAAGGTAAATGGTCACCGCTTAAAAGTTTATTTTGAGCCTGAAAAAATGGAGGAAGTCGATGTGATAGAATTCCTCGAATTTGGTGATTAAATATTCACCCTTAAATAAAATAATATAAAATAAGAACCGTTTAACTTCTAATAAATAAATAAAAGCTTCGTTTTGATTTGGCTAGTACACTTGTACTAGCCAAATCCATGTATCTCATCATTGCGTCCAAGAGTGTGCAGGAGAAGACATAGCAGCAGACAATAGTGTGGGGAGGCACCAATGACATCCTCTTTCAACACTTAAAGGGACATCATGGTTTGCACAATTCTATCTCTCAAACTCCCTGATTCATGAGTTTATTTAATTCTTAAGATTATCACTAAAACTAAACTCAATGAATCCTGGTGTTCCACGGGTATACATGATTTTCATTGATTGGCTTGCATATCCTTTATTCCTAGCACATACACTTGTTTCTTATGAACATATATCATTAGGAAAGCATGTTAATCTAAACGGTTGATGAATAAGATATGGTATGATGAAATGAACCTTACTCTTTTGGATAAGTGCTTGGGATGTTTTGCTTGAAATAATTATTAGCCTTACAAACTCCTCAATTATATATTCCTACCAAAGCCGTATGTTGTTTACATTGGAAAACCTTATACATATGCCATTTGTTATTACATTGAGTTTTACCAAAATGTTGTGACCCTTGTAAGATGTTTTTCATGCTTTCATGATCAAGATCATGTACACTCCACATTCATATGCTAAACTTCTACACTGGAAGTTAGCAACCTCCATCCATCCACAAAATAAATGCTACATATGTTTTGTGAATCTCTCTCTTAGATATTCCTTTAAAAGAGACATGGACTAAAAGAAAGAAAAAAGAGAGAAAAATACATGCTTAAAGAGAAATTTATTCTCAAGCATGATAAAAAAAATGAAAAAAATGAATGAGATAGCCATGTTTTCAAAATAAAGAGGAGAGAGATCATACAAAAAGGAACTATCATAATTTACATATATCGCACGCATGCTCTCTTGATCAGATTGTATGAGTAGTTTTCTTCTTGGATCCGGTTTTTGGCTTTGCAATAATATGTGATACAAGTATGCCTCATATTTTCATTCCCTACCTAGAGCTCCACATAAGCCTTTTAGAAGTAGGATAAAATGAGGCAAAGCAACGCCTTGGTGAGGAATTATACACAATGAGCGATTTAAAAGAATCATTTGAGGAGTCAAGTGAGGTCAAGTTTTGAAAACTTATCAAAAGCCCAAGTAACTTTACAGAAGGAGTTGAGGTGATTCAAATCAAGACCGTTCTGTTCCTCAATCATCCAAGATGACATGATAGACACTTCAAGGTCACAAGTTCAGGTATGGCTTGGAATAACTTATATGCTAGCATCATATCTTTTGTAATCATGTTCTCTGCCTTAGTCTTAAGCTTTACTCAAGGATGAGCAAAGGCTAAGTGTGGGGGAGCTTGTCGACGGTCCTTAAGTGCCTGCAAGAAGTAGGTCAAATATTATTATCAAACATAGTGGTAGGGTGTATTACTAATGATTTCCACGAGTGTTGGTGTTTTGACTTGTCTTGCAGGAAATGCCCAAAATGACACTAAGGGTTTGAGATGGATCCAAATATATCATTATCTTAAATTATCTCAAATTCTCAATTTGAGAGCACTACTGCACAGAGCTTGTCGAGACGATTTCAACGGATATATTATTTATATATTTTGGAGCTCCGAATAAAAAGATATGGAAATCGGAAATTTGTCAGCTGTGCTGACGTCGCTGACGCTAGAGGTGGGCATTCGGGTTACCCGAAAAGTTTGGGTTGGGTTTTTCGGGTTTTAGGGAGCTTGGGTTTTCATAATTGAAACCCAAATTTTGTTCAAAAAAATTGCTACCCGACATTTCGAGTACCCGAAAATTCGGGTTCGGGTTTCGGGTAACCCATATTACCCGAAATTGCGTATCTCAACTATGAACATATAATGACTAATCAAACAAATTTGTAGATCCAATTAATTATTGTGCATACAAGTATCACATACAACAAGGATAGCTCGAACCAAGATTTGATCCAATGAATCCACACAAATCAAACGAAGATTTGAATAGAGAGGTTTCCCCCACTCTAGGATGACACTAAAGTTCGGGTTTTTGGGGCCATTCGGGTACCGGGGTTCTAAACCCAAATTACCCTAAATAATTTTGGGTTTTATAAATACTACCCAAATTAGCTTCGGGTTATTTCGGGTTCTTTGAGTTTGGGGTCGGGTTTTTTTGGGTTCGGTCTTTGGGTATTGGGTTTTGTGCCCACCCCTAGCAGACGCCAGTGGCCAGGTGGTCCAGCAGGCCACGTGGCGCGGCAGGAGCTCACACGTGCTCCATGCGGGACGGGGAGGGCGAGCGCCCGCACACGGGCCATGTAGCAGTCGCGGAGTGGCGCGCCGACGGCGCTGGTGGGATTCATGCGCCGGTTTTGCGGTGGGAGGGGGGAAGCCGAGCCGGTGGTTTTCTTTGGTCTTTCTTGGTTTTCTCTCACTGCCATGTGCAGAACAGAGAGAGGGCCGGGTTTTGCTCCGGTTTTTTGTTCCAGCCGATGTACAGGAGCTGTGGGGATCCGATTTTCTATGTTTTTTGCCCGGTTCTCCGTGGTTCAGGCCTGGTTCTTCATGGTTTTCTGGGGTCGATGGTCGCGGGTTTTGCACCCCCCACTGCCTCCAAGAGGTCGGTTCTAGGCCAAATGGCACGAGGGGAGGAGGGGTACCCCCTACTTTCAAGTGGGACATCTCCACATGCCCAAGTTTGCTCCTCCTATAAATAGAGAACCCATCCTTCACTTAAGAACACATAGAGAAGAAGCGAAGCTACAAGGTGAAGCCATATCCACTTAGTGTTTAGAAATAGGTGAGAGTTGAGGTGCAAGCTTGGGAGAAGCCAGAGTTGTTGGCTTCCTCCCTTCGTCTTGTACCTCGGCGGATGCGGCTCAGGTTCGAGTTACATCCAGGTCTTTCTTTGTAATTCTGGATTTATTTATTTAATTAAGTTCAAGATTTACTTTATATACTTGTGGACTCCTTGCTGTGATAAGTGTTTTAGTACTTGCAAAACTAGGATAGTATTTAATAGAATAGACGTGGTGTCTAGTCTTGCGAATACCTTGGAGTGTGCCTAGTGCCACGAATTTGTAGTGGTAGCCCCAGCTAATGACAGCCTGACGACCTATGTAGTCCACCACGTGAGTAGCACTAGAGTATAGTAGGACCCTTGCTTGGCTTGCCTAGTCCCCTTCGCATCCCTTTCTGAGGCCAAGACGGTTGAGCATCCCAAAGCAAGTAATTTAGTAAACAAGTTGAGCTATCCTTCAATTAGCCAGGATTCATAGAAACAACCCTCTCTACCCTCTACACTTATCTCTTCTCTTGTCTTCGGCCGTTCTTGATCCTTAACTAGTGCACACACGTTCCCTGTGGATTCGATACCCTGGAATACTCTCGGGTGAAAACTGCATCGGTATTCATATGCTTGCGGATTCATTTGTGATCGTTAAAAATACCAACAACGTCGTCCTCTTGGTGTCTCCGGTCGCTAGGGATTTTTGGGTAGTCAAAGATATCATGCGAGTTTTTGAGGAGGCTTCTGGGTTGCAAACCAATTTTAGTAAAAGCCAATTGTTCTCGATTTGCTTCACGCTGGAGCAGATTGAGTCCATCCGAGTTTTGCTGCCCTGCGAAATTGGGAACTTCCCTTGTCGCTACTTTGGCCTGCTGCTCTCCATTACAAGGCTCTCTAAGACTGACTTGCAGCCTCTGTTCAACAAGGTCGCTGATCGCTTACCTCCGTGGAGAGGTCGAATTCTTAAGAAGTGGATGATTGACTCCTTCGACCGTATTCGGAAAGCATTCTTTTGGAGAGGTACAGACATGGTGTCTGGAGGCACTGTTTGGTCGCTTAGGTCAGAGTGTGCAGGCTGCTGGAGATGCGAGGCCTGGGCCTTTTGAATCTAACTTAGGATGGCTGCTTCAATTGAGATGGAATTGGCTCCAGAGAATCGACTGAAAGTGCATCTATGACCCCTTTTGGTTTTGGTTGATTAATGACAACACACTTGAGTATCTAATATTTGCAATGAGGCATGTACAGAGGTGACAGGTGAAACAATTATGAACATATGGAGAAATGTGGTAATCAAAAAGGGAAATGAAAGCATGGATGAAGCTTACATGAAGATTAATTTTTATTCTCTTAAAATTGAGTTTAGAAAAACCGTATTATCAAGAGGGATGCCGAAAAACTAGTTTGGTAATGACAAGGTGCTCAAATCAGAACTAACTTAACCATGAGAGACACATTGCACTTGCACTTCACTTGGGAATTAATTGAGAGTGCTCCACCTGGAAAGTTTCAGAGTTTCCGAAGAATTGTTCGGAGTCTCCGAAGATTGGTGTCTGGAGATTGGTGTTCTCCGGAATGTTCGGAGATCCCGGAGATTTTTGCGGAGACTCCGGAACTTAACAGATCTAACGGCTAGTTTCGGCTGAAGGGGTATTTATACCCCTTCTGCCCCTCCTTTCATCCCTCTTTGACCTAATTCGAACTGAAGCTTCCCTTTGAGCATTCTAAGCCCCTCTCTACTCCCTCCTTGCTTCCAAGTGAAATTTGGTGATGGAGTGAGTGAGGGATTGAGTGAAGGTCAAGAGATTGTGCTCGTGAGCTGATTCCCCATCCATTGAGCACCTTGTTCGTCGTCAAGCCGGTGATTCAAGCATTTGTTACTCTTAGAGCTCCAAGCTCCTAGACGGCTAGGCGTCGCTCAAGAGCAACCAATCTGCTGTGGTTGCCTTGGGAAGTTTGTATTACCCCTGCAGATTGAGTAAGTTCTCTATTCGACCTTCGGGTTGGTGGAGAAGAGGAAAGTGGTTTGGTGGATAAACCCGCCCTTCGTGGGCTCCTCAATGGAGACGTAGGTTCCTTGTGTGGAACTGAACTCTGGGAAACAAATCCCTGTGTCTCCTTGTGTTTGTTGCTTGTTCTTGTGCTACTTGTTGCTACTTGTGCTTTACTTTAGGATTTGGTCCCGATCTATCAACTGAGAAGGTTTCTGCTACAAGTGACACTTGATTTGAGTGGTATCCACCCCAATGTTGTATGGTAATTTGGCGATTTGATTTCTGTTGAGGTTTGATCTGTCATTGTTCAATTCAGCATTATCTTCGGACTCTCCAGAGAAATCTTTGGAGTCTTTGGACATTTCTTCGGAGTATCCGCATTTTCTGTGACTGACAGTTGTTTTGAGCGAAAATTTTTAGTTTCAACTATTCACCCCCTCTATTTGACATTCTAGGTCCTTTCAATTGGCATCAGAGCAAGATTCTCCATATTAGAGCTTAACCGCTCGGAGATTCAAGATGTCAACTCTAGGGGATCCACCGACGCTTCCCACCAGAGGTGAAGATGATCCTCATGGTAGGAAGGAGGATAGCTGACCCTCCACCAGGGACATACATTCCCAAAGAAGAACATGTGATGATCATGAAGATTCATCCGAAGATGAGGATTCTGACGATGATGACAAGTCCTTCAAGTCCGTAAGAAATGATCATGTTAACCAAGTTCCTTTCGATTATTCTCGTTTGAGCAATTCTATTCCGTCTCAATCGGTGAACCTTGGTAAACCACCTCGCTTTGACGGGACTGGTTATAACCAATGGTGTCACTTGATGGAGGCGTATTTGATAGGGGTCAATTCGGCCCTTTGGAAGATTGTGTGTGTAGGTGTCACAATGCCCAAAGGAAGAGGACCATTAAGTCAAGATCAAGAGTTTGAAATTCAACGCAATGCTCAAGCCATGACCTTACTTTTTAGTGCCTTGAACCCCGAAGAGTACAACAAGGTTGAGTGTTTGCGCACTGCCAGGGACATTTGGGACACACTCCAAGTCAACATCAAGGGACAAGGAAAGTAAGGAAAAGTAGAATAAGAGTGTTGGAAGGAGAACTTAACCGGTTCTCTATCAAGGACAATGAAGGCCCACAAGAGATGTATGATAGGTTGAATAAGATCATCAACAAGATAAGATCTCTTGGAAGCACCAAATGGGATGATAGAGAAATTGTTGACAAGATTCTCACGACATTCTAGAGATGTAAACTTGTCCATTTTGATTAGAGAGAAGCATGGCTTCAAGAAATTCTCTCCCGCAAATGTAATTGGAAGAATGGAAGAGCATCTCATGACCGTCAAAGAAGCAAAGCTTTCTCATGAACTCTCCAATCTTCATAAACAACTTGAGAAGGGAAGTTGAGTTGCTCTCAAGGCAAGCAGCAAGGGCAAACAAAAGGAAGTTCACAAGGCTTGAAAAGATGATGAAGAGTCCGATGACTCCGAAGAGGCAGCCTTGTTCATGAGAAGGTTGAGAAAAGCCATGAAGAAGGAAGGATATGTCAAAGGAAACTATAATAAGAGTACAACCAAGAGAAAGTCAAAGAGAGCTTGCTTTAGATGTGGCAAGAAAGGCCATTTCATTATTGATTGTCCACATGAGAAGGAAGACAACAAGGATGACAAAGACAACAAGAACAAGACTAACTACAAGAAGAAGCATACCGGAGAAGCTCACCTTGGTGTAGAGTGGGATTCCAATGAAGAGAGCTCCGACTCTGATGATGAGGAAGTTGCAATCATTGCCATACAAGCATCCTCAACTTCATCAACACTATTTGGCTACATCACCGATGATGAAGATGATGCTTCACCAACTTTTCTTATGGCAAAAGGACCCAAGGTGATATCCGATTTCTCTTCCATAGATAGTGATCATGATAGTGAAGATGATGATAACATGACAAACAACTTTGATAAAAAGGTCACATCTAAAATAATAAAGATTTTGGAGGAAATCGATAACCGGGATGATGCTCTTGAGGAGCAAGAAGAATTGATTAGACTTAAGCGAGAGAAAACCGAGGATTCTCTTGCCGAACAAAGGAAGAGTTTCAAGAGGCAAGAGGACTTGCACAAAGTTAAAATTGATAACCTTCTTGCTCTTGAGAAATCTTATGCTAAAGAGAAAGAGAAGGTTGATGAATTGCGCAAGAAACTAGACTTAGCCAATGATGAATTAAGTAGCCTAAAGAGTATTGTTGACGCGGAAAATCGGCGGATGTATCTCCCGCGTGCAGCACACGATGACCGGGGAGATCAGCTTCGCTCCAGTGCCAGTCTACACTCCAGTTCAGGTTCGCGGCGTGCCAGTCAATTTGACCTGAAATTGACAAGGGAATAAAACAGTTAAATTGCTCTATGATTGTGCCGGCTCTATTTCAGACGATGGAGTAGCGTCGAATTGTAGCCAAGACCCAATCAGACACGCATCGGCCGNTTCATACGCTTCATCTCCTGATATCGGACCTCATGAGCTGACACTTTCTGAACCAATTGCCCCAATGTCTCAAACTCCTGAGCAGAAAATTTTTCTTTAATCGGCGCGAGCAAACCTTGGAATGCAAGCTCGGCCAACTGCATATCAGACAGCTTCAGACTATAACACCGATTCCTAGTGTCACGGAATCGTTGGATGTACTCCTTGACGGTCTCATCATTCCTTTGCTTGATGGCAATCAAATCGGAGATCTTCATCTCATTGAGACCAGAAAAGAAGTATTTATGGAATTGCTTCTCCATGTCGGACCATCCTGTGACCGATCCTGCTGGCAACGATGTAAACCAGGTAAACGCTGGCCCTGACAGTGACAGAGGGAAAAATCTGAGCCTGAGTCCCTCCTCAGAAGCAGCCTCACCACACTGAGCCAAGAATCGGCTCACATGCTCGATGGTGGTCATATCATCTTGCCCGGAGAATTTGGAAAAATCCGGCACTCTGTAACGTGGAGGAAGTGGCACTGCATCAAAGTAAGATGGGTACGGGTGCCGATACAACCTCGCTTCATCTTTAGGCTTTAAGCCGAATTGATTCTGGATTACCTCGGCTACCTTTTGTGACCAATCGGACTGTTGATTTCCATGTGGCATTCCATCAGCTATGTCCATTACATAGTTATTGTAATCTCCGACCATACGCTGATGTGAAGGAACCTCTGTACGTAGCCTTGCAGCAGCAGGCTGTTTCTCTTGTTCGCTCAGAGTCCTGGCATACTTTTCACCATGTGGGCCGACAATAGTTCCATCGGCCATCAACAGGAAACCGTTAGCCAATTCAACAGGAGGTGGTGGAGCAATTGGCATTTGTGGAGCAACGGTCATTGTATTATCTGCAGTCTCTTTTCCTTTTCCTGATCCTGATGCTCCTGCAGAATCTGCTATAAATACTGGACCCTTCAAGCAAACAGCATCGTCCACCGCCTTCTTGATGAGATTGTCCAAAGAATTCACCAAGGTGCCTGATTGGTTGATCAATGCATGATGAACAGCCTGGTGAATCATCTCCGTCATGTTGACTTGGTGCTCCCGAGCTTCAGTTGTCTTCTTGATCAATTCTGGATCCGGGAGAGGACCTTTGAGTATAGGACCTGAACGATTACGCCCAAACTGACCAAGGCATAGCTTCTCAAACGCATCAATCTGGGCCTGAACTGCATCCAACTGGGCTTTGGACAGATCGGCCTTTGTAATGGGCATAGTCACCTCAGTCGCCCTGTTCTTGTCGTTCTTGGCCTTTTCAGCAGCTTCTTTCTCAGCAGCAAGTCTTGCTGCAGTTTCTTGTTCAGCATCAGACGACGACATCTTGGATTTGTTTCTCGTGTCCCACCAGGCGTGCCAAAAAATGTGTTGACGCGGAAAATCGGCGGATGTATCTCCCGCGTGCAGCACACGATGACCGGGAGATCAGCTTCGCTCCAGTGCCAGTCTACACTCCAGTTCAGGTTCGCGGCGTGCCAGTCAATTTGACCTGAAATTGACAAGGGAATAAAACAGTTAAATTGCTCTATGATTGTGCCGGCTCTATTTCAGACGATGGAGTAGCGTCGAATTTTAGCCAAGACCCAATCAGACACGCATCGGCCGATGCCGATCGGACCTCAGAATCGGACCTCAATGATGACGTCAATCGGACCAAGTAATCGGACCTCAATCAGACACCAAATCGGACCTCAGAATCGGACCAATCAGGATCGGACCTTGATTGATATAACAGACTAGCCTTTGAATAATGAAATAAAGCATAAAACAAGGCCAATATGTAAAATAATGGATCAGCTATGTCTTGAAACAAGATATTAAATAATCAAAGTGTAAGCCGATACATTGTCCACCTTGTCTAATTACCAGTTTGACTCGTTTTATCGGACCATCTAACCAACTGATCGGACTATAGCCTTTTCAGAGAAATCTAGCTCCGACGTAGGGAATCTAGATTTCTCTAGCTATGATCAGATCAGATAGCTAGATAACCAGACTTAACTTATCAACCTGTTAATTAAACAAGCTGCTCGCACAGGTGTTGATCAGATTAAGCAAAATAAGCAGGCAAAACATTAACAGATACGTTCTGATTCTAAGATATGTTACTGAACAATTAAGCAAGATCCAGCTCCGACGTAGGGAATCTACACCACACTTAACATTCAAATAGCAATAAGGCATAACCAAAGCTTCCTTTAACTAATCAAGATGAACCTAGCTCCGACGTAGGGAATCTAGACCAAGCATGACAGTCAAAGATTAATCCAAGCGTATTACAAAGATCCAGCTCCGACGTAGGGAATCTACACCAATGCAATACTCAAAGAACAACCAGATTAAACCACAAAGCAAGATCGGACATAGAACGATGTTGTAAGATAAATATTGCTTAAATCGGACCAAGACCTGTGCTCAAAGCCGTTGAAGAAGTAGAATTGATTCACATGGCGTAGATCTAAACCAATCTAGCAACTCCAACAAACCGCAAAGACTATCTTTAGTAACCAAGATTATTCTAGCTCCGACGTAGGGAATCTAGATTAATCTTGATACCTAGCTCCGACGTAGGGAATCTAGGCTTAAAGTATAGTCCGATAAACGATAATCTGTTGAATAATCAATATTGATCTAGCTCCGACGTAGGGAATCTATACCAATCTTGATTATTCAGAGATAAATCGGTTGAACAGTATAAACGAGAAAGGGTGATGCGCCTCAATTCAAAGCCTATACTAGTTCGATAAATTGACTAACTTACTGGTAAGCCGGAGATCAGAACTGATGCAGCCCGTCCACCAATGAGCTTCGTCGGTAACTACTACTAGGGTTTTTGGCGTGAAGCCGGGTTGTATTGAATTGTGAGAATTGTTTTTACAATGGACGAGGGTTCATATTTATACCCTGGTCATGGAGAGTCCTGATCGGACCAGACTAACTAAATAAGGTAAACTAAACTTACGATACAATGGGACTCTTAAACACCTTCTGAAAAGGAAATAGTCCCCGAATCTGATACATTTCTTCCTTAGCCGACGTGTCTTCCCTTTCGAACTCGTCATTGGATCGGACTCCTGCTTCATCGAACCCCTTTTCAGCATCAGCTTCCTTCTCTGTCACCTTTGGTATTGACCAGTCAACGGGTCCACTTCGCAGTCTCAACTTCATCATGTCATCATCCGACCCAGTATGTCAGGTGCGAAAATCCGGTGTCAACAAGTATGAATGAGAAACTTCAAGAAAACTCCTCATGTTTAAATGCCAAACACACGGCTCTTGAAGTTCAATTTAATACTCTTTGGGAAAGCTCCTCTTCTAGCTCTAAGGATGCAACCAAACAATCTATTCCCTCCACAAGTAATGGTTGTGATAAATGTTTCAGTATTGATGTTAAAGCTTATGCTACTAATCTTGCCGAGATGCATGCTATGAAGAAAGAAATTGCAAGGCTCACATCTTTTGTTCAACAAGACTATGCTCCAAAAGAGAGCAACATTGGCAAGTTTGAGAACCACATCATGGGTTTTGGTTCCCAATACATGAAGAAGTTTGGTTTTGTAAAAGGAAAGGGCATTGGTAAGAATGATCAAGGAAATATAGAACCCATTCCTTTTGTCGAGAACCAACGCAAGTTTGGAATTGGTAAGAATGGTGGTCTATTGGATGGAATGACCCATCTACACAAGATGCCACAAGCAAAGCGAACCAAGATAGTGGCATCCCAACCAACAAGATCACAAAAGGTGAGTGCAGCCCGTCCATCAATGACAAAGAAGCCGACTTCCCAAGGATCATACTATGTTGACTATGTGTTGACTTGGGACCACAATGGTAAGGTGGTTGCCAAGTATGTGGGGTATCGCAAAAGGGACACATTGATTAAAAGAAATGTGTGGGTGCCCAAGGTTTTTGTGACTAACACTCTAGGACCCAAACAACATTGGGTACCTAAAACTAGAGCTTAATATTGTTGTTGACGTCCAAAAAGTCAGGCGCTGACTCTCGGAAATTAACACTATGGCCTGAAAGATTTGCTTGAACTTCAGTGCAGGTCCAAAATCTTGAGGTTCAGGACGTGCCAGTCAATTTCACCTGAAATTGACAAGGTAGAGTTTAATCAGTAAAACAGAAGGAACTCATCGGCCAAAGCCCCGATTCGTTCCAGTGATCGGATCAACGTGAGGAGAAGTCCGATGCGAGCATGAACCATCGGCCTTGAGTCCGATTCGTGAAGATATGGAGAATACTGAAACAAACCATCGACTATGAAAGCCAAATCGGAGATAAATCTAATTCAAACACGCTCTTCATTATACATGTCTCCTAAGGCATTAAATAAACTAGATCTACTTGCAAAGCTTAAAACGTGATAAAACAGATAGAACTTTGTAGATGTAAGCCGATAGGATGAAATTAACAAGATACGGTAAAGGATGAGCAACTTAAACGAAGAAGGGCGATACGCCTCAATCTAAAGCCTAGAACCACTCGATAAGTTGGTGAATTAACTAAAAACAAAGAAGGGCGATACACCTCAATCTAAAGCTTAGATTAATTCGATAATTGTCGTACTTACAGACAAATCGGAGGTCAAGATGATGCAGCCCTGCTTGCTGAAGAACTCGACAAAAAGGGTTGTTGGCACGAGGGCCGAAAGTTGGGTTTGTATTGATGGTTGTGAGAATGTTTTTTATAATGGCAGGGTTTATATTTATACCTTGGAAATCTAACTAATATATGACAGTTACGACGATATCTCTAATTTATTTAAAGCAAACTAATCTAAACTACCAAAAATATAACAATTGCCGCACAAGCAGGCCTCGATGAAGCTTCTAGATGCATCTCTCCCTTGAACGTCGTACGTGCTTCGGCCTCTTTAGCCCCATATCCAATCAGGACTCCATCGGACATCCCCCGATCGGAATCGGAGACTTCGAGTCAGAATCGGACTCGGCCTCAGCCTTGGCTCCTTGGTGCATTCTTAGTATAATATTCCTTTTACAAAGCCGAGTCAAAATCTGGTGTCAACATATGCCCCCCAATTTTGGGATAAAATATTATTTTGTTCCAAAATTCTTCAAGCAATGACGACTCCTGCAGTGAACAGTTTATAGAAACCTATGCCCCCACACTGTTACAACCCTTGATTCTTGCACGAGCGCGGCGCCTCGATTCTCGAGCAGTTTCTCTTTCCTTAAGCCCTATAAATAAGAACCGAACCGTCGTCTTCTTCCTCTCGCTTCATCTGCTGTCGCACCAAAGCTCTCTCAGCCATCGCCATCTTCAACCTTCCTTGAGGCAAACTCAGATCATTATTCTCAAATCTTTCACCGCAATCCTAGTAGGGGTCTTCTCCGCACATGATTCACCCTTTTAATCTTGGCTTTTCCTTGATTTTCCGATGATTTTTGAGCTTTTCTCATTCCAAGCTACTGTTCATTTTAGATCCAATCTCATCAATGGCAACTTCAGATGACAAAGCCAGTAGCACACACGTCCATGAGGTAAAAAAAATATTTGAAATCCTCAACTCTTTATTTTTCTGCATTTTTACTCCCTCAGAACCATCTGTTAGCTGCCACATCTGTATTTATGATTTCATTTCTTTTCAAATGTAGAACCTTAAAACAACATAGTCATCCCCATCTCCCATGTCCAATCGGCCTACTATCTGGGTCTGATGGGTGATCCTGACCCGCCGGATTTCATCAACTTGGAATCAGAGAGACTCCCATTCAGAGGATCAAACTTACAAGTATCCGATTGGGCAAATTCCTTCCGATCATGGCCCAGTATTGTTCCGGGATGGAGAAACTGGCTGCTTAGAGTTTGCGCTGCAAAACCGTGCTTATGGGATGAGAAAGGAATAGATCAATGCATCACTCTATCCCTCGCCGATATGACCAAAGATGAAAACTTGCTGGCCTCTACTTCCCTATTCTGGTCCGATGCAATGAACGCTTACTTGTTTGGCCATGGACCGATGACTCCAACTTTGATGGACGTGCACATGTTGATGGGCCTCAACACCATCGATGCCACAAATCCAAGGAGTCTCCTCTGCGATCTGAGCTACAAGCTGGTTGGTTCAGGATCCAAAGGCTGGAAAAAATATGTGGCCGATCACTGCAAAACCGGCTCAGTCGGAGAAAGAGAACATGTAGCCTTCCTCAATATGTGGTTGGAACGATTCATATTTTGCCGATCAACACTTGGAGCCACCACAAACTTGCAGTCAATCGTAGAGACACTAGCTCATGGTGGATCGGTCCCTCTTGGTCGTCTTCTTCTTGGAGCGGTCTATTATCTCCTGCACCAGGTATCGGCCAGACTCCTAGCAGGTCAAGTTGTGGGCCATATCGGAGGTCACTAGTGGTTTATTCAACTATGGCTCCATACTCAGTTCCGATCTGCCTTGCGTTATAATTTCAAGAATCATCAGTTTCCAACTTTTCACACCGAAGAAGATGACGCAGCTGCGCGCCGA
Source organism: Alloteropsis semialata (assembly GCA_004135705.1). Taxonomy (NCBI): domain Eukaryota; kingdom Viridiplantae; phylum Streptophyta; class Magnoliopsida; order Poales; family Poaceae; genus Alloteropsis; species Alloteropsis semialata. The sequence goes on from CM014278.1 coordinate 32,162,512, forward strand.
TGCATGTCTTTCGGAGAAGCGGCATCGGCTTGCCCTGGATTGCAGCTTGACTCCGGCAATATGGCCAGCTTCTTTGAAAGCTTTTATCTTGGAATTGCATCGGATCATCTCCTCTATTTCGCTTACGCCGATCCCGAGCACGACTATGAGCTGTCATTATTCAACATCTAGAATGAGCTTGAGACGATTCTGCCGGCACTCAAGTACTTTATTACTCCTGCCATCCTTGGCAGCAATATCGCACATGGCCGCAAGAATTCTTCTTATGAATTCTATAATCCATCGGTGGCGGCCCATCAGGTGGGATTCGAACAACTCCCAATCGGCCTATACTTTGCCGACAAGATCAAACACCGTGAATCGGTGTCAATTGATTTAGAAATGGATCGGATCATGGCGCTTGCCCCCGGGACCGATTTCGAAATAACTGAGTGGCTATGCACCAGCTTTCAATCCAAACTTTTCAAGGCTTGGTGGAAAGAATGGTCAACACATCTATTCAGAGTGCCAGCAGTTACTTATTGCAGCCTTATTGATTCCAATTACGAGGCCTTGGAAAACCCTGTGAGTCTTCTACTGAAATCTTTCGTCATCCGACCTTTTTCTTGAATAAATTTCAAAACTCATATTTTGAATTCATAACAGCTAGCTGAAGAAGACGTGCCGGTTGTAAGCAGAAGCGGAAAGCCAATCCGATATGCAGTCAAAATCTCGGATCCAAGAATCGGCTCTTCTACACTATCCCTTGCTGATATCATGGATGGAAAATTCAAAAGCGTCAAGGCCATCGTGCCAAAAAAACTTAAGAAAAGTCACACCCGGTACAATTTCCTCATATCTCTGATTCTTCTTTTAATTTTCAAATCAGATATTAATCTTCTCTTCACATAGTCTATCGGCACAAGGGAAAAATTCTTGGTCAGTCAACTTCCAGGGCGGCTGAAGAAGCTGCAGAAAAAGCTACCGCAGCTGCAAAGATGCCTATAGATGCAGTAACGGTAATGATCCAGCTTTCACATGCCTTTTTATATTCCAAAAATCATACAATCTTCAAAGAAACCTTTTTCAGGAAACAAATATTATTCTTCCCGATCCGCAGCCAACCATAACTCAAGTACAGACAGAATCGGCTCAACAGGTAACTCCGATACAACTTATCTCTGTACACATCCATCTCTGACAGATTTAATTATAGGCCCCTTCTACTTTACAACCCATCACTGAGGATCCAATCTGAGCCACTCAATTGGAGGCAATCCTAAATGAACCTGAATAGCCAATCGCGACTCCATCAGTCGCACCTCCGATTGAGCCAACTCAAACGCTCCAAGTGGAGCTTCCCAGTCCCAATATTGCACCAGCAGAAGAAGTAATCCCCAATTATGTCCGAGAAGGGCAATTCAAACTGGTATAAAATCGGTCCTATGTGTCAATATTTATTATATAAATAACCCATATTTATTGACATTTTATTTCAGGCCCAAGCCTCTCCAGCGATGAGCTTTGCATCATTTGATTTGGATGCTGCCATCGGTGACGAGGAAATTAGTTCCGCCCAATCTGAAACCGCCCCCGATGCAGTCAAAGCAAAGCTTCAGGAAATGTTAACTCATTTAGGCAAAAGCATCGCTGTTTTGGTGAAAGATGCAGAACCGATTCGTCATATCTTCAAAGAATTGAAGGGTAAGCTGCTATTGGAGCTCGAAAGCGCCATCATCCCCGCCGCCTTCATTGAAGGTCATCAACCTCAAGTGTCTGCAGCCCGCCAAAGAATATCAGAGCAATTGGCTCAGCAGGATCTTGTCAAGAAACGTGATGAAGGCAGGGAGGAACTTAAGACTATGCAGCCTCAAATCAAAACTCTGGAAGCCAAACCAAGTCAACTAGAGGATTGGATCAATCAACTTCAAACCACTGAAGCTGAACTCGTCAAGAAACTTGAAGAAGTACGCCAAGAGATATCCGATACTCAAAAACAACTTGACCTGATCCCAACGACCATCGCATTGGTGCAAGAGAACCTGCAGAAACGCTTAACCGAAGTCCGCCAAGTTTACAGGAGTATCAAAAATGTGCCCGGCTCCGAGGTTGAAGATTTGGAGGAAATTCAGAAGATAGACAACATTCTCCTGCGAGCAATCGAAACGATCTGCAAACATTGTAATATTTGAAACCACTGGTTGTACTTAAACTAGTCTGATGACATCGATCATCGACACATACTTGATCTGATTCGATGACATCGGTCATCAATGAACACTTATGTTTGTAAATATTTTTGCTCTTAAGGCGATACATGTCGTATCAGCTATCTTAGATGACATCACGTAGATTATCGGCTTTACGAATCAACCCAAATATTTGGATAATATTTCTTTATCTAACTCTAGTCTAAATCGTCTCGACGCTTGTTTAAAGGGCCGACACCCTGGTTTGATCAGGAGCCGATGTTCAACAATAGATCAGCTTAATCCTGGCATTTCATAGTATTCCTAAGCAAAACAATCACGATACTCTTTCAATAACTTTATTAATTCTTGTTTAAACTCAGGATCCAATTTAGCACTAACATATGTCGGCCGAGGTCTATCTCTTAAACCTATATCTACCTCCTCTAGTTCATCGTCCGACATAAACCCTTGACCAAGTTTACCCTCATCTTCAATAAACTCTTCCATTAATACAAACTTTTAGAGCCGACTGCTTGGATCGGCTTTAATCCATCATCGGACACTTGAAGAAATTTGCCTTTCCAAACTTTGCCCGATAAGCACTTTATTCCTTCAAATTTCCAAACAGTCAAATCGGCTATAGCAATGCTGGCCGATTCATCGGCTTGGACAGTCTCAATGTGATCTCCACGCCATTGAATGAGACATTGATGCATGGTAGATGGTACACAATAATTAGCATGAATCCAATCACGTCCAGGACCAACTGTAAGATCCCTTGCTGTCGATGACGAAGAAAGTAGTAGGCATTGTCTTGTTTCTAATCGTCAATTCAACATTCAATGCCCCCCCGAGCCGGCGATGGATTCCCTCCAAAGTCCTTGAGTGTCATATCGGTCTTGATCAAATCATCAGGCCCTCTGCCAAGCTACCGATATGTAGTATATGTCATTAAATTCACAGCAGCTCTCCCATCAACAACCATTTTTGTCATCGGCTTACCATCAACATATCCCTTAACATATAAAGGCCTCAAATGCCGATACTTTTCATCAACTGTTTTTTCAAACACAGCTTGTTGAGGTTGCAGAATTAATTGTGCCATAGCTTCTTCAACATCATCGGCTTCGTCATCGGTTGAACTTGCATTATATTCAGCTGGCAGCACAAACACTATGTTCACCGATGCCGATGGTCCTTCATCATCACGCTTGGACTTAACTCTCCAGACCTTGGAATTATCATCTCCTTGACACTTTTCTTTAAGCTGTTCTCTACATTCGAGGTGCTGAACTCTTCTTTTTCGTGTCTTGGTCAAGCCCTCAGGACACCATTGCGGATTAACCTTAGGATGTGAGTCCGGTTTGACCTCTTGACTCTCCTCCGATTCCTGCACATCATCTGGTTTTTGTGTATTTTCCTTTTGCCTATACACCAAACGATCATGCACAGAAACACGATCTTCTTTATATTTTTGGCGATCATTATACCTTCAGCGATCATCATCCCATCGGTCATAGCACCGATTCTCATACTCACGCCGATCGTGGTATTCACGCCAATCTTCGCATTCCTGTTGATAAGCAACTTCATCATGCCAGCTACACTGACGTCCATAATCCAAGCGATCATGCACAGAATGACGCTGCCTTTTTGAATCCCGATAACTTTCATATTGATCGCTGCACTCTGGACAATCATAGATTGATGGGAGTCCCAACCTCTCATTCCAGCAAAATCTGAAAAACGGACATCCCCAATGATCCTCATCATCAAATCTCTTCATCGGAGGACTCTGATTCCTCTCTTGCTGACGCATGTATTTGTCAATGAGCTGCCCCGACGTAACTCTTGGCTTGTCCCTTCGGCGACGATCCTCCCGATAAACATGATAGTTCCGATTCCTCACCTCATCGGCTGATACTTGACATTCAGGATCAACAGCCCCTGAATTCTTTGCATGGTCCGATGTGAGGACTTTAGCCTTCATTTTTCTATCAGGTGCTCCGATTTTCACCATATTTTGAGGAAATAGATGGCCATCAAGTTTCTTCGGCTTCTTGCCGGATTCAACTTTAATGATTCCTTTCTCAATCGCCGATTGGATCTCATTACGGAAGACTTTGCAATCATTCGTATGATGAGACACTGAATTATGCCACTTGCAATACTTCTTCTTTTTTCAACTCCTCGGCAGAAGGAATCATATGATTCGGGGATAGCCTGATTTGCTTTTCTGCTAGCAATAAATCAAATATCTTATCGGCCTTGGTGATATCAAAACTGTACCTTTCTAGCACGACTTTCACCCACGGGCAGGCAACAGAATTTTTATTTTTAGTCCATTTAGCCAGATCGACCTTAGCTTCGTCACCATCCGAATCATACTCAATGTTGGCAATCTTCCTTTGGTACTTTTCCCTCCGATAATCACTGTTGCGTCCTTCATGCTGAGAGAGTTTCTGAATCATGTGTCCCAAGCCCTCAAAATCTTGACTTGTATACTGATCTTTGACTTGAGGCAACAATCCTTGGAAAGCCAAATCAACAAGCTGTCCCTCCGATAAATTGAGCGAATAGCATCGGCTACGGACGTCTCTGAATCGCTGGATAAATTCACTAATCGATTCTCCATTCCTCTGTTGGAGAGCTGTCAGATCAGATAGTCTAGTTTCTTGTACTCCCATGAAGAAATAAGCATGAAATTGCTTCTCTAAATCGGCCCAATTATTGATAGAATTAGGTGGCAGTGAAGAAAACCACGAAAAGGCCGAACCAAAGAGAGACATGGGGAAAAGCTTAACTTTCAGTGGATCAATCGATTCTACTTCACCACATTGGATTGTATAATGACTAATATATTCAATGGTAGTAACATCCCCTTATCCAGAAAACTTATAAAAATCAGGAATCCTGAATCGGGCTGGCATCGGCAACGTGTCAAACCAGTCCGGATACGGCTTCCGATACAGATAAGATTGTCCCATAGGCTTCAAACCAAACTGATTCCTCATAACATTAGCAATCTTATCTGTCCAATCCTCTTGAGCATAATTCCCCTGACTGATCGGAGCGTGTGTCGGTGCCATTATGACTGGTGTTTCAACAGGGCCTGCCGACGGCTCCTGATTGTCAGCTTCTATGTTCCTTGGTGAATTTTCAGTGTTGAAATAAGAAGGATACACCATTTTACCATTAACCACAGGAATTCGGCTACCAAACTGATCTATGTGTTGAGATGTACCAGAATCCTTGTCCCCTGTTTCTTCTCCTCTTCCTCTTCCTCTTCCTCTTCCTCTTCCTCTTCCTCTTTACCTCCATCTGCCGCCTTGGCTTTTGACTTCTTTGTCTTGGGAGTTTCATATAGCTCAGGATGTGTTTCTGGTGATGTAGACGAACTAGCACAATCTTCTTCTTGAGATCTTTCATTCCAGAAGCACTAGCACCGAAATAAGCAGGTCCCTTCTGGATATCTTTCAGCACTGCTCCATCCAGTAACTTGGCGACCAATCCCACCACCGTATTAACCAATATTCCAGATTGATTAATCATAGCATGACTCATGCCAGCATCTATATAATCTTGAAAGAACTGTCTCTCTTCTGCTGTGACCTGATCAAATGCTACCTTGGGGACAGAAAACTGATTTTTCTTGATCACAGTGTTGCGAGTCTTACTGAATGAATCTAGGCACATGTTTTTGAATTCTTCAAGCTGTGCTTCCACAAGATTCTTCTGCTCATCATTGAGGTCGTCCATCGTGATGGTGGGGACCTCACCTTTGTCTGCAAGAGGTGCCATCACAGAAGCTTTCTTGCCTCACTGGACGTGCCAAAATGTGTTGACGTCCAAAAAGTCAGGCGTTGACTCTCAAAAATTAACACTGTGGCCTGGAAGATTTGCTTGAACTTCAGTGCAGGTCCAAAATCTTGAGGTTTAGGGCGTGCCAGTCAATGTGATTTGAACTTGACAAGGTAAAGTTTAATCAGTAAAACAAAAGGAACTCATGGGCCAAAACCCCGATTCGTTCCATTGATTGGATCAACGTGAGGAGAAGTCTGATGCGAGCATGAACCATCGGCCTGGAGTCCGATTCGTGAAGGTATGGAGTATACTGAAACAAACCATTGAATATGAAAGCCGAATCGGAGATAAATCTAATTCAAACACCTTTTCATTATACATTTCTCCAAAGGCATTAAATAAACTAGATCTCGTGTCACTAACAATCGGATCGATTTCGAGACAGCGTTGCTAGCAGGGCACCAATTTAACTTATTTACTCCGATAGGTCAATGTATATCAAAGAACTTGTTTAAACTAGATTTATTTGTAACTTGATAATTAAATCTAAATCAGCTATATAAGCAAAAAGAATAGATCTACTTGCAAAGCTTAAAGCATGATAAAACAGATAGAACTTTGCAGATGTAAGCTGATAGGATGAAATTAACAAGATACGGTAAAAGATGAGCGATTTAAACGAAGAAGGGCGATACGCCTCAATCTAAAGCCTAGGACCACTTGATAAATTGGTGAATTAACTAAATGAAGAAGGGCGATACGCCTCAATCTAAAGCTTAGATTAATTCGATAAATGTCATACTTACAGACAAACCAGAGGTCAAGATGATGCAGCCCTGCTTGCTGAAGTACTCGACGAAAAGGGTTGTTGGCACAAGGGCCAAAAGTTGTGTTTGTATTGATGGTTGTGAGAACATTTTTTACAATGGCGCAGGGTTTATATTTATACCCTGAAAATCTAACTAATCCTTGATGGTTACGATGATATCTCTAATTTATTTAAAGCAAACTAACCTAAACTACCAAAAATATTACAATTGCCGCACAAGCAGGCCTCGAAGAAGGTTCTAGATGCATCTCTCCCTTGAACGTCGTATGTGCTTCGGCCTCTTGAGCCCCGTATCCGATCAGGACTCCATCGGACAACCCCCGATCGGAATTGGAGACTTCGAGTCAGAATCGGACTCGGCCTTAGCCTTGGCTCCTTGGCGCATCCTTAGTATAATATTCCTTTTACAAAGCTGAGTCAAAATCTGGTGTCAACAATTGTTTTGTAGGCTTACTCCTCTGGTGGATCTAAATGGGTGCTTGATAGTGGCTGCACCAATCATATGACCGGAGAGAAGAAGATGTTCACTTCTTTTGAGCCCAATGAAAATGCAAGTGACAATATTGTGTTTGGTGATGGTAGTCAAGGAAAGGTAATGAGGTTAGGTAAAATTGCTATCTCCACCGATCATTCAATTTCAAATGTCTTTCTTGTTGAATCTTTGGATTATAATTTATTATCTATATCTCAACTTTGTGAGATGGGTTACAATTGTTTGTTCACTAATGAGGGTGTGACCGTCTCAAGAAGGAATGACAACTCCATTACTTTCAAGGGTGTACTGAAGGGAAAGCTCTATCTTGTGGAATTCACTTCGAAGAAAGATCAACTTGATGCTAAGCTCTATCTTGTGGATTTCACTTCGGAGAAAGCTCAACTTGATGCTTGCTTGTTGGCAAAGTCTAGCATGGGCTGGCTATGGCACCGCCGACTAGCTCATGTGGGCATGAGAAATTTGAACAAGCTTCTCAAAGATGATCATATTCTTGGACTAACAAATGTGACTTTTGAGAAAAATAGACATTACAGTGCATGTCAAACCGGGAAGCAAGTTGGAAATCCACAGCCGTCAACAAGCATCATGAAAACAACAAGGCCACTTGAACTACTACACATGGATCTCTTTGGACCCGTGGCCTACATAAGCATTGGCTGTAACAAATATGGTTTTGTCATTGTTGATGATTATTCTCGTTTTACTTGGGTGTTCTTTTTGCATGACAAAAGTGAGGTACAAGAAGTATTCAAGAAATTTACAAAGAGAGCCCAAAATGAGTTTAAGAAGACCATTAAGAGGGTGAGAAGCGACAATGGAACCGAGTTCAAGAACACTAACATTGAAGTCTACCTCAATGAGGAAGGCATTGGTCATGAGTTCTCGGTCCCATACACACCTCAACAAAATGGAATTGTTGAAAGGAAGAATCGTACACTCATTGATATGGCAAGGACAATGCTAGATGAATACAAGGTTTCGGATCAATTTTGGGCTGAAGCTATCAACACCGCTTGCCATGCCATCAACCGACTCTACCTTCATAAGATTCTACAAAAGACCTCCTAAGAACTTCTCACCGGTAAAAAGCCAAATGTGTCTTACTTTAAAGTTTTCAGTTGCAAATGCTATATTCTTGATAAGAAATCTAGAAGCTCTAAATTTGCTCCTAAATCAAGTGAAGGTTTTCTTCTTGGTTATGCCTCAAACTCTCATGCCTATCGTGTTTTCAACAAGGCCACCGGCTGCGTTGAAATTGCTAGTGATGTGAAGTTTGATGAGACTAATGGCTCTCAAGTAGAGCAAGTTGATCCACATGTTTTAGGTCAAGAAGAACCATCTCATAGGGCAATTCAGAGGATGGCAATTGGTGAGATCAGACCTTAGGAGAATGATGATAAAGAAGATCAAGTGGCAGGAACAAATGAGCCTGCTGCTGCAAGAAATGCTGATATTTCCGGAGACTCCGGACAAATCTACGGAGACTCGGCAGGTTCCAGAGACTCCGGACAATTCTCCAGAAACTCCGGAGATTCTGGTGGAAATCCTCCTGATCTGATTCAAGAATCTGAAGCTGAAGCGGAAGAAGAAGAAGAAGATGGAAATATTTAGTACCACACTCAAGTCCCTCATCCAAGAGTGCATCAATGTGTTCAACGAGACCATCCCGTTGACAATATACTTGAGAGTATTCAAAGAGAGGTAACAACTCGATCTAGATTGGCAAATTTTTGTGAACATTACTCATTTGTTTCCTCTTTGGAACCCTTAAAGGTAGAAGAAGCCTTGGATGATCCAGATTGGGTGGTGGCCATGCAAGAGGAGTTGAACAACTTCACTAGGAATGAAGTCTGGTCCTTGGTGGAAAGACCAAAGCATAACGTCATTGGCACTAAATGGGTCTTCCGCAACAAACAAGATGAACATGGTATGGTGACAAAGAACAAAGCCAAAATGGTTGCTCAAGGCTTCACACAAATAGAAGGTTTGGACTTTGGAGAGATTTATGCTCCCATAGCTAGGCTTGAGTCAATTCGCATTTTACTTGCCTATGCTACTCACCATGATTTTAAGCTATATCAAATGGACGTGAAGAGTGCTTTTCTAAATGGTCCAATCTTCGAATTGGTATATGTTGAGCAACCATCCGGCTTTGAAGACCCGAAGTTTCCTAACCATATCTTCAAGCTCCATAAGGCGCTCTATGGGCTCAAGCAAGCCCCTAGAGCATGGTATGAATGCCTTAAAGAATTTCTCATTAAGAATTACTTTGAAATAGGCAAAGCTGACCCTACTCTATTTACTCGCAAAGTTGATAAAGATATATTTGTGTGCCAAATATATGTCGATGACATCATATTTGGTTCTACTAACAATGCTTGGTGCGAGGAATTTAGTAGGATAATGACCAAGAGATTTGAGATGTCTATGATGGGCGAGTTGAAGTTCTTTCTTGGATTTCAAATCAAGCAACTCAAGGATGGCATCTTCATAAGTCAAACCAAGTACACCAAAGATATGCTCAAGAAGTTTGACATGGAGAATGCCAAGCCCATCAAAACTCCAATGCCAACTAATGGACATCTTGATCTCAATGAAGACGGTAAGGCCGTGGATTAAAAGGTATATCACTCCATGATTGATTCTCTCCTTTACCTTTGTGCATCTAGGCCCGATATTATGCTTAGTGTGTGCATGTGTGCGAGATTTCAAGCCAATCCTAAGGAATGCCATCTTGTGGCTGTTAAGAGAATTTTGAGATATTTGGTATACACTCCTAACCTTGGCTTGTGGTATCCCAAAGGCTCCACTTTCGGTTTGCTTGGCTATTCGGATTCCGATTATGCTGGTTGCAAAGTGGATCGAAAGAGTACAACAGGAACGTGTCAATTTCTTGGCTGGTCTCTAGTATCTTGGAGTTCTAAGAAACAAAATTTGGTGATGAGATCGAGGAGGCATGAAGTTAAGGCAACCTCTCCATGGTCCGAACGCCAACTGCCGCATCAAGTTAAGGCATGACCCAAATCATAGTGATGAGATTGAGGAGGAAGAAGAAGTGCAAGAAGTGATTCCTCCACCACGTCCTCGAAGGACCCGAGCTGCTGCTGCTGCTGAAGCTGGTTCCTCCAGTGGCCCTCAGTTTGCTCCACACCTAGCTCCTCCTCCACTGATGGCTGCATCAATCATGCACTCAAGGGCAGCTCCTTCTCCCCCACCTCCAAAGAACTTTAGAAGAAGGGGAGTTGCTTATCAGGTCTGTCCTAATACACCTGTGCACATCAATGTTAATTTTGGGCCTGGTCAGGAACGGGCAGAGTACTTTCCTAGAATGCGTAGCCCTCAACCAAACCTGAATTTGGTGTGACCATGACAAGGGACTACAAGGTCAGAAACTTACTGTGACACAAGAAAGAAAGAAAAATCCATTTAAGTTTCAGCAACTTGAGAGCATGGATTACCGGTTTTGGAATGAGTTCCATAAGGATTTTTATATCATAGTAATCAATAGAAAGAACAAGGCTCCCATAAATGCTATGTAGTGGGTTGATTGGCAGTACTATGAGCAAGCAAATGATCCTCACTTTGATCAAGTTATGGCTAAGTGCAAGGAGTTTGGGCTCTATGATCTGATGGGATTCAAGTATAACTAGAATGAAGAGATCATAGCTCAATTTCATGCTAGCTATAATCATGAGTCGGAGGACAATTCTATTCATTGGACAACCGAAGGGATACATTATTGCATTGACTATGTCACTTTTTCTAGGCTGCTAGCGCTTGGATCAAAAGATAATATGAGGCCCTGCATCCATAATGAGAACAAGCTCGAGACTACTGATGTGTCTTACATGTTCTACAATCCAATCTTTGCTCATGAAGGGAAGAGCAACAATCTTGTGCCCTACTTCCATCACCTCAACAACATGTTCAGAGTTACTATTGATCCTAAGAGTGGTGACTCTACAGGGCTGCATTCCAATTCTCCAAATATGCTGCATCACATGGGTGAGCGCAATGAGCCTTTTTTGCATCTTTGACTACATGTGGACATAATTGAAGAGGGCCATGTATGATTCAAGGATTGGATTTCCTTATGCTGCTTATGTGATGTACATGATTGAGAAGGTATCCAAGATAACTTTTCCTAAAGATGTTATGCATGAGCCACTTCATTTGAGGACTAGGCAAGGTGATGCCCCTCCTCCCTCCCGTGGTGGTCCTTCTCCTCAGCCAGTCCCCACTCGTGATTCTTATGTTGCTCCAGCTACTGCTCCTAGCTCCTCTAGGCAGCGCAAAAGTTCCATAGTGAAGAAAGTCCTCAAGTCCATCTTTGGAATGTGCAAGCAAATTGCCAAAGACACAAATGAGAACCGCAGGGACATTATTGAGATTAAGAGTCATTTGGGGCTGCCCACAGATCCTTATCATGAGATACCTGATATTGCTGATCTATTTGAGGAATGGGATGCCGAGGATGCTGTGCCTTCTACCCCTCCATTCACCACTGGTCCATCTTTTGCTGCTCCCTTCTCAGCTGGTCCTAGCACCTCTACTGGCCCCTTCACTCGCTCTAGGCGCAATGATGATGATGAGACTCCCGAGGAGGAACCAGATGGCTACTATGAGCATGATGATGATGAGGAGAACGACAACACCAGCGAGGCGGTTGCTACTGACGACGATGAGGAGTAGAAGATGCTGCTGTTGCTCTCTCTTTCATTCCCTTTTTGGTGCTTGCTGCCAAAGGGGGAGTGAAAGCATATCTATTTATGTAATGGGATTGTAATCAACTTAAGTACTTGTGTGTAGAACTTGGGGCCTGAACTTGTTTGTGTGTGCTTGTGGTGAACTTGAACCGCTACTGCTTTATTAGAACTTAGTTTGTGATAATTTGTGGTAAAATCTGGATGCTTAGTGTATTGTTGGTGCTCTGGCAGCAGAATCTTCGGAGTCTCAGGAGATTTTTCGGAGTCTCCGGACATGTTCGGAGACTCCGAACTCTCCGGATTTTCTGGCTGCAACCTTTTTCAGTTCTAGATTGATGTGCATAACTGTCATATGCGATGTTCTGAATATTTGCTACACATTCTTGAGTATTTGTTGATATTAGAATATAAGGAATGAGCTCTCACTTGTGTTATGGTACATATTGACAATGTTATGGTCAACTCTCTAGTTCAATTCGATGCACATATTAAGGGGGAGTTCATTTGCTGAAATTCACTTGTGTATTATGATTATCTTTTAAAGGGTGTTGTCATCAATCACCAAAAAGGGGGAGATTGAAAGTGCATCTATGACCCCTTTTGGTTTTGGTTGATTAATGAAAACACACTTGAATATTTAATATTTGCAATGAGGCATGTACACAGGTGACAGGTGAAACAATTATGAACATATGGAGTAATGTGGTAATCAAAAAGGGAAATAAAAGCATGGATGAAGCTTACATGAAGATTAATTTTTATTCTCTTGAAATTGAGTTTAGGAAAACCGTGCTATCAAGAGGGATGCTGAAAAACTAGTTTGGTGATGACAAGGTGCTCAAATATGAACTAACTTAACCATAAGAGACAACTTGCACTTGCACTTGGGAATTAATTTAGAGTGCTCCACCTGGAAAGTTTCAGAGTTTTCGAAGAATTGTTCGGAGTCTCCGAAGATTGGTGTCTGGAGATTGGTGTTCTCCAGAATGTTCGGAGACTCTGGAGATTTTTGCGAAGACTTCGGAACTTAACAGGTCCAAAGGCTAGTTTCAGCTGAAGGGGTATTTATACCCCTCCTGCCCCCTTCCTTTCATGCCTCTCTGACCTAATTCGAACTGAAGCTTCCCTTTGAACATTCTAAGCCCCTCTCTACTCCCTCCTTGCTTCCAAGTGAGATTTGGTGATGGATTGAGTGAGGGATTGAGTGAAGGTCAAGAGATTGTGCTCGTGAGCTGATTCCCCATCCATTGAGCACCTTGTTCATCGTCAAGCCAGTGATTCAAGCATTTGTTACTCTTGGAGCTCCAAGCTCCTAGAAAGCTAGGCGTCGCTCAAGAGCAACCAATCCGCTGTGGTTGCCTTGGGAAGTTTGTACTACCCCTGCGGATTAAGTTCTCTATTCGACCTTCGGGTTGGTGGAGAAGAGGAAAGTGGTTTGGTGGATAAACCCGCCCTTTGTGGGCTCCTCAACGGAGACGTAGGTTCCTTGTGTGGAACTGAACTCCAGGAAACAAATCCCTATGTCTCCTTGTGTTTGTTGCTTGTTCTTGTGCTACTTGTTTCTACTTGTGCTTTACTTTAGGGTTTGGTCCCGATCTATCAACTGAGAAGGTTTCTGCTACAAGTGACACTTGATTTGAGTGGTATCCACCCCAAGGTTGTATGGTAATTCTGCGATTTGATTTCTGTTGAGGTTTGATCTGTTATTGTTCAATTCAGCATTATCTTCGGACTCTCCGGAGAAATCTTCGGAGTCTCCGGACATCTTCGGAGTCTCTGGATATTTCTTCGGAGTCTCTGCATTTTCTGTGACTGACAGCTGTTTTCTATTCACCCCCCTCTAGTTGACATTCTAGGTCCTTTCACCGACCCAACTTGGTCCTAGGATGCTACCCTTTTCAGGACGGACTCTCGTGCTCTTGCTCTGTTTGAGGCCTCCATTACCGTTGAGGTGGGGAATGGGCTGCTAACTAGATTCTGGATGAATAACTGGCTGCATGGGGCTTTCATTCCCTCAATTGTGTCTAATCTGGTCTTGGCTGTTTCACCAAAGGCAATTAAAAACAGATCGGTCATGCATGCTTTGGTCGCCAAAAGATGGGTAAAGGACATCACGAAAGCGCTTTCACCCGCTTCTATTCTACAGTACCTAAATATCTGGAGAATCATTGAAGGTCGTAGCATTGATCTTTCATGGGATGATCGCTTTGTCTAGAAGTGGACTTCGGATGGTGTTTTCACCTCTACGAGTGCTTACAAAGCTTTCTTCTTAGGGCAGTCCTCCATTCTAGGGTGTAAAATTTTGTGGGAGGTTAAGACGCCGAATAAATTGGCAGTTATTCATTTGGTTGGAAATACTTGGTCGCCCTGGACTTCCAACAGACATCGTCGTCACAGGCTTTGAGAGAATGATGCATGCACGCTCTGTGCGCAAGAGCCAGAGACTATTGACCACCTTCTCACTGGATGTGTGCATAGCCGTGAAATGTGGTTAATGGTTGATCATTCATAAGAGGCTCGCTGAAGTCGCACGGAAGGGCTTAGAGACTCTAGTCCTGTTGGTCGCATGGAGCCTTTGGAAGAAAAGGAATCATCATGTTTTTGACAGGTCGGCTCTGCAACCAGTTGCCTTTGCGCAGAGCATCTTGGAGGTCGCGCGCGTCTAGTCGCTAGCTGGGTTTCGGGATCTGAGTCCTTTTCCCGCGTCGGAACGTTGGAGCCTAGATAGTAGGCTTTCCCCCCTTTTGTTCTTTTCTCTGTCGTACGTTGGCTATCTAATGTAATGTGTCATTTTTTCCTTTCTTTTGTTGTTGTTGCTTTTTTACATGTACATTGAATCTGTAAACTTCTTTCTCCTCTTAATAAAATATGTGTCAAGCACGTTCCAAAAAACATTACCTACTAATGGATCTTTGAGACTAACAAAATCATAATTTGTTTGTAAATAAAAGTAACAAAAACCCGTGCATAGGTCTAACAGTGGTTTGGAACCCTGGTTGCAGCGCCACCCTCCCCTCACCAGGTGGTTTATAAATCGAACTGATTTACATTTTGGTTTCTTATATTTTTTATTAGGGTAGTTTTACAACTCATAATGACTTAAATTTTGGTTTTCTATCTTTTTACTAATTTTGACCGTTGTTCTCTATCCTGCATGATATCTACTAACTTTTATATATAATTCATACCCATTAACTTTCATTCTTTTCATGCAAGATATCCACGTAAGCCTACACTAAGTTAAAACTCACCAACATGCCACCATATATTTTTATGCAAACTAACCACATAATTATCCACTAACTTCACACTCACTAACACTACTGGAAAAAGTACATCTAGTCCTGGTTGAGAACTGGATTTAGTCCCGGTTGCTCAACCGGGACTAGCCAGCCGGGACTAAAAATCAGCCGCGTCTGGCCGGGCGCCGCCCCTGCGGTGGCCCCACCAGCGCCCCTCCATCCAGTTCCTCTATCCTCCGTTCCTCTCCGATCCCCCATTTGTATGATCCAATCACTCAAAGAACACAAATTACTCAAAAAATCCATTACAAAATCACTCATGAATAAATTCATCCCACACATCATTCAATCAATTGTCACAAGATACAATCAATCTTCATCTTCATGCCCATGCTCAGAAAGGTAAGAAAGAAAGAACAAACACTGAAACCCGCGCGCCGGGAATGGCCACACCGCCCCAACCTCCGGCGACCCTGGCCGCGAGTGTGCCCGGCCACGACGCCTGGCGGCGAGCGCCCCTGGCCGCGCCGCCCAGTCGCGAGTGAGCCTGGCCACGAGCACCCCCAGCCGCGCCCCCCGACCGCGTCGCCCTAGCCGCGAGTGCGCCCTAGAAGAGGAGAGAGTAGGGACATGAGGATAAGGAAGAGGAAGAGACAAGGTAACGGGGAAGACTGAAGAGATAAGGTTGTGCGTGGGTGGGTGGTGGAGGAGAGCTGTTTCTTGGGACTTAGAAAAATCACGAGGTCAGAGCGTTTTAGTCCCGGGTGCTGGATCCACCCTGGACTAAAGGTCCTTTATTAATCTTGGGTGGAGGCACCACCTGGAACTAAAAGGCTACTAGCCTTTAGTCCCGGGTGGAGGTTCCACCCCGGATTAATAGGGCACCTTTAGTCTCGGTTGGAGCCACCAACCGGGACTAAAGCGCCCCCTCCCCCCCGGTCCTCCATGATTGGACCCGGGACTAATGCTCTCATTAGTCCCGGGTCCAATTGGTACCGGAACTAAAGGTCCCGGACCAAAGGACATTTGTGTAGTAGTGACTTCACCATATGTGTGTCCATCTTCACCCATCTGAAGAGGGGGTGGTGAGTCCCGAGTGGCTCCTTGAGCCATCCCCCACGCTGGCAGCCCGGGTTCGATCCTCAGGGCTAGCACCGGGAGGCTCCTTTGCAGCCTTCCTAATTAAAAAAATCTTCACCCATCTGTTCTCATCTACTTTCTGCACAATCTACAATTATTGCTATAATCCAAGCATCACCCATATGGCTATATTTCAATTTCATTTTCTTTTAACACAACTGCATTGTTCATGAAAATTTTCATCTAAAATTATCGCATAAACTCCTATAGCAACGCGCAACATTATACGGAGACCGGAGTAGATGTTTTGCATGAACCTATGGCTTCCTACAATTGCCTTGCCGAACGATATCTGCTGTTCTGCTCGTGGCCAAGATTCTACATTAAAACCCTAAATCTAAAGATAATTTATATTGTTGTTGCAGTATTTTGCCCATCATCAAATTGAATCGTGTGATGTCGCTTACTCGCATGGGCACAATCTTCTCAGTGGCATGAACAATAGTTTAGACAACTGTTGTTTATTTGACACGTGTACAGACGGGTAAATAGACAATTTTACAATATATTGTTGTCATTGTGATATTTAATATCTCTGCTGATTGGTGTTGTTTTGCATGAGAGCACTGATCAGTAGATGAGATAGTAGACATCAAAACGCTCTTTTCTCATTTAACAATAGCCACGTCACCTCATTTTGTTTATTTGGACTCATATAGTCAGTTGTGTAACAGTTGTATGTGCCTGTAATCTCGGTGCCGACAAAAGAAAAATTAAGCTGAAAGGTAAAACCGCTCCTGCCACTCGCGTCGCCTCCAGGCGACTCGGGCGGAGAACGCCTATGTCGCGCCTGCCGTCGTCACCGCCGCCACCCCTGCCCCCGCTCCTCCTCGCCTCCGGCCTCCCGATGATGGCAAGGAGGAGCGGGGATCCGTCCCCTAGCAGATCTGCTTTGTTAGTTTTTTTTCCTTTTTTCTTTCCTCCACAATAATAGGGTTAGGTCTTGGATCGTCGATTATCCGACCTTCTGCTTCGTCCTGGTGTTTCTCTATGGGATATGTTGTCCTCTTCGCAGGCAACATTTTCTCCATTGAGGGATTGAGGTACGGTCACCTAATCCACCTTGAGGAGGGATTGGATCCTATTTTTCTCCATTGAGGGATTGAGGTACGGTCACCTAATCCACCTTGAGGAGGGATTGGATCCTATATCCCCTTTGGTGGAATCATTTTTCCGGTCGCTGGTGCTACTGCTGGCGGCGGCGGATCTTCCCTTCCGGCCGCCGCTGGTGATGGCTAACGGCAGTGTTGGATCTCTTGGTCGGTCCAACCTTCAGAAGATTTGGCCGATGTGCTTTCGACGCCCTTTACTCCCTACAGTGGTTGAGCATAATGCGCCTCTCATGCGGTTTTCACGTTTGTGGAGTCTTCTGTTGGTGGGGACTGTGACTCTTGGGCTTGGATCTGGTGAAGTTCCATGGCGATGGTTTCTCCTGAAGCAGTGGGCATCGCCGGATGCAAGGAAGATGAAGGATAGAGACCTAATGGCGTGCTTCAATGTAATTTTATTTTATGTTTGGGTCTCAATTGTAATAGGGGTTTTATATCAATGAAATCCAGTCCCTTTCAAAAAAGAAAAAGAAAAATTAAGCTAGGCAGAAGCCCGTAGCATTCCACTGACAGTTTGTACGACTATTATTAATGTCTAACTGACGTTAGTTGTATCTTATCCACTTGGTGAAGAGCCTCTACGTCTTGCTATCGTCCCTATGGCGATTTCAGTGTGGTTTGGTTGATATGCTGTCGTAGATATGGACAAGATCGTGAGTGCCATCACTGCCTAGTTATGATTTTTTTTAATGAATTGCAAGAACAAAAGGGCCCCAAGATACTCAAGCATAGAGATCATCAAGGCACTAGCTCATGTAGTCAACATCACTCCACCTGTTTCATTTTTTCTTGGGTATATCTTCTATCCAAACGCGATAACATCACTTCACCTTTTTTTTTTTGGTATCCTATCTCCAAATGCTGTTATTACGCTCCTTCGTGTAAAAAAAAACTGATTTAACTTGTAAGCATATATAGTTCTCGTTTGCTTCAAGAAGGCCATGCCCATGATGCTCTTGTCATTATCGCCATTGTTTTGTTGTCATTCTCTATATGATCTAAAATCATGAATCTTCACAGACCACTTATTAAACGTATGCCGTGTTCAGGTCAGGGATACGGACCATTAGACAGTTTTCACGGCACTTTTTTTCAAACAGTAAAAATAGAGAGAGATAAACATCACTGAAATATTCAATTTTCAGTTGTATAAAGGACTTCGAGGCAAAGACTAGTCCATGAAAATAATCAGAGAGAATGAGCCTTAATTATTCGGCAAATTAGTCCTTGCAACAACCTAGAAAGAATATAGCCTGCTAAAGCTATGACACATTTACACAACCGATTGACATGGAACTATGGGAGACATGAGACAGGGCAACAATAAAATGAAGAAAAAGCAAATGGTGTTGAATATCAGCAACAATTGAATCAACTAGGATGGGCATGTTGTCAGTGGTCACCGACCTTAGCTTGGGGGGGGTGGGGTGGGTGTGATAGCAAACTTTGGCAATTCAACGCGACAAGTAAGATGACTGAAGGTGCTGCATCAAGAACTGAGCAGAATGAACATGACAAAGCGATGTGGGCATTTCGATGTTTGAAGTGTCAACGTCTGGTACTTCCTCTGCTATTTCCTCAGTTGTGAAAGGAATGCTGCAATTGTGGAGATTAGGAATGATCGTGTATATGTAAGTTCAAGTGCATGAATCGTGCAAATTAGACAGACCCAAAGTTCATGAACTGAAGCTCCAGGGATAACTAACCTTAAGTCATCATCTAGAAGAAATGAATTAGACACAGGATTTTGCATGTCGTTACTCACCATATCCCTCATTTTGGCAACAACCTGCAATTAACCCACTGATTTAACTGAAAGCCAGAAACTGGACTGCATGTCACAATAGACAGGATGAGAACATACCTCAGCTGATACACTATGAGTGCCATATTTATCATCCCAGTACATTGTACATATACGATATATCTGTCTGACACTTAATGCCTAGCAGAAATCGACGAAGCAAAAAAAGATCTTTTTATTAGAAGGACAACTCCATCAAAACCTAACTTGTATACAGAAGCAAAACTATTGAATTCTGTCTATACCGGGCAAATATTCTTCTCAATCTGCTCAAGAGTCTTTTTGCTTTTCTGTGGAATGATCTGCATTCCAAGTACTGGTGTAAGAAAAAAAAATGAAAATAATACTGTAATCTAGTCGTGAAGAAATTACACTAGTTTTACCAGAAAGTCAACCGCTTGCCTGATGAACTTCAGCTCATCCCAAGCTGCACCTGCATGCTACAACATAGAAAAGAATAGGTGTACTGTTGAATGCTGATCAAGATTCAAATGAGAGCAAGAAACCTCTTCTTCCGCGTCCACAATCCATTTCTCCAGTACACAAAGCCCGGATTTCACGTATTCTCCATTTGAAAATGTGCAGCATTCTCGTCGTAGGAGCATACTGGGAATTAGAAAAAGCAAAGCAAAATCAAGAGCTTGTTGACCTGAATTCTCTCTAAAATATAGTTGATATGCACAGGCTAACCTATTGAACAACTGTACATTAATGAAGGAGAAAACTTGAGTTACTAGCTTACGGATGAAAAAAGAAGGCACCTGCAGAAAGATTTGTTTTCAAGATCAGTAAGAGTGCTTAGAACATGAAGAAAACCAACAACTCCTATAGAACAGTGGGTTCCCTATGGACAGGTGCAAAGAGGCCATAAGTTCAAATGAAAGTGTATGATTATCAAGATATGATAATAACTGTGCAAAACCATGCAAATTTTAGTTGCCTTAAATGGAATTTGCCAATAGAATGTTGCACATTGGGAGTATACACAACTAGCCTTTGTATTGAGTAACTCACAAAATTTTTATGTAGTCTATCCATCAATGAGTCCAAAAATTTAACAATCCGATCCCAGTGAGTACTTATTGGTTGCTGCATGGCCACGTCAGCTGATCTTGATGACCTTCCACTGCCTCGAGCAAGTTTTGGTGCCTTTTTATCAACATAAATAGAAGGTTGAAGTTGTTGCTTTCCAATATGAACTGATAAAAAATGTACAGCCTCCAGCAAAGAATTTTTACAGAGAATTTTGTGCTGGACGCAACCAGCAAGACACTGGGCCTACAAGATCACATACCTGGATACAAAGGCTTAAAAGAGGTGATATCTCTTTCTTTAGATTGTCACGAATTAAGCCAAATATCTTCTCCAAGGAAGCAGTTAGTTGTTGCTTAAATAGCATAGCCGGGTATCGGGCATCAATGTGTGACACGCTTGTCCGTGGTCCAAAGGCTTTCAAAGGAGATCGGAATGTCTGTGTGAATATTTAGACAATCAATTCAGATAGTGATTATACACTCCCTCCATTTTTAAATATATGACCTTTAGGATAAGCTAACTAGTTCAAAATAAACTAATTAGCTTGTCATAAACATTATATATTTAAAAACGGAGGGAGTATGTTCAATCAGATATGAACGATATTAATCCGATAAGGACCCCCCAAGATTGCATTTGTTGACATGTGAGGAACAGAATTCAAGGTTCCCCATTTCTGAGAATTGTTAGTCCCAGCTGCCATGCCACTATTTAGGTAGTTTTCTTGTATATTCCAGCAAATTATTCTGTGTATTTCTCTTCAACTCTTCCATGCTTTTGTATGTTCTAGTTTCACCGAGTTTATATTCTTTCAAAGATCACTAAGTAACCTACTATTGGTCAGTACAAATCATACTGGCTAAGACCAATGTAACTTGTTAAGTAACAAGCTGATTCCAAGAGATAATTGAACCTTAAAACCAAACAAGAGAGCCACAAAATGCAAGCTGAAAATGAATAAGTTGAATGGGGTGGGACTCACTTCATTTGCCTTTTCACTTAAGTGAGTATCCGAAGATGACCGGGAGGGTGCCATGATGAATCCTTTTGACCTTAAATTTCTTTGTAGCATGCATAAAAGGGCAGAAGTATTGGCTAGCCAGTAGGGCAAAATGTCGTTCTCGTTTTCTGTCTGGAAAGCAAAATGTTCAAACCAAAAACCAGAGCACCGCAGTCACATGGTTAAGAACATAGAACAAGGTCCTAACCTTCAGAATGGTATTAATTGTGTGTATTATGAAGTCAAAAATAGTTGTTCTTTCAGCCTCAAATACTCCCCAATGGAGAAGGCATTTGTAAATGATACAGGCTGCAACTGGTTTTCCCCTCTTGAATCCCATATCGTCTTTGATGCACCGTTGAAGTACATCATGGTAATCCTGAAAGTGTAATTTTTTGCCTGAGTATGATAACTTCATACAAAAAAACACATATTCTGAAGATGACTAATATCTAGAAAGAAAATGTGCATAAACACGGTGTTCTTTTTTATATTAAGAGAGAGATATTCAACCTCATGTCTGTCAGAATTCATCCTTGACCTTCTTACTTCTGTAAGATTATGTGGGAGAGGTGCAAGTTTTACAGGTGAAGATTCCTGAAGGCAGGCAAATTTCATTTATCAGCAACCAAAATAAATCTGTAATTGAAATGATAGGGAGGCTGCATGTCTTACAAAGAATGACCTTGGACTGCATGGTGAAGCCCCAATATGATGGCTCTACGAACAAAATATGAGAACATTCATTAGAACTAGTAATTCTTCAGCCATAATATTCAATTGAACAGAATACACGTTTATTTATACAGATGAGAAAGAAAAGGATGTACTTATAGAATGAATAACAAAAAAAAAATACCCCAGTTCGGTTGTGCCTAGGAGATAAGTTCAAGGCCTTCTGTCTCAATAAATGATTCTCATCTTCTAAATTTGATATCTTATCCTCTAAGCTGTAAAATAAAAGGTCCAAATTATTTAGTTAATGTGGTTTTTCCATGTAATCATAATAGGAATAATTTTCTTCCATATAGCTATTTCAGGAAAAAAAATAAATGTTTCAGTACAAAATGCTCATCTTTTAGAAAACAGTTTATATTTAAATTTAAACACTGGAGCTCTTATATTTTTGTGGAAAAAGCTTACTTTTTCAGGTTATCCCGGAGATGCACATAGTTCTTTTCCACATCATGCAGCTTGTCCATATTATCATGGCTACATTTTTGAGCTTTTAATAGCTCTTGTTCCATTTCTGCATTCTTTTCCTGCATTACAGAATCACCTTTAGAACACTGATTCAATAAAGCTATCAAAAGTAAGATAATATGCACTGGAATTGTATATGGATCATTCATTAAGGAATGCTCAGATTACAATCTTGTTTAGGTTGCAAGGTACTTTGATTAAATGCTTGCCACAAGCTTGAATAGAACTATATCAGAATATTAAGAGCAAAATGAATCCATCACTAACATCACATTGTTGAGAGCTAAAAACGTGAGTTGACACATGCTTAAAAATTGGAAAGTGGCAAGAAATGCTGAACGCCAATAGAACTTGAAGTAGGGATACCGACTAAATTTAAATTAATAGGTGGGGAAACACCTTCAGTGAAATATTCTCCCTCTCCACTTCTTCTATTTTAGATAGACTATTACGCAGAGCTTCTTGATCCTTAGATGATAACTCTAACTGATGTTGGAGAGAGGCAATTTTCTTGCAATTGGTCTTATTTTCTTCATTTGATGCCTCTAATTGTAACTTCACAGAATCCAAGATCTTGAGAAGCTTAGATATCTCCATTGCCTTCGACTCTTCAGCAGCAAGCTGTGTACACACACAAGATTATATAATTGATGGCTATCCCAAAAAACAATCAAAATAGAGAAAAATTATATATCTTTGACAACCAAGATAATAGATTCATAGAGTCCTTAAAGTCCATCAGGTTTTGGCATCTCTGTGGAGAGCATCCTGTACTTACTCGGTATGGAAATTAAAGCACTTCCCTTTTTGAAAGTTTTACATTAAATGATCTAGATCACATATAAACATACCCTTTGCCTCTTCTCTAAGGTGAATCGCAAAGTAAGATCTTCTAAGCTCTTCTCGAGTTTGCCTTTTGCTTCACGTAAAGCTCCAGTTTCATATGCAGCCTTGAAAATGAAGAGATTCAGTACTAGAAGCAAATTGAACCATAAATATGAGCATACTACAAAATTATACTGATGAGATGTGAATAAGCAGTAATACAAGATATATTTAATACAAAAAAGGTAAATTAAATGAACCACGGAATGGTGTACCAGACTACCAGTGGAACAAATCTGGAATGGAACATACTGAAAATTAATTTATTGGGTTCGACTTCCATGCACCAACCATTGTACATAAATTGTTTATTTGTAGAGGAAAGGTGTATAATATACAATACTGCTCATTACTTCACAAAGGTGAAGGCAGCCATAATAATTATTTGTTTAATATAAAACTGTGTTAGGCAATCCTAGAACTCAAGAACTTCGGCTCTAATACCACACTGAGTTTCATGCATCAACTACTCACCCAAAAGCTTGAGCTTTTGATGAAAGGTGGAAATATACTTCACAAGGTTGCACACTAACTTGGCTAAATGTTAATACATGTTTACTACAATGTATCTTGGTACACAGATACATCCAAGACATGCTAGAATTAGTTACAGTGTAGACTGTGTAGTAATCTGGAATGGAAAGGATCTTTTTTTTTTTGGTTTTAAGCATACTGAAATAAGTATCATCATCGTATGCAAAATTTCAGCTTTGGAATTCCTGAATGGACTATAAGATAGGTATCATCAATTCATCACTTAATTTCTTTATAGAACTATTTATGGTTAAAAATATGAATTTTGAGTAAAAGGACACGAAATAATAATAAACTAAGTGGTGAAATTGATTGTCATCTTGTACTCTTGTGGACAAGTTATACCTATCCTTTATAGTTAAGTTATGCTTACCCATAGCAGCAACCAAACTATCAGCGAGTAAATTTTATGAAGAAATATTTCTATTTAGAAGAAATTTAGGAAGATCCCAAACATTTTAGCTGCTACTTCCATCCAGATAATTAAAGATACAGCAGACTATAGATAGTTGCTATAGCTCATACATTTTTAAGTTTCCGCAATGCCCTTTTAGCAAGCTTCTGTCTCCAACAACACTGGATGAGAACAGTTGCTCGTCGGTATTGCTGATGGAAATTATGGAGCTTTCGCATCCTCCACCAAGCCTAAATGAACAAAGTTGGTCAGTATACATCATCTAAATGAATAAATCAAACTAAAGAAGCATAAGTATACACCAATAATTGAGATTTACAAAGGAGAATTACATCCTCGATCAAATGAAACAATCAACTAGGCTGCTCCAGTAGTTAGCCTTACCATGCACACAGACTTAAAAATTAAGAGGGAGGAGAGGGTGGGGGCTTGACTATAAAAATGGGGTGGGGGTACAAGAACCAAAGGTGAGAAAGACCTGTATAACAGTAGAAGCTTTAGCATTCTTTAAGTGCAGCAATTTCTGAACTGCTAAGATATAGCGAATGCCAGACTGGATCACAACAGCAGCAGAACGAAGATGCAAATATGCACAACGACACAACCATCTTCGTGCGTATCTTTCAACTGAAACAGCTGCTGCTATCTGTCTCTTAGCTTCAAGCACATTTCGTGCTAAACATCCTGCAGAGCAACCAAAGCTAATGAATGTTACTTTAAGCACCAAAGTGAAATTTATAGTGCATCAATCATTAACCGTATTGGGCCCTCAGAATATTGGGTTATTCAGCACAGAATGCAGTAACACTCCTCCACAACAAGATTTTGCTAAAATATTGGTCAATAAAATTTCTCCTAACAAGTTTAAAGGTCACCAAATAAAAAGATTATGGTACTGTGGGTTAGTTGTGAAATTAAAAAGCACATTCTGAAAAGATGAGGGTATGCTCAAGAAAAGATTTATCATGATAGTGAAATGTAGCAGTTTGCGTGCTCATTTAAAGAATCTGTTTGTTACTTTATTTCAGGCCCTTTGGAACTGCTATGTCATTATCATAAAGTACAGTAAATAAGCATGTTATCTTGTAGGGAAAAAAATGAACAATGAGCACAGCTCTAAATGCAAAGTATGAAAACCACAGAAAGATTCATCATACCTCGGCAATAAATTTGGATAGAGATAGAAGCTTTCCTCGTTGAAAGAAATTTCTTGCGAGCAATAAAGGTTCGGAAGTGGCCCTGCACGATCCTGGAAGCATTGTCTAGAATCTCACCACGTTTGGAATCCAAAACAGCAATCTGGCCAGCCCGGAGAAAAACTTTTGTTCTGCCAAGCTGAAGAATACAATCAGACTTACAATAGGTATACATCACTAAAATTTTATTTCCATGAAACTAAGAAGCACAACCCTGACAACAGGAGTAGCACAAATCTTAATGCGCTTGAAGGGGCAAGTAGATAGAATCAACCCTTCAGTTTTAACTCAAAATTTAAAGCTCTCAAAGGTCAAATATAGAAGCATCTCTCTTCATATGTGAATGTGACCTTTATAACAATTGCCTGTTTGATTGTTTATCCACTTCTGCTGGATATCTACATATTTCTTTTCTTAAAAAAGGAAAGAGCGTATATACCTTTACTTCTTAATTTCAGGATTAGTTCCAAGACCTGAAGAATAACTTATATCCTTTTAGCTAAGCGACATAAAAATAGGAGAACTCATAGGTGCTAGTTGATTGTTTAAGTGAAGCTGGATGTTCTTAGTTTCAAAATACACTCAACACAAAAGGGTACTGTTTCCATGGCCCAAGCCTGGATAGAATTAGGATAATGTGCTAATTGAGCATAGCTTAGTCGATTAGGTTCCTTATTGTGGAACTTGTCCACCAGGGTTCAAGTCTCTAAGGGTCCGTTTGGTTGGAGAGGAGGTAAGATGGGATGGCCATCACTGGTTTTAGGGATGGGATGGCTCCATCTCTGTGTTTGGTCAGAGGGATGGTATGGTTCTGTTTTTTGTTTTGGTTTGCAGGCAAGGGGATGGAATGGTTCCATGTTTCATTCACTGGTGCTCACATTTTCAGCTTAGTAGTAGGCATGTGGCTGTCAACACCTAGGCACCTGGGGCGACTCCATCAATCTCAATATCTGATAGCCCAATTTCTCAAAGGCTAGGGATAGGATGTGTATACATGCATTCATAGGGGTGAGTGCGCGTGCGTGTATATGAGCATCTAGCTCTGCACTATGTTTGCAAAAAAGAAAAAAAGAATTAGGGTACTGTACTTGAAAGTTCTCGAGGTTTAGTTGCTTTAAGATCCTCTGTGTCAATGATATTTCATTAAACCTGCAATAGTGGGAAAACAAATGCACTGATAATCCTTTACTCTATATTGATGTGATGATAAAACTGAGTTGGAATTTTCTAAGGAGGTCCTAATTAAGTACCCATCAACAATGCTAAAATATTACCTATCGTCCATATGTTCTGGCACAAGAAGTCCAAAACGGTTAATGAATTCAGAGTATGTTCTCCGTGTGGGATAACCAGCAAGACTTATCCTAATAGCTTCAAGGACACCCTGCAGTGAAACCCAACAAATAAATAACTAAACTAGGCTTCTATGATTCCTAGAGTGAAGCATATCAGAACAGATGAGTTAAGCAGAACTTCAAACCACTGATACAATGAGAGCTAGAGGTGAAAATTAATGGTACTAACCCCACTACGCAGTTGCTGTAGTACACTGCCATTTTCAAACTTCTGTGGACGATTCAGAGAATTTGGTTTTATGCAGCGGACGTAATGAGGTTCCGTTGAGCTAAGTGTCTCCATTAGCGCTTGGAGTTGTTGCTGTTGGGATTAGATAACTGACCATATCATAAGCATAATCAAAAATTTAAATAAGCATGTATTATTGTTGAGGAATTTAAAAACTTAATATTCAGTTCATGTGCACTGAGGCGCGCAAACAGGGAGAGAGATTCATGACTGAAGTCATACATGTTTCCTTGACTGCAATACTTTGAAAAGATATGTAATATTAAATTTGGATTTGGTTCTCAAAACAAAAACTACTGGAAATAATTTTAGCCTGTCGCTTTCTTATTTCCCATTATTATCAGTGCGCAAGTAATACAAATATTACTTGTACCATGCAAATATGTAATACCACACTGGCCAGAAAAACAAAGGGAAATCACCAAGAAACAGTAAATAAAGCAAAAACTACAATGTTTTTTTATGTCCACAAGAAATTAGGAAAACAATAAACTGAGCAATACTATACCTTAAATCGTGAAGCTACTGAAGAAAACTTATAAGATGATTTTGATGGATCATCTTGGTGAGAAGTAAAGAGGCCAGAAATAAATAAGCATTTTGAAGAAGACAAAAGATTCTGGTGCTCAGCAATAACATAATCTCGGTTCTTCTCCAAAAATAAATCAGTTTGGTAGGTCACCTACAAAAAATAGACCAATAATTGCCACATGCTTTAACCTAGGCAAGAGAAAAAAAATGCTAAGCATATCTTACAAGAAATGTGGTTCACAGGACATGCCTTTCCAGCAAAATGAGATAGGGCAAAATCTGTCTTTGAGAGCTTTGGTTTTTCTAGTCTTGGGTGTGTTCTTAAATTCTGAAATAACTTCATTGCAAAAGTTTCATGTGTTGATTTTCCAAGCATGCTGTTTAACAAGACTAGAAAGATGTCAGAATGTTGAACTCACAAGTGTTTGATAACATAACATGAAAAATTTTACCATGCTTCATCCAATAGTGAAACTATGCCTATTGGTTTCTGCAAAACAAAGCATAAATAGCATAATTATATAAAATCCACAGATAGATAAAGTAGCATAAAAATAGAAGAACATTTCAGCACTAGATATGTATTTCACGATGCAACCCACTAGTATGCAACATGTCATTTTCTGCAAATCTGGCGAGATAATACAAACCTTTATACAATAAGTGTGAGTTCAGTTAAATATCCACTCAGACATGTGGCAGCAAATGACGCAAATATTAAAGACAGTGATTAAAAGTACGGTTATTTTTAAATATTTTCATTCATCCAGATAATATGCTAGCATGAAACATAAATGGAGGGAAGATTACAAACAACACTAGACACTGGTACTACATTACACTAATAACGCATCCAGTGGAACACTTTTTTTAGAGGTTCAAATGTTCAGTTACATGTACATCAAAAGGCTCTACCAACATTCCTCATTCATACCTGTATCCGGTGCTATATGGATTACTTGTTTTATGTACAAAATGCAAAATAATATTAAGAGTATTGTTTTGACATAATACAGCAATGACAGTCTCACAAAATGGCACGTACAATTTAGTGAGTGTTATCAGCTGGAAAGTTGTGCATCAAATCAATTTGCACCCTTTCCATATTCAGTGGGGAGCACTAAAACCATTAGCTCGGTTTGCATTGCTATTACATTATTCAGAATTCAGTTGAGCACTCTATTCAAGATACACTAAACAATATAAGCTGCAAAGCTACAGGCTCAATGCCAAAATCAGAAAGGAGAAAGGAAAAATTTTGAAACATTTAGTCAAGCTGGTAAAGGTAAATCAAATTTAACTAGCACACCGTATTCTGTGCAGAAACAATTTATACACAGAATGTAACGAACTTCACTGATACATGCCACAACTATATCAAAACCATATCAGGTTTATTATGTGTGGACACTGGTATGGCAATTGATAAAAAAATGTGAGCGAACAATATAATATTGGCATACATATCACCACAGCATAATAGAGGATATTTCAAATGCAGTTATAGATTCTCTTAGCCATAGAAGTTTATACCTTTTCAATAAGATCCAATATATCTTGGTTATCAACAAATTCAATGTAGCTCCAATTGATTTCTT
Source organism: Alloteropsis semialata (assembly GCA_004135705.1). Lineage (NCBI taxonomy): Eukaryota > Viridiplantae > Streptophyta > Magnoliopsida > Poales > Poaceae > Alloteropsis > Alloteropsis semialata. The sequence goes on from CM014278.1 coordinate 32,191,794, forward strand.
CTGTTTTATATTCCTCCTGCTCCATCTTGAAAACATGCTGGATCAAGAAATTAAAAGAAAACAAAGGGATCAAATATTTATGAGCGTGAAAGGGGGATGAGAGGAAGGGTCATAAAGTACCTTATTAAAATGCTGTTGGAGCTTTTCATTAGCAAAATTGATGCACAACTGCTCAAAGCTAGCAGAAGGAAGGGTCATCAGAAATTCAAGAACAACAAAATAGAATTAATTAAATAGAGGACTCTCAACAGTATTGACAATAGAGCTAAAGAATCAAATATTTATGAGCATGGAAGGGGATGCGAAATAAGAATGCTACAACTACTAGAGTATATTTGGAATTGCATTGTACTATAATGTAGGTTTCAGCATATTCCTTTTTCTTCCTTTTTCTCTTTTTTCTTTATGTGTCTCTGTATCCTAACCTTTATAGGCACGTTATAGTTTCTCATTTAAAATATTCAGCCAAAGTGTATGAATCCAAGGATTGCCAGGTTTTCCCGGCATATTGCAACATTATCAGCTAAATGCTGCTGTATCATATAGGGAAACTAGATTCAGAACATGCCTACTACAATTTTTATCAAAAAGGTAAGAACACTAGAAATAAATAGGTAAAAGGGTGAAATAATCGTTTTTTCATTACCACTTTTTTTTCTTGAACACGCAGGAGACCTGCGCATCTTTGTATTATAGAGAGAAAAGAAGAGGGTAAAGAACCCCATACAGGGCAACCCCCTAAACCTCTCCTAGGAGGTGAAAGGAGGTTGCAAAAATTACATTAGAGACACCGCCTGTTATATTTGACTAAACAATAACCTATGTCGATGTTCCATTTGAAGTTTTCATAGACTAGTCTTTGTTTTGCTTCTTCTAACCCGTCTCTCATATTTGGTCCCCGCATGAGAGATGGGAGTTGTATAGGGACTATTTTTCTCTCTATAATGCAATGAAACACAGCTCTCCTGCGCTTTCCAAAAAAAAGATCTCTTACAAATTAGGGCTTATTTGTCAACGGAATCCTTACCGTATTCAGAAGTCCTTGCCGCAAGGGCATGCTATGCGAGACAAGTCAAGGATCAAGTATGTCTATAATTACCGAGTTACGAGCTAGCTAGTTATTTGGTAACCAAATCTGGCACTGCTTTTGTTTATAGAATATAAAACGAAAATTAGCATTGCATAAATAATTGCACTGGATATTATATTGAGACATGCAGTTCATTCAAGAATAGACACCAGCACAAACTTCAAAATTTGGTTAACCCGCTTCGTGGTAGGCAAATGTTACTCATTTGGTTATCAGCTTAAAGTTTGTAGAAAATATCATAAATACTTTTGCTAGGCAATTTTTTTAATTGCGCAGCTCCTTGGAGAATAGCCACTAACACAAACTTAAAATTTGGTTATTCTGCATAATGACAGGGGAAGTCAGCCTTTGCTCGTTAGTTTCAAAAGAAAGATTGAAAGGCTGACCTGTTATATTTGAAACACTCAAAACCATAGATGTCCAAGACCCCAATCTGTGACCTTGACTCCATGTCCTGTCCAATTGACTTATTAATGTTGTCAACAAGCCTGCAGTAGCCATGCTATAAGCACATCGTCAAAAAATGTGAAACAATTCATGAAGAGACATGGTCATACCAATCAAATAGTCGAGCATAAACAGTCTTTGAAAGAGTATCACGACCAATGACAGCTGCAGAACTGTCAACTGCCTTGATTATGTTTCCTTCAGGAGTTTTAATTGTGCGATAGCACAGAGTTGAAATCAAAAGGCTTGCATCAACCCTATAAACAAACAAGAACTGGTATAAAATGGTGCCTAGACATAACATGATTTATAAGCAAAGATAAAATGTCAATGAAATTTATCAGCAAATGGTGATGCTCGCAAAGAATCATGAGTACTGCTGATATCATATATTGAGAGAGAGAGAGAGAGAACAAGAGTAAGTACAAAGGCAATGTCTAACCGAATGAGTAAGCTCTAGGCAAGTATTTGTAGACAATGTACTTGCCAAAAAGATGTTTTCAAATGATGAATCTGTTTGATGAGCATGGTAAGATAAAGTGAAGACCATGAGACATAATAAATCTAAAATATTCAACAAAACCATTGATGCATAAGGTATGTCTTCACTACATTTGACAGTATGATGTTAATCTGACAGATAGTAAAGAAAACAGAAGACCACAAAATTTGCCAATTTTGCATGAATAAAAGCAGTGTTACCCGGATAACCGTGTCCTAATTTTTTTGCCATGTCAGATACCCCACACTCGTGTCAGATTCCAAGTGCTATTTGCTGTGTCCCCAAAAATTCGACCGAATCGGACACCCGCACCAGATTCGGACACTGACACCCGCACCAGTGTCCATGTAACACATAAAACAAGCTTGCTACTTGTATGCAAAAGGCTGCCTTTTGTGAAGGGGCATATCCCTTTAACTTTGGGTTATTCTATTCT
>CM014278.1:32200696-32214654 GCA_004135705.1 Alloteropsis semialata
CACCCCTCGGCAGGCCGCGAGGGCCTCCTGGCCGAGCAGGCCGCCGGCCTGGAAGCCGAGCTCGAGAGCTCGACTCTGCTCGTGAGCTCTGTCTGAGGAGGAAGAAGGTGGATCCAAAGGTAATAAGTTAGAAACTCTAGGGGGTTGTGCATAAGAATGTTGGACTTATGTGTGAAGGTGGGATCTTGCAGGGACCTGGTTGCAAGTTTCTAAGGACCTATTCATGAAGAAAGGATCTGTCTGTGATTATTTTTGTTTTCCCAGGGACCCCGATGTAAAGATTGCTTTTACTATTCATGTTTTCTTTTCCTTTGAATTCGGCTGAAATTTGGTAAATCACCAAAAATCACATAAAAATCGTAAAATCACGATTTTGGACTTTCTGGAATCCCTGTAAAATTATCTTTCCAGTAGTGTATCATATGCATCTGTAAACTGTGTGATTCCCAATGTATTTTTGTATGTATGCATAAGTGTTTGAGAGGTTGTTTATTGCTTATTAAATCATATACATGTGCTAAAAATACAAAACCACTTTTGTTGGTTCTGTTATGATTAGTAGAGTTGAGTTGAGTATCTGTTGGCCAAAGTTTATTCATGATTTTGGTAGATTTCGAATTAGTTAAGTTAATGGAGTAGGAAAGGTAATAAATATATAAACTACTCAATAAAATTTGGCAAATTTTGTTAGAACTTCTCTGGAGTATAGGAACCCTCACAAAAATAATCTGCTCCAAAAAGTGTATACTTTTTAAGTTAAGTTTTAAGTTTTGTGCTAGCTAGTTAAGTGTAAATAAATAACCAAATATTCTATATAGGTTATAAAAATATGAAAACTTCACAGAAAATGTCTCTGGTAGAATATTAGTTGCAGTAAAAATTTCAGCCACAGAAAGTGTTTGTAGAATTTATTATGATTTTTGAATTAGTAGTAAATATGGGCGGTTAAAAGAAATAGAAAACCAATAGGTAAAATACTAGAAAATTCCTTTAAAATGGATTTGACTATCAGGAACACAGAAACATGTTTATCTAAATTTTTTGTTTATGAAAATATGTTGTCTAGTTTTAATTTGGTAAAAACAAGCTGGTAGTGTTTAGAACCGGTTAGACCGGTGCCAAATCCGGTCAGACCGGTCCAAACCGGTTAAACCGGTATTACTAACCGGTTAAACCGGTTCTTCCCCTGAAACAAAATGAATTTTAAATTCTGCCATAGGAACCCCTTTTTACTACTAGTAGTCATTTATAGATGTTTCATTTAAATTGTGTAGTATTTAAGATGTTTTTAACATATTAGAATGTCTAGTAAAACTTCTTTCTGTTTTAGTTTAAATCTGAACTAGGAGTAGTTAGCAAATAAAAACAACCACCAGCTTTCTTGTTGAGTTCTTAGTTTGTTTATACTCCGTAAATGATTGCCCAGTGATGTATTAGTGAGTTGTTGCAGTTATTCCTATGATGAATTACTTGTGCATTACTGCATCTCATGCATCTGCATTTCATGTAGATAATCCTATTGTTGACGGAGTATACAAGATCGAGGTCGAGCCTGAGGTGGACCCTTGTGACACTCCTGGTGTCACTATCATAATTAAGCACCCTAACGAACTTAATTAAATCACTAATGGCATGCATCATCCCCATAATTATAATATTGTTTGCGCATATGTGTGTGTATGTGTGGCCAAATTAACCATCATAAGATATAAGGCTTAATTCCACAAAAATTCGGATCAAAACCAAACTTAAAAGGGTACCATAGCCGCTAGGACAGTAAGTTGCGGTGCTGAAGGGAATGGTCACAGCAACAAACCGAGCCCTAGCAATTTTTAACCCATTCACCACTGCATGACCGACTGTTGCGATGGCCTTCATGTCACCACCGCAATAATCGGTGGTCTCGGGCAACAGTGAAAATCCTCTCTGGATTGACGGACTGTTGCGGTGGTCTGTCATTCTTGCCCCACCGCAACATTAGATGGCTAAATTACTTACGCGTAAGGTTCACAGCACCGAATGTTGCGGTGCCAGGCTAAAGCCAGGACCGGAACAGCCGGTGGCCCGCAGATTTCTTATTTCCATTCATCGGCACAGTGTTTTTCGGCACCACAGACTGTTGCGGTGGGAGTTTTACCCCACCACCGCAACGGTCGGTGCCCAACCACCACGCCGGCATGGGCCTCCCCGGCGACGGTACGGGCGTCCGCGCCGCATTAACCATGTGTCCGGGTCTCCTGTGCCCCGTCCGTGGTGTGCGCCCGCCCTGGCGACACGTCCCAGCTTGAGGGGCAGTTGAACCACTCCCGTACCTCCCCTTTCCCGAGCTCAGAGGCTCATCCACCGGCTCACCGCCATCCACCTCACCATTGCTCGATTCCCCACGTCCCAAGCTCCATTGCCTCGCCCTCTTCTCGCCCAAACCTCCCTCCCCTTGCCTTCCTCCGAGCCAGGCCGCCGCCGCCGGCTGCCCCTGAGCCGAGCTCGGGCTTGAGCTCGAAGAAGAAGGAACAACCAGGGACTCTAGAGTAAGCATTGCGAGGCATAGAAGGGTTTTCCCATAGAAATCTAGGACTTGTGTACAAAAAGGATGGTTTGAAGGATGTATTGCTTTATGCACTAATGTGAGCTAGGGAGTTGGTTATTGTTTCATAAACTTGGGCTTGAGCTAAAGGTGCAACCCACCCCTAGTGGTTATGTTGTTGGTGTGGATTGAGTAAGTATTTCCATAACTAGACTGTATTTATACCTTGGGGTAAAGGAGAGTGGCTAAGTTAATGTGATAGAAAGAGTAATTCATGTATATCTACTTAAGGGAATTAGACAATTTTTGTTAAGTTTATCCTGAAGTTTAGGAATCCACACCAACAAGAATTAGCTCCTGAATACATATGATTTTGTAATGGTGATTTAGATTTTATTTCAAATAGTAGGGTGTGAGGCCGGCCAGACCGGTCAAACCGGTCTCAAAAACCGGTCTGACCGGTTCCTGGGCAAGAATTTTCTCTTAGTTATGGATGTTCTATAAATGTGCATCTAGTGCTATGATTTGTTAGGAGTATTCTTATAGTTGATTGCTTTGGCATTCTTGCACCTCATGCGTACTTTTGCGAATCGTGTAGAGCACACCATTACCGACGGCGTGTACGAGATCGACGTCGAGCCCGAGGGTGATCCCGCCGCCGTCGAAGTGAACTACGCCACTATGCAAGACCCGGATCAAAATCCGGAAGGGCCCAAGGCCGACGTTGATCAAGAAGGCAAGCCCCGGAGCATAACCCACTGTGAAACTAACTCTCATTGCTTGTGCCTTATTTTTGTGCATTTAAGTTTGAGGAACTGATTGAAACCTTAGTTGCATGATCCCTAGGTACCTATGTTATACTACTAGTATGTGTAGGTCGTATAGAATGCTATGCTTAATTAGGACCGGTAGAAGTCGAGTGATTGCTTGTCACTCGCGAGATATAGGGTTTACTTTATCTCAGCGAATGGTGATCGGCAAGCGAAGCTTGTGCGATATTCATGTTGGTTGAATGTCCCGCTTGCACAGAAAATGGTGGGCTGAGGCATTGATTGTGTGGCGATGTTGGTCAAGCTTTTGAAGGTACTAATCGTATGCCGGGAAATATGGTAAACTGGTAAACCTAGTACTTGATGCAAACTGACGTCTGACGGACACTTCCACTCCATTGGGCGAGGGGTTGATGGCGAGTGTAGCAGTGGCCGCGGCACAGGTTTGCCTGGGGCACCTGGGGTCCGTTGGGGCGTGCACTCGGGTGGAGTGGGCTCTGATGGCAGATGGCAGGGAGAGATGGGAAAGGTTGCCCCGTGAGGTCCTGGGTGTCTCTCACGGGTCGTGCGATTAGGTTGCCCCATGCATGGTTAAAATCGACTCGAGTTGTCCGTCCTTCGCGGTTACATGAAGCTGCTTGATCTCTTTTCACACTTCAGTGTCCTTGGACCAATGTGTAGAAAGTTGGTAAAAGAGGAATGATGTTGCAATATGAATTAATTGTTTGTCAACTTTTATTGCTATTGGATAGCTTGGCAAACTTAGTAAGGGTGAGTCACACTTAAAATCTTGGCTAAAATATTGGAAACAGGCTCAAGTTGTAGATGCTTTTGGCAAAACAAACCCAGAGCCAAAAAGCCTTGCATGTCTAGAATTTATCCTTGTCGGGTAAGTCTTACTGAGTAATTAGTACTCAGCCTTGCTTGTGGCTTAATTTTATTGCAGATAGTGTTGTTGGCTATGACCCCGTGGCTGCCTTGACCTAGCCGTGCGTGCTGCCCGACGGCCGCGGTGAGTAGATGTTAAGCGAGGGCTCCGCTTAATGTCTTTTGCTTCAACGTGTAGACTTCCGCTGCAAAATACTCTGGTTTGTAAGAAGATAAAACATATGTACTGTATTTGTATAATTATCTATGTGAACCACATGATGTAAAATATGTGATGAGTTGTACTGCCTGAGCCCACCTTCGAGTGGGACTGCTGCTATTTTGTTTCGGTCGAGAGAAAAACGTGGTGTAATCGGGAAGGTATCCGACGGATTGCACGATTAACTCGGTTTAGGGGCGTGGCGCACTGCTGTGATAGTGGTCCCATACTCTTAAGCCGGATTAATTGGGGCAGTCTGCCACAGCTGGTATCAGCGCCGAAAAATAGGCAGCGGGTGGTACAACAAGTTTTAAAAACATTTTCTTGACGTGCAAAAGTTTAATCTTGACTTAGGAATCCGATGGTTGCGCTAGGATTTGAGAAGAATAGAACGTGAGCCCTAGGGAGAATTATGGGTATGTTTAGGTGGCATAGTAGTATATATATGTGACTAACTTCCAGCACATTACTTTCTGTACCGACGACTCCAGGTAAAGTATGGTCGCCCATTGCCAGAGGGTGTGAATACTGGACGCTGTTCCCCAAGCAGTGGCTTACTTGGGGTGCAGTCAATATAACATCTCCACGGTGTTATAATGACTGTAATGCTTTAATTTCCTGGTTGAGATGTTGCTTCTATAGTGAGCAACAGGGTGTGGTCATCATATGTGGGTAACCGCATATGCGTCACCCATGTGGCGTGAGGTACATGGGAACTGTTTGTGAGTGCTGGCACAAACGGTTCAGTGATGAATATTTTCTGCAGGTACACTAACTACGAAACCATAGGGTATGTGCTCGTTAGAAACTCGACTACTTATTATAAGGAGAGACGTATATATGTGCCACCGATGCTAACCCCGTAAGTCCAAGAATACTTGGCGATTATTTTCATTAGTGAGGATGACTAGGTCGCTCATTCATGCATCATGATCATGCACGAATACATAAATTGTGGGTTAAGGGGACAAAATAAAATGTGCACTCACTTGGGGACACTCTAGATGGTAGGAAATCTTCGACCCATAAGATCACCTCGGTTTTGCCATTCAATTTAGATTTGTCTATTTTGTCTACACTTAAGGTATTTGAGGGGTTGGGTGCCTTGGTACTTAAACTCGTCCTGGTTGTTGTTTGCTTTCAGATGACTGGTCCGAGCAACCGTACCATGCACATCGACGACCAAGGGCATTATCACTCCACGTGCCTCCATGTGGGGGGATTTCCCGTGCTTCTATGGGAAACCGCGCAACGGTGCGGGTACACCGAGCCACCCCGCTACGTTGGAGTTCCCCATCATGAGTGGAATGTGATGCAATTTGAAGTCACAATCACCATTCCAAGCCCACCTGGAGTGAGGCAAGAAGATTTGGTGGTGACAACACGGTCTCATTCTTTCTTGCCCGGTTGTGAAATGGTGGCACAACAAGCTTTGTTGCAGTTTGGACAGCAGCACCAAATGCAACTTCACCACACTCCTGCAGCCTTGTTTCCACCACTACCCGGAATGCCATCTTGTGGTGGGACAGCAGGGCCACAGTTCATGACCCTACCACTATTGCTTTGATTGGCTATGGGAGAGCGTCTGCTGATCTCATAGAAACGCTCAACCACCAGAACCGTTCGGTGGCTGTAGCCGCTCAAGCTCTAGCTGATCAAGTGAGGGATTTGGAATAGCAAGTTCATAATCTCAATGAGGAGCTATTTGAGCAACACGAGATAGTAGCTCATTTGGAGGATGACATGAATGAAGCTCAGGAAGTGATTGCTCAGTTGCAGAATCCTCCCCCAGCACCTGTACTTCCAGAGCTACCCCTACAGGGTGAGTCAGGATTGGATACCGTTTCGGGCCTGCCGGTTGCGCTGAATGATCCTGCCATGTCAGATGGAGAAGGCTCAGTCAACCAGGCATCACCTCCCAATGGTGGGAACGACGGGTCCGATGACGAGGAGGATCTAGAGGAGCTCTACCCTGTTGATTCCGACTAGAGAGTATTCTTCGGAAATGACTTTCTTTTGTGTCCATGAAATGTAATCCTTGGGCCTAGGTAGACTTTTGTTCTACTGCAAGGATGGTGTAGAGTATTTCATGGATATTGTATATATGCCACTAGTATGCAAGACCCATCTGTGCATATATCCTAATTTTTGCTTTGTTGCCACAAGCATGTCCTCAAGTTACTTCTAGTAACTGATGTTTTTCGGGTGAGGCATGAATAGAAAACTTGTGTAAAACTTCACGATCTAGATCATATCCAAATTTCAACTCTTTTGGGGCTAAGCAGCAAAAGTTATGGTCAAATTATCGAAACGCAATGAGCACCGCAATAATTGGTGCTCGGCACCGCAATAATCGGTGACAATAACATTTGGGCGGGAAAAATCTAAAATCGAAGCCCAGGAAGTTGCGGTCCTAATCAGAAACAACGACCGCAACAGTCGGTGGTCCAGAGGAATAGTAAAATTCGTCTCTGGATTGAAAGACTGTTGCGGTGCTGACAATGACAAACTGTTGCGGAGCATATGGCATGCACCACCGCAACAGTCAGTGCCTGATTAATATTTTGAAAAAGGTTACTGGAATGGCCGACTATTGCGGTCGTGTTCAAAACAAGGGACCGCAACAGTCGGTGGTGATCAGTTTCCCCCACAACTACTTCAAAAATTTCAAGTTTCACAACTTTTCAATTGGAAATAGTTTGAAACCCAAATACCAAAAGAGTCACATAATTATGTAAACGCTCTTTTGGCAAAACATGGGAAATTTTTGGGTAGTTCCTTAAATGCCCTAGCAAGCTAGAGTCACGCCTTTCGATGAATGGAATGATGTTTGGTACTAACATTACAATGAATGTTTCTATGATTGTTTGTACCCCTTTTATCGTCCTTTTGTTCTATCCTTCCAAGAAATGCGTGACTAATGTGAGCTATGAAACAATGCAGATGTCGCAAAATCCCCATGGTGATTTACCTGCTCCGCCACCTCTGCCTACCAATGTCTCGGAACTATTGGCTATGCAGACGGAGCTACTTCGGCGCTTGACCGAAGCGCAAGTGAATCAGCAACCACATGGCGGACATCACAATCCCCATCCCCATGAAGCAACTTACTCGGACTTCACGAGTACACAGCCACCTCTGTTCACCAGGACGGAGGATCCTCTTGATGCTAATGCTTGGCTCAGCAACATTGAGTCCAAGTTTGCTCTGCTGGTGTCCCCATGTTCAGATGTTAACAAGGCTCGCTTTGCTGCTCAGCAATTGCGAGGTTCAGCTCGACTCTGGTGGGACAACCATTATGCAATGCTCCCGGATAATCATGTGATGACTTGGGAGGAATTCAAGACCGCCTTTCGTGCTCACCACATCCCTACTGGTCTAATGGACCGCAAGCTTAATGAGTTCCTTGCACTCACTCAGGGCACCCGCAATGTACTACAGTATGCCCAGGCTTTTAATCAGCTGGCACCCTATGCGGGCTATCATATTGATACTGATGCCAAGAAGCAGGATCGCTTCCGCCGTGGTCTTAGCTCCAAGCTAAAGGACAGGCTTTCTCTTGTCAAGGCCGATAGCTATGCTGATTTGGTAAACATGGCCATTACTCAAGAGGACAGCATTAATGCCCACAAGGCTGAAAAGAAGTGGAAGGCCCCAGTTGGCCAATCTAGCTCCACACCGCCTAAGTATCGTTTGGTGCAGAGGAATGCTCCTCAAACCTTCCAGAGGGCCCCTCAGCCAGGGTCATGGATCATCAGGCCTCCACCACCGCAAAATCAGGGGTATCGTGCTCCCTTTCAGGCACCGCAGCCGCCTCGTCCTACCAATGCTCCCTGCTATAATTGTGGTAGGCCGGGTCACTTTGCCAGGGACTGCAAGCTTCCCAAGCAAGGTGGGTACAATGCCCCAGCTCCAGCCAACAATAATAACAAAGGCAAGAAGCAAGTGGCAGTTGTCCGGCAGGGCAGACTCAACTTCACCACTATGGATGAACTCCCTGCTGGTGCTCCAGTGATGTCGGGTATTTTCTCTATCCACAATATGCCTGCATATATTCTATTTGATTCTGGAGCTTCTCATAGTTTCATGAGCAATAGACTTGCTATCAAACATAATTTTGCTTTTGTGCATACTACTCGACAATATATCATATCTACACCTGGTGGTAGAATCGGGTCACATCAAATTGTGAAGAATATACCTCTTCAGTTGGGTAGTAAGGTTTATGAGACCAATTTTATTCTTCTGGAAAATCAAGGGATAGATATTATTCTGGGTATGAATTGGATGGAAAATCATGGGGTCAATTTAGATATTCCCTCCCGTTGTGTGGAAATCAATTCTCCGACCCATGGTGCTTCAACCTTATACCTGCCACGTCAAGACATCAGGAATTCTTGTGCTTTCTCTGCAATAGAGACTCCTTTGGAGAGGATTCCGGTTGTAGGTGAATACACGGATGTATTTCCGGATGAATTGCCAGGGATGCCACCCGATCGAGAGATCGAGTTCGTGATTGAATTACAGCCCGGTACAGCTCCAATTTTCAAAAGGCCCTACAAAATGGCGCCCAAAGAGTTGGCCGAGCTAAAGGTCCAACTCCAAGAGTTGCTAGACAAGGGCTACATTCGTCCTAGCTCTTCACCTTGGGGCTGCCTCGCTCTATTTGTGAAGAAGAAAGATAAAACTTTGAGGTTGTGCGTTGATTACCGACCTCTCAATGCGGTGACGATCAAGAATAAGTATCCACTTCCCCGCATTGACGCTCTCTTTGATCAGTTGTCTGGAGCCAGAGTGTTCTCGAAGATTGACCTACGCTCTGGATATCATCAAATCAAGATTCGGCCAAGTGACATACCGAAGACGGCTTTCTCAACTCGCTATGGACTCTATGAGTACTTAGTGATGTCTTTCGGTCTCACCAATGCTCCGGCGTGTTTCATGTATCTTATGAATTCGGTTTTCATGCCCGAGCTTGATAAGTTTGTGGTCGTGTTCATTGATGACATTCTCATATATTCGAAAAATGAGACGGAGCATGCTCAGCACCTTCGCATTGTTCTCCAACGCCTCCGTGATCATCATCTATATGCAAAGTTCAGCAAATGTGAATTCTGGCTGTCTAGTGTAAAATTTTTGGGGCACACTATTTCAGCCGAAGGGATTGCTGTAGATCCAGGAAAAGTGCAAGAAGTACTGGATTGGAAGCCTCCCAAATCAGTCCACCAAATTCGGAGTTTTCTGGGTTTAGCTGGATATTATCGCCGCTTTATCCCGGATTTCTCCAAGATTGCCAAGCCTATGACTGAACTTCTCAAGAAAGGAGAGAAATTTGTGTGGAGCGAGAAATGTGAGCAAGCTTTCCACACCCTGAGAAAACTTTTAACCTCAGCACCGGTTTTAGCTCAACCGGACACATCCAAGCCCTTCGATGTTTATTGTGATGCCTCGGGCACGGGTCTTGGCTGCGTGCTAATGCAAGAAGATCGAGTCATTGCTTATGCTTCTCGAGCTCTTAGGCCTCATGAAGAGAATTATCCCACTCATGATTTAGACTTAGCTGCTGTGGTCCATGCCTTGAAGATTTGGAGGCATTATCTTATGGGCACTCGTTGCAACATCTACACCGACCATAAGAGCCTCAAGTATATTTTCACCCAGGCAGATCTAAATATGCGCCAAAGAAGATGGTTAGAGCTAATCAAGGATTATGATCTTGAGGTGCATTACCATCCAGGAAAGGCCAACGTGGTAGCGGATGCCTTAAGCCGCAAGGCTCAGTGCAATTGTCTCACCATCACGTCTTTTAATGACACCCTTTGCCATGAGATGTCCAAGTTGAATTTGGAGATTATTCCCCAAGGCTCACTAGGCCACATGGTGGTGGAATCCACTTTGAGGGAAAAGATTATCATGGCACAATCCAAAGACAAAGGAGTTGCTCATATTAAGCAGGGGTTAGCTCAAGGGTTGCCCAAATATAAATGCTTCCGACAAGATTGGAAGGGAATTCTTTGGTTTGAAACAACGGCTTGTGGTACCTAAAGACCATGAGTTAAGAAAGCAAATTCTTGATGAAGCTCATCTATCCAAATTCTCTATCCACCCAGGTAGCAATAAGATGTACCAAGACTTGAAGGAAAATTTTTGGTGGAGTAGAATGAAAAGGGAGATTGCAAAATATGTGTCCGAATGTGATACATGTCAGAGGGTGAAATCAAGTCACCTCAAGGTAGCTGGAACCTTGCAACCTCTACCAATCCCATCTTGGAAATGGGATGATATATCCATGGATTTCATTGTGGGTTTGCCCAATACCTCCCAGAGGCATGATTCTATTTGGGTGATTATTGATCGACTCACCAAGACCGCTCATTTCATTCCGGTCAACACCACTTATACTACTAAGAAATATGCCGAGATTTACATTGATCGGATTGTCTGCCTTCATGGGATTCCCAGAACAATTATTTCTGATCGAGGCACCCAATTTGTTGCTCGCTTTTGGGAACATTTGCATGCTTCCCTAGGCACTAAATTGATCCGCAGCTCCACTTATCATCCTCAAATGGATGGGCAAACTGAAAGGGTGAATCAAATCGAAGAGGATATGCTTAGAGCTTGTGTCCTGCATTATGACAAAAATAGGGATCAATGCTTGTCTTTGGCTGAATTTGCATATAACAATAGCTATCAAGCAAGCATAAAGATGGCACCATTTGAAGCCTTGTGTGGGCGACGGTGTCGAACCCCTTTGAATTGGTCTGAATCTGGCGAACGGAATTTCTTTGGGCCAGATTTAGTTCAAGAGGCTGAGGATAAGGTGCAGGTCATCCAGCGAAATCTTAAGGCTGCACAATCTCGCCAAAAGAGCTATTATGACAAAAGAAGAAATCCTTTGACCTTTGAAGTGGGAGATCATGTTTATATTCGGGTTTTACCAACCAAAGGTGTCCAAAGATTTGGTGTGAGGGGAAAGTTAGCTCCTCGTTATATTGGACCTTTCCCAATTCTAGAAACGTGTGGACCCGTGGCCTACAAAGTTCAACTTCCCGATAATCTTTCAGCCGTACACAATGTCTTTCATGTCTCCCAACTCAAGAAGTGTCTTTGAGTTCCAGAAGAGTCTGTTCCTTATGAAGAACTTCCCCTGGAACCCGATCTCACGTATGAGGATCATCCTATCAGGATTCTTGATCAAAAAGATAGAGTCACAAGGAGAAAGGCTATTAAATTCTATAAAATCCAGTGGAGTAACCACACCAAAGATGAAGCTACATGGGAAGAGGAGACATATCTCAAGTCCAGATATCCAGATTTCATGAGCTCCATCCCCGGTAACCTCCCTTCCACGCTAAAACTATGCACAGGAATCTCGGGACGAGATTCTTTTTTAGGGGGGAGGGCTGTGACACTCCTGGTGTCACAATCATAATTAAGCACCCTAACAAACTTAATTAAATCACTAATGGCATGCATCATCCCCATAATTATAATATTGTTTGCGCATATGTGTGTGTATGTGTGGCCAAATTAACCATCATAAGATATAAGGCTTAATTCCACAAAAATTCGGATCAAAACCAAACTTAAAAGGGTGCCATAGCCGCTAGGACAGTAAGTTGCGGTGCTGAAGGGAATGGTCACAGCAACAAACCGAGCCCTAGCAATTTTTAACCCATTCACCACTGCATGACCGACTGTTGCGGTGGCCTTCATGTCACCACCGCAATAGTCGGTGGTCTCGGGCAACAGTGAAAATCCTCTCTGGATTGACGGACTGTTGCGGTGGTCTGTCATTCTTGCCCCACCGCAACATTAGATGGCTAAATTACTTACGCGTAAGGTTCACAGCACCGAATGTTGCGGTGCCAGGCTAAAGCCAGGACCGCAACAGTCGGTGGCCCGCAGATTTCTTATTTCCGTTCATCCGCACAGTGTTTTTGGCACCACAGACTGTTGCGGTGGGAGTTTTACCCCACCACCGCAACGGTCGGTGCCCAACCACCACGCCGGCATGGGCCTCCCCGGCGACGGTACGGGCGTCCGCGCCGCATTAACCACGTGTCCGGGTCTCCTGTGCCCCGTCCGTGGTGTGCGCCCGCCCTGGCGACACGTCCCAGCTCGAGGGGCAGTTGAACCACTCCCGTACCTCCCCTTTCCCGAGCTCAGAGGCTCATCCACCGGCTCACCGCCATCCACCTCGCCATTGCTCGATTCCCCACGTCCCAAGCTCCATTGCCTCGCCCTCTCCTCGCCCAAACCTCCCTCCCCTTGCCTTCCTCCAAGCCAGGCCGCCGCCGCCGGCCGCCCCTGAGCCGAGCTCGGGCTTGAGCTCGAAGAAGAAGGAACAACCAGGGACTCTAGAGTAAGCATTGCGAGGCATAGAAGGGTTTTCCCATAGAAATCTAGGACTTGTGTACAAAAAGGATGGTTTGAAGGATGTATTGCTTTATGCACTAATGTGAGCTAGGGAGTTGGTTATTGTTTCATAAACTTGGGCTTGAGCTAAAGGTGCAACCCACCCCTAGTGGTTATGTTGTTGGTGTGGATTGAGTAAGTATTTCCATAACTAGACTGTATTTATACCTTGGGGTAAAGGAGAGTGGCTAAGTTAATATGATAGAAAGAGTAATTCATGTATATCTACTTAAGGGAATTAGACAATTTTTGTTAAGTTTATCCTGAAGTTTAGGAATCCACACCAACAAGAATTAGCTCCTGAATACATATGATTTTATAATGGTGATTTAGATTTTATTTCAAATAGTAGGGTGTGAGGCCGGCCAGACCGGTCAAACCGGTCTCAAAAACCGATCTGACCGGTTCCTGGGCAAGAATTTTCTCTTAGTTATGGATGTTCTATAAATGTGCATCTAGTGCTATGATTTGTTAGGAGTATTCTTATAGTTGATTGCTTTGGCATTCTTGCATCTCATGCGTACTTTTGCGAATCGTGTAGAGCACACCATTACCGACGGCGTGTACGAGATCGACGTCGAGCCCGAGGGTGATCCCGCCGCCGTCGAAGTGAACTACGCCACTACACAAGACCCGGATCAAAATCCGGAAGGGCCCAAGGCCGACGTTGATCAAGAAGGCAAGCCCTGGAGCATAACCCACTGTGAAACTAACTCTCATTGCTTGTGCCTTATTTTTGTGCATTTAAGTTTGAGGAACTGATTGAAACCTTAGTTGCATGATCCCTAGGTACCTATGTTATACTACTAGTATGTGTAGGTCATATAGAATGCTATGCTTAATTAGGACCGGTAGAAGTCGAGTGATTGCTTGTCACTCGCGAGATATAGGGTTTACTTTATCTCAGCGAATGGTGATCGGCAAGCGGGGCTTGTGCGATATTCATGTTGGTTGAATGTCCCGCTTGCACAGAAAATGGTGGGCTGAGGCATTGATTGTGTGGCGATGTTGGTCAAGCTTTTGAAGGTACTAATCGTATGCCGGGAAATATGGTAAACTGGTAAACCTAGTACTTGATGCAAACTGACGTCTGACGGACACTTCCACTCCATTGGGCGAGGGGTTGATGGCGAGTGTAGCAGTGGCCGCGGCACAG
>CM014278.1:32215654-32234253 GCA_004135705.1 Alloteropsis semialata
GAATGTTTCTATGATTGTTTGTACCCCTTTTATCGTCCTTTTGTTCTATCCTTCCAAGAAATGCGTGACTAATGTGAGCTATGAAACAATGCAGATGTCGCAAAATCCCCATGGTGATTTACCTGCTCCGCCACCTCTGCCTACCAATGTCTCGGAACTATTGGCTATGCAGACGGAGCTACTTCGGCGCTTGACCGAAGCGCAAGTGAATCAGCAACCACATGGCGGACATCACAATCCCCATCCCCATGAAGCAACTTACTCGGACTTCATGAGTACACAGCCACCTCTGTTCACCAGGACGGAGGATCCTCTTGATGCTAATGCTTGGCTCAGCAACATTGAGTCCAAGTTTGCTCTGCTGGTGTCCCCATGTTCAGATGTTAACAAGGCTCGCTTTGCTGCTCAGCAATTGCGAGGTTCAGCTCGACTCTGGTGGGACAACCATTATGCAATGCTCCCGGATAATCATGTGATGACTTGGGAGGAATTCAAGACTACCTTTCATGCTCACCACATCCCTACTGGTCTAATGGACCGCAAGCTTAATGAGTTCCTTGCACTCACTCAGGGCACCCACAATGTACTACAGTATGCCCAGGCTTTTAATCAGCTGGCACCCTATGCGGGCTATCATATTGATACTGATACCAAGAAGCAGGATCGCTTCTGCCGTGGTCTTAGCTCCAAGCTAAAGGACAGGCTTTCTCTTGTCAAGGCCGATAGCTATGCTGATTTGGTAAACATGGCCATTACTCAAGAGGACAGCATTAATGCCCACAAGGCTGAAAAGAAGTGGAAGGCCCCAGTTGGCCAATCTAGCTCCACACCGCCTAAGTATCGTTTGGTGCAGAGGAATGCTCCTCAAACCTTCCAGAGGGCCCCTCAGCCAGGGTCATGGATCATCAGGCCTCCACCACCGCAGAATCAGGGGTATCGTGCTCCCTTTCAGGCACCGCAGCCGCCTCGTCTTACCAATGCTCCCTGCTATAATTGTGGTAGGCCGAGTCACTTTGCCAGGGACTGCAAGCTTCCCAAGCAAGGTGGGTACAATGCCCCAGCTCCAGCCAACAATAATAACAAAGGCAAGAAGCAAGTGGCAGTTGTCCGGCAGGGCAGACTCAACTTCACCACTATGGATGAACTCCCTGCTGGTGCTCCAGTGATGTCGGGTATTTTCTCTATCCGCAATATGCCTGCATATATTCTATTTGATTCTGGAGCTTCTCATAGTTTCATGAGCAATAGACTTGCTATCAAACATAATTTTGCTTTTGTGCATACTACTCGACAATATATCATATCTACACCTGGTGGTAGAATCGGGTCACATCAAATTGTGAAGAATATACCTCTTCAGTTGGGTAGTAAGGTTTATGAGACCAATTTTATTCTTCTGGAAAATCAAGGGATAGATATTATTCTGGGTATGAATTGGATGGAAAATCATGGGGTCAATTTAGATGTTCCCTCCCGTTGTGTGGAAATCAATTCTCCGACCCATGGTGCTTCAACCGTATACCTGCCATGTTAAGACATCAGGAATTCTTGTGCTTTCTCTGCAATAGAGACTCCTTTGGAGAGGATTCCGATTGTAGGTGAATACACGGATGTATTTCCGGATGAATTGCCAGGGATGCCACCCGATCGAGAGATCGAGTTCGTGATTGAATTACAGCCCGGTACAGCTCCAATTTTCAAAAGGCCCTACAAAATGGCGCCCAAAGAGTTGGCCGAGCTAAAGGTCCAACTCCAAGAGTTGCTAGACAAGGGCTACATTCGTCCTAGCTCTTCACCTTGGGGCTGCCTCGCTCTATTTGTGAAGAAGAAAGATAAAACTTTGAGGTTGTGCGTTGATTACCGACCTCTCAATGCGGTGACGATCAAGAATAAGTATCCACTTCCCCGCATTGACGCTCTCTTTGATCAGTTGTCTGGAGCCAGAGTGTTCTCGAAGATTGACCTACGCTCTGGATATCATCAAATCAAGATTCGGCCAAGTGACATACCGAAGACGGCTTTCTCAACTCGCTATGGACTCTATGAGTACTTAGTGATGTCTTTCGGTCTCACCAATGCTCCGGCGTGTTTCATGTATCTTATGAATTCGGTTTTCATGCCCGAGCTTGATAAGTTTGTGGTCGTGTTCATTGATGACATTCTCATATATTCGAAAAATGAGACGGAGCATGCTCAGCACCTTCGCATTGTTCTCCAACGCCTCCGTGATCATCATCTATATGCAAAGTTCAGCAAATGTGAATTCTGGCTGTCTAGTGTAAAATTTTTGAGGCACACTATTTCAGCCGAAGGGATTGCTGTAGATCCAGGAAAAGTGCAAGAAGTACTGGATTGGAAGCCTCCCAAATCAGTCCACCAAATTCGGAGTTTTCTGGGTTTAGCTGGATATTATCGCCGCTTTATCCCGGATTTCTCCAAGATTGCCAAGCCTATGACTGAACTTCTCAAGAAAGGAGAGAAATTTGTGTGGAGCGAGAAATGTGAGCAAGCTTTCCACACCCTGAGAAAACTTTTAACCTCAGCACCGGTTTTAGCTCAACCGGACACATCCAAGCCCTTCGATGTTTATTGTGATGCCTCGGGCACGGGTCTTGGCTGCGTGCTAATGCAAGAAGATCGAGTCATTGCTTATGCTTCTCGAGCTCTTAGGCCTCATGAAGAGAATTATCCCACTCATGATTTAGACTTAGCTGCTGTGGTCCATGCCTTGAAGATTTGGAGGCATTATCTTATGGGCACTCGTTGCAACATCTACACCGACCATAAGAGCCTCAAGTATATTTTCACCCAGGCAGATCTAAATATGCGCCAAAGAAGATGGTTAGAGCTAATCAAGGATTATGATCTTGAGGTGCATTACCATCCAGGAAAGGCCAACGTGGTAGCGGATGCCTTAAGCCGCAAGGCTCAGTGCAATTGTCTCACCATCACGTCTTTTAATGACACCCTTTGCCATGAGATGTCCAAGTTGAATTTGGAGATTATTCCCCAAGGCTCACTAGGCCACATGGTGGTGGAATCCACTTTGAGGGAAAAGATTATCATGGCACAATCCAAAGACAAAGGAGTTGCTCATATTAAGCAGGGGTTAGCTCAAGGGTTGCCCAAATATAAATGCTTCCGACAAGATTGGAAGGGAATTCTTTGGTTTAAACAACGGCTTGTGGTACCTAAAGACCATGAGTTAAGAAAGCAAATTCTTGATGAAGCTCATCTATCCAAATTCTCTATCCACCCAGGTAGCAATAAGATGTACCAAGACTTGAAGGAAAATTTTTGGTGGACTAGAATGAAAAGGGAGATTGCAAAATATGTGTCCGAATGTGATACATGTCAGAGGGTGAAATCAAGTCACCTCAAGGTAGCTGGAACCTTGCAACCTCTACCAATCCCATCTTGGAAATGGGATGATATATCCATGGATTTCATTGTGGGTTTGCCCAATACCTCCCAGAGGCATGATTCTATTTGGGTGATTATTGATCGACTCACCAAGACCGCTCATTTCATTCCGGTCAACACCACTTATACTACTAAGAAATATGCCGAGATTTACATTGATCGGATTGTCTGCCTTCATGGGATTCCCAGAACAATTATTTCTGATCGAGGCACCCAATTTGTTGCTCGCTTTTGGGAACATTTGCATGCTTCCCTAGGCACTAAATTGATCCGCAGCTCCACTTATCATCCTCAAATGGATGGGCAAACTGAAAGGGTGAATCAAATCGTAGAGGATATGCTTAGAGCTTGTGTCCTGTATTATGACAAAAATTGGGATCAATGCTTGTCTTTGGCTGAATTTGCATATAACAATAGCTATCAAGCAAGCATAAAGATGGCACCATTTGAAGCCTTGTGTGGGCGACGGTGTCGAACCCCTTTGAATTGGTCTGAATCTGGCGAACGGAATTTCTTTGGGCCAGATTTAGTTCAAGAGGCTGAGGATAAGGTGCAGGTCATCCAGCGAAATCTTAAGGCTGCACAATCTCGCCAAAAGAGCTATTATGACAAAAGAAGAAATCCTTTGACCTTTGAAGTGAGAGATCATGTTTATATTCGGGTTTCACCAACCAAAGGTGTCCAAAGATTTGGTGTGAGGGGAAGTTAGCTCCTCGTTATATTGGACCTTTCCCAATTCTAGAAACGTGTGGACCCGTGGCCTACAAAGTTCAACTTCCCGATAATCTTTCAGCCGTACACAATGTCTTTCATGTCTCCCAACTCAAGAAGTGTCTTTGAGTTCCAGAAGAGTCCATTCCTTATGAAGAACTTCCCCTGGAACCCGATCTCACGTATGAGGATCATCCTATCAGGATTCTTGATCAAAAAGATAGAGTCACAAGGAGAAAGGCTATTAAATTCTATAAAATCCAGTGGAGTAACCACACCAAAGATGAAGCTACATGGGAAGAGGAGACATATCTCAGGTCCAAATATCCAGATTTCATGAGCTCCATCCCCGGTAACCTCCCTTCCGCGCTAAAACTATGCACCGGAATCTCGGGACGAGATTCTTTTTTAGGGGGAAGGGCTGTGACACTCCTGGTGTCACAATCATAATTAAGCACCCTAACGAACTTAATTAAACCACTAATGGCATGCATCATCCCCATAATTATAATATTGTTTGCGCATATGTGTGTGTATGTGTGGCCAAATTAACCATCATAAGATATAAGGCTTAATTCCACAAAAATTCGGATCAAAACCAAACTTAAAAGGGTGCCATAGCCGCTAGGACAGTAAGTTGCGGTGCTGAAGGGAATGGTCACAGCAACAAACCGAGCCCTAGCAATTTTTAACCCATTCACCACTGCATGACCGACTGTTGCGGTGGCCTTCATGTCACCACCGCAATAGTCGGTGGTCTCGGGCAACAGTGAAAATCCTCTCTGGATTGACGGACTGTTGCGGTGGTCTGTCATTCTTGCCCCACCGCAACATTAGATGGCTAAATTACTTACGCGTAAGGTTCACAGCACCGAATGTTGCGGTGCCAGGCTAAAGCCAGGACCGCAACAGTCGGTGGCCCGCAGATTTCTTATTTCCGTTCATCCGCACAGTGTTTTTGGCACCACAGACTGTTGCGGTGGGAGTTTTACCCCACCACCGCAACGGTCGGTGCCCAATCACCACGCCGGCATGGGCCTCCCCGGCAACGGTACGGGCGTCCGCGCCGCATTAACCACGTGTCCGGGTCTCCTGTGCCCCGTCCGAGGTGTGCGCCCGCCCAGGCGACACGTCCCAGCTCGAGGGGCAGTTGAACCACTCCCGTACCTCCCCTTTCCCGAGCTCAGAGGCTCATCCACCGGCTCACCGCCATCCACCTCGCCATTGCTCGATTCCCCACGTCCCAAGCTCCATTGCCTCGCCCTCTCCTCGCCCAAACCTCCCTCCCCTTGCCTTCCTCCAAGCCAGGCCGCCGCCGCCGGCCGCCCCTGAGCCGAGCTCGGGCTTGAGCTCGAAGAAGAAGGAACAACCAGGGACTCTAGAGTAAGCATTGCGAGGCATAGAAGGGTTTTCCCATAGAAATCTAGGACTTGTGTACAAAAAGGATGGTTTGAAGGATGTATTGCTTTATGCACTAATGTGAGCTAGGGAGTTGGTTATTGTTTCATAAACTTGGGCTTGAGCTAAAGGTGCAACCCACCCCTAGTGGTTATGTTGTTGGTGTGGATTGAGTAAGTATTTCCATAACTAGACTGTATTTATACCTTGGGGTAAAGGAGAGTGGCTAAGTTAATGTGATAGAAAGAGTAATTCATGTATATCTACTTAAGGGAATTAGACAATTTTTGTTAAGTTTATCCTGAAGTTTAGGAATCCTCACCAACAAGAATTAGCTCCTGAATACATATGATTTTGTAATGGTGATTTAGATTTTATTTCAAATAGTAGGGTGTGAGGCCGGCCAGACCGGTCAAACCGGTCTCAAAAACCGGTCTGACCGGTTCCTGGGCAAGAATTTTCTCTTAGTTATGGATGTTCTATAAATGTGCATCTAGTGCTATGATTTGTTAGGAGTATTCTTATAGTTGATTGCTTTGGCATTCTTGCACCTCATGCGTACTTTTGCGAATCGTGTAGAGCACACCATTACCGACGGCGTGTACGAGATCGACATCGAGCCCGAGGGTGATCCCGCCGCCGTCGAAGTGAACTACGCCACTACACAAGACCCGGATCAAAATCCGGAAGGGCCCAAGGCCGACGTTGATCAAGAAGGCAAGCCCCGGAGCATAACCCACTGTGAAACTAACTCTCATTGCTTGTGCCTTATTTTTGTGCATTTAAGTTTGAGGAACTGATTGAAACCTTAGTTGCATGATCCCTAGGTACCTATGTTATACTACTAGTATGTGTAGGTCGTATAGAATGCTATGCTTAATTAGGACCGGTAGAAGTCGAGTGATTGCTTGTCACTCGCGAGATATAGGGTTTACTTTATCTCAGCGAATGGTGATCGGCAAGCGGGGCTTGTGTGATATTCATGTTGGTTGAATGTCCCGCTTGCACAGAAAATGGTGGGCTGAGGCATTGATTGTGTGGCGATGTTGGTCAAGCTTTTGAAGGTACTAATCGTATGCCGGAAAATATGGTAAACTGGTAAACCTAGTACTTGATGCAAACTGACGTCTGACGGACACTTCCACTCCATTGGGCGAGGGGTTGATGGCGAGTGTAGCAGTGGCCGCGGCACAGGTTTGCCTGGGGCACCTGGGGTCCGTTGGGGCGTGCACTCGGGTGGAGTGGGCTGTGATGGCAGACGGCAGGGAGAGATAGGAAAGGTTGCCCCGTGAGGTCCTGGGTGTCTCTCACGGGTCGTGCGATTAGGTTGCCCCATGCATGGTTAAAAATCGACTCGAGTTGTCCGTCCTTCGCGGTTACATGAAGCTGCTTGATCTCTTTTCACACTTCAGTGTCCTTGGACCAATGTGTAGAAAGTTGGTAAAAGAGGAATGATGTTGCAATATGAATTAATTGTTTGTCAACTTTTATTGCTATTGGATAGCTTGGCAAACTTAGTAAGGGTGAGTCACACTTAAAATCTTGGCTAAAATATTGGAAACAGGCTCAAGTTGTAGATGCTTTTGGCAAAACAAACCCAGAGCCAAAAAGCCTTGCATGTCTAGAATTTATCCTTGTCGGGTAAGTCTTGCTGAGTAATTAGTACTCAGCCTTACTTGTGGCTTAATTTTATTGCAGATAGTGTTGTTGGCTATGACCCCGTGGCTGCCTTGACCTGGCCGTGCGTGCTGCCCGACGGCTGGACCGTGGAGCGGGTGCCGTCCGAGTCCGACTCGGGCCGCGGTGAGTAGATGTTAAGCGAGAGCTCCGCTTAATGTCTTTTGCTTCAACGTGTAGACTTCCGCTGTAAAATACTCTGGTTTGTAAGAAGATAAAACATATGTACTGTATTTGTATAATTATCTATGTGAACCGCGTGATGTAAAATATGCGATGAGTTGTACTGCCTGAGCCCACCTTCGAGTGGGACTGCTGCTATTTTGTTTCGGTCGAGAGAAAAACGTGGTGTAATCGGGAAGGTATCCGACGGATTGCACGATTAACTCGGTTTAGGGGCGTGGCACACTGCTGTGATAGTAGTCCCATGCTCTTAAGCCGGATTAATTGGGGCGGTCTGCCACAACCCTACTGCTGCCGAGTTGAATCTTGCTGCTGCGCAAGACCCGGACCAAAGTTCGGAAGGGCTCAAGGCCAGTGATCAGGAAGGCAAGCCCCGGAGCATAACCCACTGTTTAATCTAACACTCCTTACTTTATGCCTTACTGTGTGCATTTAAGTTTTGAGGAGTTGAATGAAACCCTAGTTGCATGATCCCTAGGTACCCATGTCCTAATACTAGTATGTGTAGGTCGCTTAGACTGCCATGCTTAATTAGGATCGGTAGAAGTCGAGTGATTGCCTTGTCACTCGCGAGACATAGGTTTTTACTTTATGTTTATTTATGAAATTCGGCAAGCGGGGCTCGTACGATATTCCTGTTTGGTTGAATGTTCCGCTTGCACAGAGGTTTTGGGCTAAGGCATTGAGGGTGTGGTCAGTTGGTCAAGCTTTTGAAGGTACTAATCGTATGCCGGGAAATGTGGTAAACTGGTAAACCTAGTACTTGATTCAAACTGACGTCTGACGGGTCTTTCCTACTCCATTGGGCGAGGGGGATGATGGCGAGTGTAGCAGTGGCCGCGGCACAGGTTTGCCAGGGGCACCTGGGGTCCGTTGGGGCGTGCACTCGGGTGGAGTGGGCCCTGATGGCAGATGGCAGGGAGAGATGGGAACGGTTGCCTCATGAGGTCCTGGGTGTCTCTCACGGGTCGTACGATTAGGTTGTCCCATGCATGGTTAAAATCAACTCGAGTTGTCCGTCCTTCGCGGTTACATGAAGCTGCTTGATCTCTCGTCACACATCAGTGTGCTTGGGCCAAAGGGGTAGTATTGTTGTTAGTTGAGAAATGTTGATCTCATGTTAATCAATTGTTTTTCGACACTGATTGTTATTGGATAGCTTGGCAAATCTAGTAACGGTTAGTCTCACTTTAAAACTTAGCTAAAATATTGAAAATAGGGATCAACTTGTAGATGCTTTTGGCAAAACAAACCCCGCAGCCAAAAAGCCTTGCATGTCTAGAGTTTAATCCTTGTCGAGTAAGTTTTGCTGAGTATTAGTATACTCAGCCTTGCTTGTGGCTTAACTTTTCAGATATTGGTGATGGCTATGACCCTGTTGCTGCTCTGACTTGGCCTTGTGTGCTTCCTGATGGTTGGACTGTGGAGCGGGTGCCGTCTGAGTCCGACTCAGGTCGCGGGAATTGAATGTCATGTGAGGGCTCCGTATGATGTTTTATGTATCGACGTTTAGCTTTCCGCTGTATTATAACTCTGGTTTGTAATAACTAAAAC
This sequence comes from Alloteropsis semialata, assembly GCA_004135705.1. NCBI lineage: Eukaryota > Viridiplantae > Streptophyta > Magnoliopsida > Poales > Poaceae > Alloteropsis > Alloteropsis semialata. Next base: position 32,224,601 of record CM014278.1, read on the forward strand.
TTATGTATTGTGTTTGTATAATTATCCATGTGAACCTGATGATGTAAAATTTGTGATGAGTTGTACTGCCTGAGCCCATCTTCGAGTGGGACTGTTGCTATTTCGTTTCGGTCGAGAGAAATGGTGGTTTAATCGGGAAGGTATCCGACGGATTGCACGATTAGCTCGGTTTAAGGGCGTGGAGCACTGCTGTGATAGTGGTCCCATGCTTTTAAACCGGATTAATTGGGGCGGTCTGCCACAGAGCTTCGGTGGCGCCCCCGCCCCGCGACCAATTTCGGCAGCCTCGGCGGGAAGATGGAGACTCCAAGATACCTAAGCGTGATTCTCTCGCAGGAGGAGGCCGATCATTCATGGGTTCCCGATGGGTATGTATTCTCTCATCTTTTCCTAGGGTTAGTGCTAACCCTGGGCAATTGGATTCGTAATTGTGCAACTAGACTCATTAGTGTGAAGTATGTTGACTCGTTATTTCAACCTGTACCATTCTTTGTGTAGGAAGGATCTCAATTCGCGGCTATTGTGAGGCTTGCAACATTGCTAAGATTTTAGACAAGGAGACAAGGATTGCACAAATTGGTATGATTTGCTATCTGAAATTGGTACAGACATTGGGCTAGGCTCTAACCACCACAAGTTGCATGTCACCTGTTGGGACAAATCGAGTCATTGCTATGAAGAAATTACATCTGACCAAAAATTGTTGCCTGCGATTACATGTATTGAGAGATAAAAAGGCTCTCATTGCAAGTGTTTGTTATTTCTGTTTATTTGACTTGCTTATGTACCCATCTACAGTCGCAAGAGAATGCTAGAAGTTGAAGGCACCATAGAGCATGTTGCATATCCAGCCACATCTCCAGTTGCTGTTGAGAAGGGAAAGGCAAAGAAGTTGAAGGTTGCCAGGGCCAACAAGAAATAGGCTATGCACTATCATGTCTTTCAATAGTTGCCATTCAAATAATGGTCATGTAATATGTAGATTTGAAGCATTGTGGCTAAAACATGTTATTTTGTGTTGTTGTACTTGGTAGTCAAATGTGGCTGAAACCAAGCATGGCTGAACGCACCATGTATTTTTCTGTTGTTGGGCGTGTGCATGCTTTTATCACTGTTGTACCTTATGTTTAAATGAAGGGATATTCTTGTCCAGATTTATGTTCTATGTTACCTGTTTGAGGTGAAAATGTTATTATTTATGTCAGAGTGTCTTGCAGCAAATGCCTGTAGAATTGTGATAGTTTTTGGCAAAGACATGTTTTTTTAGTGGCTTGTGGCAAAGGCCACCTTTTAACCGTGTCCAGGAGTCAATTTTGCCTATTTTATTTCTAACCTTTTTTCCGCAGAAATGTTAGAAATAAACTACATGACATCAATAAGATTTTAGATAAATTAAATAATAATAATAATAATAATAACAATAATAATAATAGTAGTAGTAGTAGCAGCAGCAGTAGCAGCAGCATCAGCATCAAAACGTACTAATTGAATGGAAGTTTGGTGTGCTGGTAACAGAGCAATTTAAAATAAAGTTTGAAGTGTGCAACTCTTTTTCTCCGTTCTAAAGTTACAATTAACTTTGGCTTTTCTCGATTATTAGAAAGACTATGAATCGAGAAAAGCCAACATGAATTGAAATTTGGAACGGATGTCCTTTTGAATTTTCTACAATCACACCAACTCCATTTTCTCTTGTGTGCTCGACAAAAGAGGTACACACATTGATTTTAGTCCAGCCCAGCAGCCCACTAACCACTTGTGGAGGACTCCATTTCTATAGGGTTTCTTTGGACGGAGGCATGAAAAATCTGTGGGCCAAGGAGCACATCCAGACGGTTGATTTCCTCTCCTCGGCTTGGGCTAGGATTGCTGCCTGGCTCATGCCTCCACCCAAACAAGCTCGTACTGCCTTTCATTCTTGTAATCTTGTTGCCCGACGCTCTATGGTTCATCTTTTCCTTTTCCAGAAAACACTTCTTCCTGCAGTTGGCTCTGAATGACTGCTTCAGAGTGTTGAGCAGGAAGTACACGAAGTCTTCTAACTTGGAGTTTGATCCCCAAGTCTAATGACGTGTCATGAGTTTGATCTTGGCTACTGCGTCTGCATCAGTCGAGTTAAAGTCTTCTTTTAGAGAACGTGCTTGGCGCAAGAAGAAGAAATTTTATAGCGTAGATGAAGATAAAAGTGCAACGACAACAAAGACAAGAAATGAAGGAACAAAAAACAACACGATATATTACACAGCCAACCTACAACAGAGAAAAGGAAAAAAAAAGAAGGCCTACTATCTAGGTTGCCGGGTTAAAGTCTTAAAAGACGCCGGCGAGCTGTAACAAGCTTCTTCTTAGCTCTGTGCTTCTTAAAAGAAAAGGATTTGTCTACGTTTTTTGTGACACCATGATCAAATAACTTTTAGCGTACAAATGAATGCCTTTTGTAGCTATGTTTCGAGCTACTTCGGCATCGAAACATCCCGTGTACTACTCTGCTTGATAATCATTCTTTGTTTCGTGTACGTCCTGGAAGCTCATACACTACTGAAACACATGCCCCACCTTATGCATCTGCAGCTCACACATAACCCCCGGCAGTGTGTCATGATCCAAAACGCAATTTACTAGTTTTAAAAAACTATCGAAACCCTTAACAATTAAATTTGTCTCTGTTATTCCCCTCTATACATTCCCTTCCTCTAAAACAAAACGAAATCTGCAGGCACATGCAGAATAGAGCACTAGACTGAAGAGTGAAGAAGGCGCAAGCAGTTCAGGCAATTCTGCTGGGGAACAGTCTCACACGCGCCCATCATCAGTCCTGCGACGCGGATTGGAAGATGATGAACGCCGTGAAGACCCCGACCACGCCGGTGAGCCCCAGCGCCACCGTCGGCAGCGGCGCGGTCAGGCCAACGTTCTGCAGCACCCCTTTGCCGGTGGTCAGCTCCACGGCCACCACCCCGACGAAGCCCAGCATCGCGCCGCGGCTCAGCCACACGTCCAGCCCGCCGCCGCCACCGCCCTTGGCTCCCTGCTCGCACCTCACGCTCAGGGCCCTCGGCCTCGCGTTCCTCCTGCTCGCTGTGCACCGCCGCGCGCCCGTCGGGTTAGTATGCTGGAAAAAGATGGAGGTTTGGGACGAAAGAGAAGCAGGGAGGCAGGTTAGATACCTCGAGCAGCGGGGCGCGCTGACGTCACGGACAGCCGGGGATCGCCATTGCCTGCGGGGAGAAGGGCGAACGGGGAAGCGAGGAAGACGGCATCAGCAAGGAGAAAACGAGGATAACAGCAGCAACAAAACCATGGCCATCGATTGCCAATAATCGAGGGGGTTCAGGATGGGGAGAATTTGATGGCTACCTGCTGCGGCGGCGAGACGAAGGCGAGGAGAAGCGGAGGAGAGGAGGGGATGAGCCATGGCTGGTGGGAGGTGGGAGGGGAACGAGCAGCTTGCGGTTGCTTCTTGAATCTTATCCCCGGGGGCCGGTAGGCACCCACAGGTCAGCTTTCCACCAGTGGCTCAAGGACAAGGACACCAGCCTTGCAGAGTTGCAGTTGCAGCAGGGGAGGATTGGAGGAACGGAGGATTGCATTGTGATAAATTGAACTATCATGTAAATTCAAATATGAACAATAGGTACTAAGAGCCTGTTTAGTTCAGCAACTTTTTTTTATCGCTACAGTAAATTCGAATGTTTGGATACTAATTAGAAGTATTAAATGTGAATAACTGACAAAACCCATTTTATAACCCCGGGTGAAACTATGAGACGAATCTATTAAGGCTAATTAGGCCATGATTAAACAATGTCGTGCTACAGTAAACAATTTCTAATTATAGATTAATTAGACAGATTAATTAGACTTAATAGATTCATCTCGCGATTTTCTATCCATCCGTGTAATTAGTTTTATAATTAGATCATGTTTAGTCCTCCTAATCTTCGGTTTAAATTTGCTACAGTAAATTTCACAAAATTTCTCACCGATCTAAACAAGCCCTAAATATAAGATTTAGGGAAATTATATTAGTCTTCTTAAAATAGTCATGACTTTCTTAATTGCTAATTTGTTTTCCCTCACATGGAATATCTAAATTGGACTAAAAAAACTCTTGGTCACTTGATAAAAATGTGAAGAGGAACAATAACCATCATCCACTTGACCACTTGGTAAAAAATTGTAAAGAAGGACACTAGTCCTCGGCTATTTAAAAAAAAAAGACTCGTAAACTTTTTTGATACCATGTAATAGTGAGTCAAGTGCTTGTAATTCGTACAATATCCAATCAATTGTTCTGCTCTTGGTAAGCCATGGATGCAAGAATGTCTGTAAACTGAATGTGAATGTTCATCCAATTTTTCCTGATGCAATTAGAATTCCTGTAAGTTGAATCTAAATTGAGTCTGAGCATTTCTGCTGCTGGTGCTTTTTTGGTGTGATCCGAGCATTTCTGTGTGCAACAATGAGATGATGATGCTATGTCATCTTTTTTTTCATTTCTAGAAACTGAACTGAACTGTGCTGTCATTTTTTTTAGAAAGTGAACTTAACTGAACTTAGATGCTGCTGGTGTTTTTTTTTTGGTGTGATTTGAGCATTTGTGTGTGCAAAAATGTGATGTTGTCATGTCTATCATCTTTTATTTCATTTCTAGAAAGTGAACTGAACTGAATTGTGCTCTGCTGTCATTTTTTAGAAAGTGAATTACTGAACTTAGATGCTATTGCTGCTGAGAACTTAGTCCGAGTTGGAGTTTTTGTTCAGTTGCCATATTCTGAACAGCGGCTGTAGTCTGAACACCTCCTGTGTGAATTTTGTCAGTGAACTGTAGGTGTTGCCACACCTCATTTTGTGTTACGTGAACAGTGGCTATAATGTGAACTTAACTCATGTGGAAACCAGTTAAAACAACAGTGGTTGTAATGTGATTATTCGAATATATCATCAAAATGGCTACAAAGATCAAATCCGTACTTGATCAACATTGATTTATGTGCTTGTACATGGATTAAATAGCTTGCAGACGTCTAAATAGACAAGCCATTGTATAAGCTGTCTTTTTAGCCGTCTAAACCTTTGTACGTGCCCTTAGTCGATGTTCCTTGATGCAATGTATAGAACATGCTTGTCCCACTAAATGTGCGAGAGGGTGGCAGTGACATGGCGTACTTGCTGCACATGCGTTGTTGGTTGAATCCTTGGCAACGCACAAGCAAGACAATTTAACTTTGGCCATGTCCATGTAAATACCGAGCAAATGCCTAAAAGCTTGCATTATAATCATGCGTTTTACCCAAAAATTGGCACGTATATGTTGTGTGTTGGTGTGTGTAGCATGCAGTAGGAATCCTACAATGTCTCCTTTGGTGCTACGAAACCCCGCACCCGCACTAGGTCTATATGGCCTACTATGATGGCAAAATATATTTGGTGGTTTATATGCACACAATTGACAAGTTCATATATCTTTTTGCACGTTTTGTAACTTGTTGGACCAAACTAATACAACCGTACAAGTTATTGTATGATGAGTGCAATTCACTCTTCTATCTTAGTAACAATTAGACGAATAGATTGGAATTTCATATCACACTAAATAATTGTTCTAAAAAGAGATAAGTCCATTTTGCCCCCTGACTTTATCGTTGAGTCTAAAACACACCCCCCAAATCAAAAACCAGAAATGAAACATACCCCAACTCTCAAAACCGGACAAAATACCCCTTTGACTGAGTCAAAGTGGTTTTTAGGTGGTTTTGGTGATGTGGCGCGGGTCCACATGTCCTACGTGGTGTCACGTCAGCAGAAGGGGGGTGTGAATTGGACCGCATTGATAGTTTGAGGATATCAAATAGACTTTAAAAAATTAAAAATATTTTTTAGAAAATACATGGAATTAAAATTATAAATCCTGTTTACTCTTAAAAAATTCATAAAAATTCATTTTAACTCAGAAAAAATATGAAACTAGTTTCATATTTTTTTAAATCATGCTCTATCTTTAATGAAATTCAACTTCAGCCTAGCGCGCCCCGCCACTGGGAGGTGGCCCCGGATCCGGCGGCGCAGCCCTCGCGCGCCTGCGGTGAATGGCATGGATGAGGCTAGGGTTAGGGCGCAGGTGCTGCTCGCAGTACTTGATGCACATCGAAAATGCTCCCTGGTGCGACGGAGGCCCTCCATTGTGCGAGAATGGCACGGTCTTGGAGCGGTAGGCACGAGGACAAAGAGGGAGAGGGAGAGGAAGGAGACAAGCTGGGCTAAAGTTGAATTTCGTTAAAGATAGAGCATGATTTTTTTTAAAAAATATGAAACTGGTTTCATATTCTTCTGATTTAAAATGATTTTTCTATGAATGTTTTAAGAGTAAGCAAGATTTTAGAATTTTAATTGCACGTAACCACCTAAGAAACCACTTTGACTCAGTCAAGGGGGGTATTTTGTCCGGTTTTGAGAGTTGGGGTGTGTTTCATTTCCGGTTTTTGATTTTGGGGGTGTGTTTTAGATTCAACGATAAAGTCAGGGGGGCAAAATGGACTTATCTCTTCTAAAAACCCTAAAGTTCATATATATAGATCCAAGTGCACTTGATATACATTGTTATGAGAGGAAATGACTAAATAACTCATTCTTTTGAGTGCCGCCATGTTGCAAAGTCTACATTTGGCGTATTATGCATATCACACTAGGATTTGATATATCTAGGAATATCACTACATAATGAATAAGTGATTAAGCAACATTGAGTTCGAGTGTTAGACATAGAAAACAAAGCCTTAGTGGGGCTTTACCTCTCTTTTGGGCTTTTACGGCTGTATCAGAAAGACATCGTGAAGGCCATCCATGAAATGAGACGATGGCCATGGAATTTTTTCGCCAAGAACAAGCAGCGATTTATTCAAGGCTATGTAGTTGATGATATGATGTCCGTAGTCTCTTTAATTTTCTTCTAACTCCAATGCAATATGATATGTCAATTTAATTAGGAAATATATGGCTATATGCATGCATCGGTTGATGCAAAGGAAAATATTAAACTTTTTTCTTTAGGAATGGAGAAAATCTTGGTACTTGTAAACATCTTACATTATAGCATGGTTAAGAGTCAACCAAAGGAGTAAGGATGCACAACATTATCTCATTGAGCCCCAAGTAGTTTGTCCAGGTTCCCAAGACAATCATGGTCTGGTCTCATTCTTAGAGCAGACACAAAACATTACACGAGGAAAATTTAACTTTTTTCGGCCATTTTTTTGGCCTCACTCTGACTCTTTCTGCACACTTGACTATACCCCAAAAAAAGCAAAAAGAGGAGAAAAATCCCAACAGTCATTGATGTCGTCTCAGGAAACTGAAACAATGGATTCAATTAGATCAATGAGTGGAGCAAGCTCAGCCTTGTCAATCAACTTGAATTCCTGCACGAAGAATGGAATTGATTCAAAAAGGAAAAGGCTAGAATCATGTGACTAATTTAAAAGTTTCAGCATTTACCAATAATATTTCTGGTAAAAAAAAATGTCACACTCACTGACATCAAGGGCATATATGTCAAATAACATGCATGACGAACGGCATGGTTCCAAAATTCAAAGAATGTTTGTTATCAGCAACTTTTCTATACTTACATACCAGTTCAAAATTCTTCCAATTTTCGTCAAACTAATGAAAATTCTGAACTTTATAATAATAGTCAGAATGCATTGTTCACCAAAAGTATTCAGCATAATGGTACACACTCATTAAGGCAGAAGGATGAAAGTGGAATTGAGAGGCAACATACCCAGGTGAACAATGTAAAATGCTTAAAGCAAGTGTTAAGGTGTGCCTCTTCCTTGAGGCTCATAATCTTCTGAAAATGGGAGTGGTAAATATGGGCATAAACACGGAAAAGGCGCTTGAATATGGTCTTCACAACTTCTTTGAAATTTTGTGGAAAAGGGGTTCCTGCATGAATGGTTAAAGTAAATCAACCCACATAAATTAAGTATTTTAGTTGAATTGACATCTGATAGTATCAAATTCAAATGAGTTGTTAAAGTACCGATTTTCTGAGGGAAGATGGATTCGTCATCAAGCTGGGTCTCAATCCAGTCCATCAAGTACTCAACATACTTTGGTGCTGAAACCTCGATCGGTTTCTTGATCTGCACACCATCAGCCCATCTGTACTCAAACCTGGAAAAGGATGGAAGGCACTAGTTCAAACTCTTGTAAACCAAATCAGGAGTTTTGTGTTTGAGAAGATCGCATGTCTCTTCCAAGAGGGCCTATATCTTACTTGGGTCCTGCTGACATTGTTGGGCATGTGGCTGGTGTGCAGAACTCCATCAGAGTGCCGTACAAGATGTTCACCTGGTTGAAGAAATCAACAGCTGTGAAGAAGCAACAGCTATGTGATCAGCACATGAGACTGTTGTGTGGTACACCTTTTTCTCACAGCATATGAGTAACGCAAAACTTACTATTGACAGCTAGCCATTCATTGATATCCTCCCCCGGTGGCAACCTAACTGCATCCCTCAAATTTCCGCTTCCTAAGGTTGCATCGATGTGTTTTTTCAGCTGCACACCCTGTATCAAACACGGCAAGGCAAGGTGAAGAAGAAATGACTTTAGCCCTGCACATAATATCACGAAAGAGGTATCGTACTGCAATCTACAAGAGCATGTCAGTAAACTGTTGTCATCATATAATTTTGTTGTGGACTCCAATTGTTTAATTTTCTACTTTCATGTGACACAGTACTTTTTTCTTTCTGAAACGATTGGGTGGTGTTGTGAATTATGATCACAAATAAGAAAACAAGGTCCCATAAGAACATTATGAAAACGGTAATGCTAGGGAGCAAACGTCAGATGGATGTGACAAAGCAGACAGCACTTGCTTCTTTTTCTTTCTGAAACAACTGGGAAGTGTCTGTGAATTGTGATGATCACAAATAATAAAACAAGGAGGTAGATATTATTAGAAAAGTTAGATTGCCAATGACCTTATTTCCGGATGGTGCATTCTTCTTAGGCCTAAATGTCTTCTGGTTCCTGTTCATAAATAAAGCACAACCACACAAAGTTGGATCAGATACGTACAACCGAACTAGGAAAGTGAATACACGGAAAACTAATCCATGCATGTCTGGAAAATAAACTGAATTGTACTTCGGTTGGAATCAATGAGCAAACATAAAAAAAAATCTATAAAAGATTCAAAAATTGCAACGAAGAGACGTGCAAGCATTATTGTTCCCCGGGTCAAAGCCATTAGTTTGTGGCTCCCTTTTCCTTCTCTGTTTTCTATAAATTCGGATTACCGCAACCTTCCACACCTACCAGAGCCAGAATTTCTCAAGAAAAGCAAGGAGTCATGAGAAAGGATAAACGATCTAAATGGGGAAAATGGCGACGCGACATGCATATACGCCAATTGGCTTGAAATCATTATCCAAAAGATCGACTGGACAGAACAAGAAGCAGGAAGAGAGGCCCATACTTGCTCCCAAGCCCGAAGAGACTCATCTTGATTTCCCCCTCACCGCTCGACGAAGAAGGAAGAGACCAGGCAGAGCGCTGGAGAAGAACCGGAGGTGCTCGCGCCGATCTCTGTCCCTCTCTCCCTCCTCGGCACGCCGCGAGAGAATGAAATAGGCAGGAAG
>CM014278.1:32234259-32293067 GCA_004135705.1 Alloteropsis semialata
TATTCTCTCCTCCGCCCGGGGCTCCGCTCCGCTCCTCTCCTCTTGCCTTTTGATATTCTCCCCACCGTCGTCGCGCGGCTGTTGGATGCGATGCAATGCAATGGCGATTGGCGATGGTGGTGGTGGCGGCGGAGGAGGTGTTATTTTAGATGGAGTTTGGCGGGGTCCTAGGAGAGGTTAACCTCAACATCCACTCTCCTTCGGCCAGCCTGGCAGCTGTGCCCCCTTTTCCTCCCCATCCGACCTCACGCCACCCACCACGTCTCTCCTCTCGCTATCTTTCTCTGCTCCTAAAAAGAACGAAAATCTCGGTTTTTTCACCTCCGCGGACCCCTCGACGTGGTTTCGTCGCTCCGCCCCTGCCCCACGTTCGTACGATGGCCGCCTCGCCCGTCGGTCCCCCTCGCCACAAATCACGCCAGGAAACAGCTCCCGCCACAAATCTCTTCGTCCGTCGCACGCCCGCCGATCGCCCCCTTCCCTCGGTCGTACGCTGCCCGCAGCCCTCCGATTGAAATCATCGGTTTCCTCAATCACCTCCCGATTTCCTCTGCCCTTCTCACGCCTGCCGCCGCCCCTCCCTCACGTCGCCCTCGTGTGATCGCTCGCCCGACGCCATCGGCCAGTCTCGCGTGATCGCTGCCTCCCCCACACGACGCCATCGTTCGCACTCTTTCCCTGCCGCCAGACGAACGCGAGGGTGTCATCGCCCTGTGTCTGATTTCAATTGCCTGGTCTTTCTTCATCGCAGGCAGGTGGCTTCGAGGGACGGGAGGGGCAGGTGCGGTAGCAAATCGAGCGGCTGGGCAACGGGGCACCATGATTGGTGGCTGGCACGACCGGGAGCCCGAAGCGACGACCGTGCGGCAAGTTCTGGCTATACAAGTCCATTTAATGTCTCTTCCTTTTCATAGATCAAAGTAATCCTCTCAATGTTTCATGGAACGTTTGTCAGTTTCCTGCTAGATCATTGTTGTTGGAACTGATCAAGCCGATCAGTCTCCTCACGAACTCACAACACTCTACGATCGCACAGGTGGATCACACAGGTGGATGGAAACACATACGCATACACGAGAGCTTTTTTTTCACGGCACTGCACACCAGCGCCCACAGCACTTGTATTCACTTCACCACTAAGCTGATTACACAAGGCTTAAATAAACACCCACGCACGCACACGTTCAGCCACGTCTGGCCGCACGGCTCGGCCAAAACTCTACCGTGGCCACTAAGCACCTCCTACATGCAAGGCACATCTCCGTGCATGCAGATCACCACACACGCACTAACAACCTGTGCACATCTTCTCACGGATATCCAGTCCACCCACAATGCATGCACATCCATGCAAACAGACTGACCTCTTCCTGCTCCTAGACGTGCGCTTGACTCTATCGACCAAGCACTTGGCCGCCTTGACTCGAACCACACACACATGTACTCGTATCATGCTGCAGCTCCTGGCCACTACACCAAGCAGCGCGATGAGCACATACATAACTAATATAAGGACTCAGTACACAGCTAACACACATGAAAACGTACAACAAGATTAAGTCTAACAATTGTGACAGGTTTTCCTGTCCGCCAGCCTTGCCTCTGGATCCCGTGCACGGTGGTCATGACGGCAGACAGCGCAATGAATCGTCAAATGTTGAACTTCTACTCTGATTGGCCAGAGGATCTGCCAGTGACAGGTGCATCCGCTTGCACAACCCATGGCTTACATGCGACTTTAGTTCATCTACTTGCTTAGTTTGTGCCCTGTTTTGATCTGATCCAAAATGCTACAGCACCAATTCGAGAAGCTAGCAAGCATGAGGCCAATTTGTGTTTGGTTTTCATGGCGTGTATGTGCTTCAGCTCGTCATGAGTTCCAGCTCGTCCATATAAACTTGCTGCAGTTTTGCCATAGCCTTGCGGCCATACTCCTACGCCCTGCTGCCTTGTGCTGCTTGCTGCTCGCCGCCCTTTTCTAAACTGTTGATTGGCCGTTCATGGCTACCCATTGATCACTGCATGGGTGGCCTGACCACCAGTGAAAAGTTCCTTCCCCTTCCCTGTTGGTTTTGCTGGTGAGCAAGATAAAATCATGAATGGGAATGAACCTGTGAGTGAATTAGTTATGCTGCTGTCTCCTTTCTCCTTCTATTAAAAAAAAATTGTTGCAATGATTGACCACTGTGTCCTTTAACTCCGTTATCAGTGCTTCTGGTGGATTGTATAAATTCTGCCTAAAAAACTGGCAAAAGGTTCATGAAATCACCTAGATCAGCCACATGAACTAATGGGACCATGAAAAATCTAGCGCTGATTTTTTAGTTGACCCTCCTGCACTAAAGGCGAGGTCAGGCTGCAGCTGTTGTGAGAGGACGATCTCGGTGTGCTGATTCACCATCAGCAGGATTTGCTGGCAGTACCCAGCTTGGTTTTTTCAGGCTCAGCAAATTTCTAGAAGTTATTTCCATCCAGTGCAATTGCCTTTGGTTGCTCACAGCTGCTGTGTAACCAACAGAAAAGAGAGATAGCAGCAGAAGAGAAAGGAGAAGGAAGTCGGGTTAAAATGAGCAACACAATTTCTGCATTGTAAAAGAAGATCGAGTGCACAGCAAACAATTTGCATCTAGAAAAATTATACTTTGGAAATCTTGTACTGTAATTATTTGTGTTTGAATCTGTTTGATGGGTGATGATTTTAATCCATTGACCAGGTGCATTTAAACTGTGATCAAGCTTGTCGGTGATACAAGAATATTGGTCGGCTGTCAAGCGTTGGACTGCCATGGACATACTTCGATCGACAAAACAAGGTACCTTTTTTGCTTATTAATATAGCATTTTCTTTGATGACTGTCAGCAGCTTAAAATTCAGTTGTGGGAATGCAGTTGTTGCATTTTAGATGCCATACATATTTACAATATATTTCTATCATAATTGAGATTTTTCATTCATTTTTTTTTGACAAATCATAGGCCATTGGATCTTTACGATGTTCATCCTTAAGGAGACGTTTCAAAACTGCAGAGAGCAACTTCGTGTTACTGTGTTTCTGGCTTCATGCTTCTTTTGTTTCACTGCTTTAGTGATGTTGTGCAATTTGAATGGGTTGCTTACTTGGATCCAAAATGTGGTACTCATGTGTTTAATTAGGAGGGGCAAGTAGAATGGAAAGCCTATGCTGTACGAATGGATGGAAAATTCTTAACTATGAAATCTCATGTTGCAATTATGAGGCCACTCTCTTTCTATTTTTATTACATTTATTTGATCTCAATACATATTTTTGTGGCAAATTTTATGGAGTTTAAAATTTGTATTTTTTGGCAAATCTTATGACGTTCAAAATTTATTTTACTCCCGTAGCAACGCATGGGCACGAACCTAGTAAAAAAAAACTCTGTTGTCCATGCAAAGCTTGCAACTATAGATGGCCAAATGGATGACATGGCACGATCCGGCACGAACACGACGAGGCAATCCCCAGCTTCTATAGTTTCCTCAACGATGAACTTCAAATTCAATCGAAGTGCCTCTCGCCTTTTCAACATAGCCACCAGGGAGCTGCAATTAGACGCAAGGATGGCTTTCTGTTTACACCATTCAGCCGCTAGCATAAGGCCCTCCTTGCAAGCTAAAGCTTCAGCCTCTTGTGCATCTTTTCCATGCCGCAAATACTTCCAGGCCATTAACTGAACCTGCCCATTAGCATCCCTGATAACGGCTCCAATACCCCCTTCTCCAGTTAGTTCATCAAAACACCATCTACATTGATTTTTAGCCAACCTGCCTCTGGAGGTGCCCATTTTGATACAGGCTTCGAATTACCTCTTCGCAATCTGGGATCCATATTTTCAGATGAAACAACGTCGCTGAACTTATTGACATCAAATCATGCACTCACTAAATCTTTACTTCCCGATTTATGTTAAACAAAGCACGGTTCAAGCATATATGACTAACGTTGAAGATAATTGATTTATTGTAGGCCAAAGTTCAAGGAATCACCCTATGTCCTTTCTTTGGCATGTCACCCTCGGAACAACTATCTCTACTTCCTCTGTATACAGCCCCTAAAGAAACGAATCAGTACATAACTTACCAGTGGCAGTGCCTCACAGGCGATCGGCCCGGGCAATGGTTGCGCACTTGCGCTAGCTTTCTTTCCCTGGGCAGAGAAATGCTTCAACATGGTTTAACACTCAGCTCTGACACTTCCTACAAAAAGTCTATATTTCACTATATTTTCATTTCTATGGCTGCACTTCGATTGTAGCCACCAGAAGGTATCGTGCTAGATTTTCCAGAATTAGCACAATAATTTTGTTATCTAAAATAAGCAAGCTATTAAACCTATTAGACAACATGAGAGACACATTTTTAGATCAACAGCTAACAATGTCCTGGGTTCTAGACAAGGTTATTAAACAGAACAAGATGTCACAGGATAATTCGTGATTGTCAGCCTGCATATCAGCACCACTGAAATTTTCAAAAGGTACACTAGAAGAAAGCTATCGATAACATGCTTTGAGTTTGGTGTTGGGATGTCACTCCAACTCAGAGCAGCGACAACCAAAACCGCAGAGATCTAAAATGATGTGGATGCAGTAACGTAGGAAGCCAGACAGATCATTTCTGTCTCTTCGAAGGCGGCCAGTCCTCATCCTCATCCTCACCATGATCTTCACCTGAACCTTCACCTTCAGCATCCGAGCTGCCCTCACTACCATCTTCACCATTGCCATCTTCATCTTCTGGACTATCCACATCCTCACCTCCAGAGAAATCGACATCATCATCGTCGTCGTCCCTAGAACTCTCATTATCATCAGAATCCCCATTATGGTCTTCAGAATCCTCATTGTTGGCATCATCATCCTCATAAGGATAATCCTTAGAATTGCCATCAGTCTCCGACTCAGAACCTGTCTGAAAAAATGATGAATGAATCAGAACAAGCCAACAAGAAAAACACCGAGAATCAAAGCATTATTCTCAGTATATGTTACAAAAATAGGTAGAGTTCTAAAAAAATCTTGGGGCTACCAAATCAGGCCTAATATTGTTGGTAATATTTCCTAGGCACACAATAGAGCTCATGGAAAATAAGTAAACACAGCTACAGAATGCTATAGGATCCCTTGCTTTGCACTTACAGATGGTGGGCCAAGGAAATTGAATGGCAGCTCATCAGCTCTGTTATCAAGTAAATCATGCACCACAAAGCTCTCCTCAAACTGATGGGGAAGTCCAATGACCCAGTGCTGTCCTCTCTGGTGGTGACTTAGAGCAGACCAGCGGTCGTCACACTGTACCAGAGACCGCTGGCAAGGTAAGAACAGATCCTGAGCTCCAGACACGATGATCACTGGCGGGTATACATTTGCCACTTAACCAAAATTCTCGATCACATAAGCAGGTGGTTCTGCAATAGAGTGTCTCAAGTGCCAGGTCTTGCCATCATTGTCGCCAAGCACCACAAGTTTATAACCGACCTCGGCCAATCATTGAGATTGGCAACGGCCATAGCAAGCTCACCCTGAAAGTTCAGAAGCTGGAATGCTTTCCATGCATCATTGGGGATAAGATTATCAAATGGGGGTAGCAATGCATCTGAGTTGCTCAGTGCGGGTATCAAAGGCCATCATTCTGTACCATTCTCCGAATGAAATGGAAGCTAGTACAACTTGTCCCTGTGCATGATTGGAGGATCCAGGTAAGCCCGCAAAGGCTCCTGACCACCTAAGGTGTGGATGCGATAGCTCACGTCTTGGGAATGCCTGATCTGGTGTAGTATATGGTGCTCCCTTCATCCTCCAAGAGGGCCCATTGCATAGAACCCCAGGACACCATTGGCCAGCTTATCCGTTGGGATAACCCCAATGTCGACATAGTGGAGTGGTGGGAGGTGACCCCAGTGGTGGGTGGAGGGGTTGTAAGCCACAAGCTGAGTGCCAATAGACAGCAGTAGGATGCCATCACAGGTGCCATGAACCCTGTACATCTGATTCTCAATGACGAGCATTTGCGATGTCTGCTCTTCCAAATCTTCTTGTTCTTCCTCTGATTCTGACAACTCATAGGGAGTATCTTGGATAAGGTCGCCGGATCTGAGCAGACTGCGAGACTTGCCAGTGGCGACGTCGACGGCGTTGACGTCCGTAGGGTACACGTGGGTGCACTCCATGCCATCGAGGCCTGAGCGGTGGGCGTGGTCGCCATCCACTCGAAGCGGCCCGGACTCGGCTCGGTAGAAGAACAGGGGCATGGACCAGCGGATGTGCCTCTAGGTGGCGAGGAATTCCTTGTTGGCCACCGCCACCGATTCCCACTCGTGAGAGACGAAACGGCACCGGTGGACATCGGCGGCTTACAGGCGGAGGAGGATCTCGAATACCGAGTCCCGGCTCAATTGCGTCGAGTGGTCGCCGGCGGAGGTGGAGCCTTCCCCCTTGTCCGCCATGGTCGCCGGTCGAAACGGAAGGGCCACCGGCGAGGTACTAGGACTTTCGAGAGCGAAGAGCCGCAGAGGAGTTGTTGGGGATTTCGGTAGTGAAGCGCCGCAGAGGAGGTGTTGGGGTTTCCGGGAGGGAAGCGCACCGGCGAGGCGAGAAAGAAAGAGGAAAAGAAAAAGGAAAGTAAATTGTTGTGACATTGACATATAGGCCCCACATGTCAGATAAGATGGAAAGGAGAAATGGGGAAAGGGGATCTGTTGTAGCATTTCTTCCCAATATGTTGAATTGTTGAAAGGGGATTCCCCCATAACCAGAATAAAGGGAAAAGGGAAAGGGGATCTATTGGAGATGCTCTAAAACCGGTTCTAAGATAGTTAAAACCTTTTTTTAGATATAAAATATAGTTGGCTTTCAAGGTGGGGCCTACGTGTATATTTAACATAGCCAATCTGCAATAAAAAGCTTACTATCATTCTTATACATAACCAATAAATTTCAATAAAATTAGTTAAAATTTTGGAATGTAAACGCAAGATTTTTTTTCATGGGCCGTCTTCCAATGTGGGACCTATATGTATATTTAATCACACCAATCTACACGAAGTAGCTCACCATCGTTCTAAGACATATTTGACGTCAAATTACCTAAAATCTTAAGGGATAGATGTGAGGTCTAAGTAGTAAGTATTGTAAAACAATAGGACTCGACACTAGAAGGAAAGAGGGACTAGAAGTCCTAGTCCTTGTCCTCTTGCTTGTGGGCACTTACCAAAACTCTAGAACTAGATCAGGACTATATATAGAAGAGGAGCATCCCATTGTATGATACATCCGATTGAGTAATAAAGAAGAGAAACTCCACCTATATGTTTGTGTCTTGTCTACTTTCTACTTGTGTTCTTGTTCTCGTCGTGAGAGGCATGAGAGGGAGAAGATCCAACCGTTGATGACGTATTTCACAACACGTTATCAGCACGACCGCTCTTCGTCGACTACGCGCGCCGGAGGAGTCGACATCAAGTTCGACGCCGGCGATCTCGCCGTCATCTTCTGCATCGACTACTTTGACGACGTCGACTATATCTACGTCGTTAGCGGAACGGATATGCTACCTCTACCTGCTACCGATCTACACTGCATCGATATTAAGCAGGCGGATCTACGACAATGCCTAATGCCCTACGCGGTATGTATCTACTGATAACTGCCCTACGCGGCAAGTGGAGTAGATCAATTGGCATCAACAATGCAAGGTATGAATTATTTAGATCATGTAGTAGATTCATGACCGGCCTTCTTGTCGGAATAAGGTTTGGCATCTGCTAGTTGATTATCCACGAAGGCGTAGATAGGTGATTGTGACTTGTGAATATGGCGATCTCAATGAAGATATTTTTATGTCGCTGCCTGGTGCATTCATCTAGACTTCATTCCTGAGGAGAAAGTGCTATTTATTCCGGAGCCGCCACAGCCATACGTTGAGCTGGGG
This sequence comes from Alloteropsis semialata, assembly GCA_004135705.1. Lineage (NCBI taxonomy): Eukaryota > Viridiplantae > Streptophyta > Magnoliopsida > Poales > Poaceae > Alloteropsis > Alloteropsis semialata. The sequence goes on from CM014278.1 coordinate 32,242,211, forward strand.
ATGTTCTTGAAGCCCCATGAGATTATCCACTCAAAGCATGATGGACTATGGTATCGTGTCCGCATCAAGATCCTAGAGGTCCAGGATTGGAGGGACGACTACTCCAGCAGCAGCTCGGAGGATGAAGATTACCCGGGTTTCCATCAACGCCATCGGCATCACCCCTGGCCTCAGGTTTCCCGGCCGGAGACGGGGGAGGATCTTGGCCACGGCGGTGCCGGGGGGGCTCGCTCTTGGCCCGGGCTGGGGGCCAACGTTTTCGTCGACGGGCGGCGTCAACGGCGCGGGCGGCGCCATGCTGGGCGTGGCCAGTTCGGGCGGCGCTGCCGGTACGGACGGCGCGGCCGCCGAGGGCTCTTGTGCCTGGGCATGGTCTCTGGGGACCCCACTACGGTTCGGTCGGCGGCAACGCCTCCACGATGCAGGGGCCACTACCACTGTTCGCGGACGGGGCCGGCTGCGCGCTGTCGAGCCCGCACGGGCGGTCAGGGGGAAGGTGCCCGCGGAGCCTGCGACGCCTGACTTATAGGTGGGCCCCCCGGACGAGGAACACATGGAGCCGGTGCGCACCTTCGATCCTATGATCGATGAGGCCGGTCGCTGCAACGGGAACGAGATTCGCTCCCCGCTTCCTCGACATGAACAACGGGACCACGAAACGGCACGTGTTTCCGAAGATGTGCCCCCCTTCCGGGAACGTGGAGGTGGGGTGGACCACTCTGCTCCCGACCCTCCTTGTTGTGAGGATGGGGATGGGCCGAGCTTGAGGCCCATTGCTCCTGGGCCGACGACGACGACACATGACATGGCCTGCGAAATCACCGCGCATGGGTTGGTCGACCCACAAGATCCTCAGCCAACCGGCAACGACCTCTCTGGCTCGCCGCCCAGGTCGCTTCCCTCGCCATCACAGAACGAGCTCGAGGTACTATCTACTGACTTCGAAGTGGTGCGCTTCCATGATGCGCCAACGGTCGAATTACCTAGCTCGCCTTACCATAATGCCTTCGTTACTACTACACGAGGCTCGCGACTTGATCTCCTGTTTCACATCCCGGAAGATGTTTGTACGCTGGTCAAGGCTAACGTTGCACGTTTTGCTTCGTTCATCTGTAGACCGAAAACTCCTGGGGTGCTGAAAAAGACGCCACCTCGCCGCAGGGCCAAGTCGCCGTTGGCCCTGTCCAGGCTCAAACCCCGCCGCAGCGACCGTCTGGCCAAGAAATCCTTGCATCGACCGACCAAGCCAGCTCTCTAGGCGCAAAACGTCCTCATGCACTGGGCATTTCCTCGAGCGAAGGGCCGCCAGATGCTGCTGCGTTCCAAAAATTCCTCGAGGTGTTTACCGGAACCGTGACAGCCTCGCAGTGTGAGGCGATGGACACGCTCCTCCCTGATGAGGGGCCATCTTTCTTGGCAGCCTGGTCGGAGGTCGAGCCGTAGGCCACCTCATGCGTTGCTTTGTTGCTACTTGTCGCACTGTCGCAAACTTGTTTCCATGAATTGTGAAAACCTTCTAGTGTGGAACGTCCGAGGCTTGAGTGCACGGACTAAACGTAATATGGTTCACCAACTCGTTGCTCAGGAACGTGTCTCCATGGTCTCTTTACAAGAGACAAAACTAAACGCCTGTGATGATGCTATCATTGCTAATATGTTGGGGACTGGTTATGACTTCTTCGCCCTCCTGGCCGACAACACGTGTGGTGGCATCTTGCTGGCCTGGAAGAGAGAAATCTGGTCGGTCTCTTGTCCCATTCTGAGAGACTACTCCCTAACCGCCAAAGTTTCTCTTCTGGAGTCCAATGAAGAGTGGTGGCTCACTTGCGTTTACGGCCCACAAACAGATGATGAGAAGGTTCAGTTCCTACAAGAAATGACCGACATACGAAGGGGAAGGGCTGGTCAGTGGATGGTGTGTGGCGACTTTAACTTGATATATCAGGCTGAGGATAAGAACAATACAAGGCTCAATCGTCGGTTGATGAACAGATTTTGCCGTTTCCTAGAAGACTCTGAATTAATGAAATTACACCTCCAGGGTCGTCTTTTTACTTGGAGCAACGAGCGACCAAACCCAACTTTGGAAAGGATTGATTGCGTCTTTGTCTCAGATGATTGGGCAGCATCGTTCCCGAATCACAATCTTACTGCACTTTCATCCGAAGGTTCAGACCATGCATCCCTCCTACTACAAACTTGCTGTGTGTTGAACTCCTTTCGCCGGTTCAAATTCGAAAACATCTGGCCCAAATATGTTGGCTACACTGAGACGGTGCAGGCGGCGTGGAACACCCCTTAGGGGAACAGGTCGATGCTTTTCGTGCACTGGATATCAAGCTAAGAAACACCGCGAAAGCATTGCAAAAATGGAGCGCCAAGCATGTGGGAAGTATCAGGCTGCAGCTGGCAATAGCAAAGGAAGTAGTCTATCGCTTTGATCAGGCACAAGATCGTCGGATCCTGGAACAGCATGAGCGCGCACTGTGTAGCAAGATGAAACTTCGCTGCTTAGGCTTAGCCTCCCTCCTACGGACGATAACCCGGCAGCGATCACGAATCACGTACCTGGCAGAAGGGGATGCAAATACAAAATTATTTCACTTGCAAGCCTACCATCGCAATAGAAAGGGCCACATCCGGTCGCTTCGGGTGGATGACATGGTCGTGGTCGATGGCGAAGCCAAGGCAGAAGCTATCTTTGATCACTTTGATAATGTGCTCGGCACTGCATCACCAAGCACATTGTCCATGGACTTTGAGCATCTAGGTATACCAACAAGAGACCTACATGGCACTGATGCTTGTTTCACTGAAGATCAGGTTTGGCAAACCATCCAACAAATCCTTGTTGACAAGGCGCCCGGCCCAGATGGGTTCACGGGATTGTTTTATCGCACGGCGTGGCCGATCATCATGCCTGACATAATGCGAGCGTTTCATGCCTTATGGTCCTTAGATAGCAGAAGTTTATACTTGCTGAACCAAGCTTACATGGTGCTCTTGAGTAAGAAACCAAATGCTACCTCCATAACTGACTACCGCCCAATAAGCCTCATTCACAGCTTCTCTAAGCTGTTCACTAAAGTGCTGGCGACGAGGTTAATGCCTCACATGAATGATCTGATACACCCAAATCAGAGTGCGTTCATTAGAGGAAGGCTCATCCATGAGAACTTTTAAGGCGGTCCAGCTGACAGCGAAGCTTCTACACCGATCAAAAACTCCTAGTGCCCTGGTAAAGATTGATATTGCAAAAGCTTTCGACACGGTGAATTGGGTGTTTCTACTGTAACTCCTGAAGCACATGGGTTTCTCCCGTCGCTGGTTGAATTGGATTAGTTTCTTAATGTCCACGGCAAGCACGAAAGTTATAGTGAATGGCAAGCCGAGTAAACGTGTGTGTCATGCCAGAGGTCTTCGCCAGGGAGACCCACTATCCCCTTTACTGTTTGTCTTGGTCATGGAAGCTCTAAATGCTCTAATCAGGACAGCGGAGTGTGAGGGTTTGCTGCAACTTTTTCAACACAGACAGATCACAGAAAGGATCTTCCTCTACGCTGACGATGTGGTGTTGTTCCTATCACCGCAACAACAGGATTTAGTAGCAACCACCATCATACTTGATATCTTTGGAAAGGCGACAGGACTACACACCAATGGCGACAAGTGCCTTATCTCACCGATTCAATGTGACTTGGATAAAACGGTCACTCTTTCACAGTTCTTCCATGGTCGCTTTGAGTCTTTCCCTTGCAAATACTTAGGCATTCCTCTATCTATAAGAAAGCTCAAGAAGGGAGAGATGCAGCCATTGGTGGATTGGGTGTCACAGGGGCTCCCAACCCAGAAAGCAAAGATGATGAGCAGGGCCGGTCGCGCTGTGCTGGTCAAGGTAAAGATGTCTGCTGTGCCAATTCACACTGCCATCGCGGTTGCCATTTCAACCTGGGCAATTTCTTGTATCGACAAAAGGCGCAGAGCCTTCTTGTGGCGTGGCACGGAGACTGTGTCCGGAGGACAGTGCATGTTGGCTTGGCCACAAGTTTGCCGGCCACCTGACCTAGGCGGTCTGGGTTCCACTGACCTCAAGATTTTCGGCTATGCTCTTCATATGCGCTGGCTGTGGATAAGCAAAACGGAGGACCAACACCCCTGGACATCTTTGCCTGACACAACTAAAGCAGCGGTTGATGCCCTTTTTCATCAATCAACACACAGGGTCGTGGGCGATGGATCAAACACTGTTTTTTGGACTGACAGATGGATCAATGGTCGATCGGTCGCTGAAATCGCCCCTTGCCTCATTAGAGCTATGGGCCCTCGTGTCCAAAAGAGAAGAACAGTGCAAGAAGGTCTCCAAGGTAACAGATGGGTCAAGGACATAACGGGCGCGCTGACAGTTCAGGTCATCCTAGAGTACTTGGACGTTTGGGAGTTGGTGAGACAGACAATTCTAGTTCCGGATGTTAAAGATAGACTAATCTAGAAATGGACTTCAGATGGGAATTTTACAACTAAGTCGGCATATCAAGCGTTCTTCCTGGGACAATATGCCACGTCGGGCGCCAAGCTACTGCACAAGACAAGGGCACCAGGAAAATGTAAATTCTTCATATGGCTAGCTCTACACGGTCGATGCTGGACAGCAGCTAGAAGGAAGCGTCATAACCTGCAAGATGACGACGAGTGCGTTCTGTGCTCGCGGGAATCAGAAACGATCTCACATCTACTACTTACATGTTCCTTTAGCAGAGATGTGTGGCACTCCATTTTGGGCCACTAGAATTAGCAGCAGCTAACTCCAAACACTCAGGAAGTAAGCATAGCAGATTGGTGGTCCTTGGCAAGGAAAAGGATCCGGAAGGAGGAGAGAAAGAGCTTCGATTCTTTGATGGTAATCACAGCTTGGCACATTTGGTTGGAAAGAAATGCACGGGCTTTCAACAGACGAACGACGACAGCGGCATCCCTCTCAGCGAGCGTTTTGGACTTTATCACAGCATGCTCTCAAGCCAGGTTTAGGCCGCTTCTGTTACTTGTTAGCCCTTTAGGTCGCGCAGATTTCGCAAATGTAACACCACCATAGTTTGATCTCTCTCTGACTGGGCACAGGTCATCATCCGATGACACGTGTGTTTGGCTTTGTACTCTTTCTCTTCCTCTTAATGAAAAACGTGCTAAGGCACGGTCGCGAAAAAGAATATGGCGATCTGTCCATGGATACGAGGCATGCAAGCAAGAAGCTAAGCATGTATGTCTGTGAATCGGATGATTGGTCACGAAGGCCATTACTATTTGCCATGAAGGCCAAAACCAAGAGCCTGTACGTAACCTTGGTCTTTACAACACATTTTGAATTTTGGTTTATTTTTGGTTTGCACCTTTTTGTAAATTAATATTTATGAAATTTATTTACTGTTTTATGATATATTTGTTAGAATTGTGCATAACACAGTAAATAATGCCTTTAATCAAAGAAACATGGTTTTAGGTATATGAGCTCTCTATTTTTTTAAAACCCCTTTGAGGCTCATATTTCAACTTTTTCTAGCATGTTTAATGGATAAACAATTTTGAAGATTGAACCATTAATCCATGAAGTGGCTAGAAAATTACCTTTAATCATAGAAAATGGTTTAAGGTTTATGACCTCTCTCAAATCTTGCTAGAAAATTACCTTTAATCATAGAAAATGGTTTAAGGTTTATGACCTCTCTCAAATCTTGAAGAACCTTGGACATGCTACCCCTGAGAGTGTCATATTTAATTTTTTTACCTAGCAATTGTGTTAATGGGGTAAATAATTTTGCTAGGAAAATTCTGGGAATTAATTGAGTTATCCATGGAATAGAATTAACCTACCTTAATTAATTTTGCAACTTTTATTCATGTTTTTTTTAACACATGGAGTGTGCATGAATAATGTAAGATATGACATGAAGTCCATTATTTCATGAAGAAATATTATATTGGTTTTAATCCTAGCACAAGATAATTTCTAGAAGAAATTAATGCTATATAACTCTGAAAGTTATTTTAGCACATTTTCCTCCCAACACGACATCATAATTTTACAACAGCAGTAAATTATTAAGAAGTATGTCAATTATTTGAGTTCATATATAACATGGAGTTATGCAAACTTAATGTGTTTTATTGAAGAATCATATTATTTGCCATGTACGCATATATGCAATTCTAGTAGAATATGCACAAATTCAATATAGATAATGTTTATGCAACAAGAAGATGCATATGTCATAAAAGTGGAAGGAAAATGATCCATTCCAGAAGGGATGTTAGGCTCAGGGGGAGATGCGTTGAGAACAAGAAGTCTCATACTCACTCCTAAACCAAAAATAAATTAAATTTCCTACATAAGTTGCATTATTCACGAAGAATTTGGTTATACTCATGAAGAGAGAGAACTTAACCTTTGATTGAAATATGAAGCTTAGCATTAGTTTAAAAATATTTCCCAGAATTGAATGGCAATTTAACAAATTGGTGTTTTCTCACCTTATCTTGTGCCCACTTGCTTGTAGCAATTATTATTTGTAAGTATTCTATCATGGAATAAATAAAGAATTACATGCTGAACAATGTAAATAATTGTCTCAAATTTCATATTAGATAATCATTTCAATTATATTTCCACTAAATGCCTCATGTAACCATGAAGGTTATAGTTTATTTGTGCATTACTACCATGCAGGTAGAATGGAAAATGAATTTCCATAAAGCATATGAACTAATGTAATATACTGGCTTTTTAATTGATCCTCTGAAGGTTCAAGTTTGCCACAGAAATTGTATATTACTCAAGGTTATAGTTTATTTGTGCATTACTACCATGCAGGTAGAATGGAAAATGAATTTCCATAAAGCATATGAGCTAATGTAATATATTGGCTTTTTAATTGATCCTCTAAAGTTTCAAGTTTGCCACGAAATTGTATATTACTCAATTATGTATCGAATACATAGGACCTTAACTTGAAGTTTATTCAACCCAATTTTGTACATTGAATAGTACAATGAACATATGAATTAGATACCACATTTTGTATGTACTAAAAGTATATTCAAAATTTTATGGAACATTTGGAATGATTCATAGATCATGCATGAATCATAGCATCACTTGAAGTGAAATTATGGTATGAAAATGGGAAGAAATTTGGGTCATATAGGCATATGAAGAATATGGATAAAAGTTGAAATGTCTAATAGACATATCCCTAATCTTGAAGATTGTTGGTTCAGAGCCACATCCTATTAGATTGATGGACAAACCAACGCGTTGGCTCGTAGCCATAGTCATTGAAATGGTTAAGCATGCATGAATCTCAATTGCATAGTTTTTGTAATCCGTATGCCACTGTATCACTAAGAAAGTAAGAATGATCAGTATATTATTATTATTATTTCTCATATGTGTGACTTTCATGTCATCACATAAATTAACTTGCAGTCCTTGCATGGACGTTAAATTAAATTTTCGCTTCATGTTGGATTGTAGCCACATGATATTTCTAATGTTGAACTAGTTTGCATGCTTCCCAACACTTTATGAATCAACTAGCATGTTGTTCATCTAATGCATCGTATGCATATGTACAAAAAGTGACAAGTAGCCATTAATCAATCTCTAGACAAGAAGGTTGAGATTGAGGGGAGCAAATTGATATGGAATCGTTCCAAAATGGAATTTATCCAATACGAAATTGGTTAACCCAATTAGAATGGATTTGCGGATAAATGAAAAGAAGGTAGACTTGCTAGTCTATTTTATGAGAAATAATTTAATATTTATGGATACAAATTCTAAAGTATACATCGGGAACTCTTGAATGAATGAGTTATTATATTAGAAATTCTATGAGTGCATTTTGCATATTGATAAACTTGAAGTTTATCAATCCAAATTATTTGAAGGTATGAGTATTTGGATCATAATTAAACAAAGAAGCTAGATAACTAAACAAGTTTTGAAGACTTAAATTTGTGCAAAGAACAGGGGAGAACATCCTAGATTTGCATACTATGAAGTAAATGTGCATATATGTATACTTGATCTGAATATATGCGTGAACATTATAAAATAATTTCACCAATTTAGCATACATGAATGGGCTACCAATTGAAGTTGGAGAAATATGGATATGAATTTCCATATGAATAAGCTCATGATACAGGGATATCATATGAAAAGTGTGCTATTAAGAATATCTAATATCGGCATTAGGGGAGAGAAGGCCCATACCTATTGAATGCCTTATATTAGAATTTAAATATTCCTAGAAGCAAGAAGCAGGAATATAATTACGCACTAGAAATTCAGAAGAAACAATATCTTAGCATGAAGCTAAAGATAATGCCAGAAAATTAATTGTGAGGAAGCCCATGCATAGGGCGCCACATGAAGTGGTTACACTAGAAGTGAAACTTCTTGAAGGACTTACTCCCAGTGAGAATGTGCACATAATGAATACTCACGAATGGGAAATTGGAATTTAAGAGAAACAACATGAAGTTATTAACTCGAAGTTAAGTTTATTTGAAGTAAACAAAATGCTATGTGTGGTATATTCCAGGTATCTAATAGTATACTCACCATGGCAAATGACTTGATCATCAATTCAAGATCATGGGGACCCCTGCTGATTTTTGGATTAAGTGAGCTTGTCAAAGAATCTCAATGAAATCTATGCAAACTCCGAAAAGAAAACCGTTAAGGTCAAATACCTCACGAACTAAGAAATGATCATCATGAAGATGAATGCCCAACACTATATAGCGCGCGCAATATTTTGTGTTGGGATAGCAGTTGACTATATAATAGTCTTATCTTGAAGATATGTGAGAAAAGAATGAATGTCGACAATATTACCTCAATCATTGCAAGTGTTCTCTAAACGAGAACATGGCCACAAATAAAGTCCATGGCAGGGTTGCACGAAGCACTCACTTTAGATTAATGAAAGAATACAATTGAGGTCGAACCGTGAAGAAAGTTTGAACCTAGAAGTTCAAATTAAATCATTATGAAATAATAATATGGTGAAATGAAATGGTTCATAAGTCTTTTCCGAAGACTAGTAAACTCCATAATACATGAATAAATATTCTGCCACATATCTGGCAAACAACATGAATGAATAAAAGTTATGCAGTTAATCAGTGGATTATGAAAATCCATGACAAGAGATCCTTGAAGGACTCATTATTTCCTCAAAGGAATAAATAAACATATGTAAATTTCATAACAAATTAACTGTCTAAGTAGATAATATTCTTGAAGAATATTAAAAGTCTCAAGAAGAGCAAATCCAAGAAGGAAATAAAGTCATCAAATGACATATTGTGAATAACACTTCCCGAATAAAGAGTTTACTGAAGAGCTTAAGTTAATATGAAAAGGGATTGTGTATATCACTTCTCTCTTGCATAAGAGAATTTCTCATAGAAGAGAACTACTATTTTTGAATAATTAGAAAATCCTTGAAGGAAGTAATTAGAAAATGACTTATCAAGCAAGTCATGAATAAAAACCAATAATCTCGAAGATATGGATGAATTCTCGTACAGACCCGAGAGATTGAATTAAGAATGAAGTGAGGAATCACATGGCCACGAATGTACCATATAAGCACTTATAAGTGCATATTGCTACCTAGCATTGAATAGCTAGCAAGTATTCTCACATACCATTGAAGGTATATATTGGTGATTGGAAAACTGAATTATCCCTGTAAATGCCAAATGAAGACTGATTACATATAATGAAAAATGCCAAATCTTGAAGATCTATTGAATAGATCATTGGCTATAACACTAGAAGTCTCGAAGACAAGTTGCTAATATTTAACTTCAAATATTGAGGTTTAAAATGTAATACATAGAAGGTATAAAACCATGCAACTTATTAACCCCATATTCCTATGAAAGGATAAAATTTTATTTGTTTTGCACAATTAAGTGAGTGGTTATTAAATGCTTGAAGCATTGCTCCTACGTAATCTAGAAGAATTACTAATTAAGTCTTTGAAGGACTAAACATTATGGGTAATTGAATACCATTTCTTATGCATATTCATGAAGAATGACTAAGGGATCTTGAACATTCAAGTTCAAAGAATGTCGTTATGAGGGGGAGCATATATTTCATCATATCTAGATTTAAAATCTGTTGTATTACCGAGAAGGAATCAACTTGATGATTAAATTTACTATGAAGGTATACCAGTTAATTATTTAAGATCATGTAGATCTTTCTTGCAAGAAACACAAAGTTCATGCATAAATCTCAAAGATTGATAACTATTCATGAAGAATAGAAATATAGAATATTATTTAACCAAGAAGGTTTAATGTTGTACTCTTTTTTCCTTTGTGAGTTTTTACTTGAAGGTTTCTCACATAAGGTTTTTAACGAGACAACATGTGCAATACAATAGCGGTTGATATGTACTCTTTTCTCCATAGCCCTTTTTTCCCACTGGATTTTTGGATGGAGTTTTTGATGAGACATATACATTCGCGGTAATTGCCCAAGGGGGAGTATTGTAAAACAACAGGACTCGACACTGGAAGGAAAGAGGGACTAGAAGTTCTAGTTCTTGTCATGTTGCTTGTGGGCGCTTACCAAAACTCTAGGACTAGATCAGGACTATATATAGAAGAGGAGCATCTCATTGTATGATACATCTGATTGAGTAATAAAGAAGAGAAACTCCACCTATGTGTTTGTGTCTTGTCTACTTTCTACTTGTGTTCTTGTTCTCGTTGTGAGAGGCATGAGAAGGAGAAGATCCAGCCGTTGACGACGTGTTTCACAACAGTAAGGTCCGGCTTTTGTTGCGGGACTCGCATAGATTTAGCCACGTCAATTTGGACAAAGTCATTGACCTATGTTTTAAGATGTCTCTAGCCATGCCGGTCTAGATAAAATAGCTTGATAGTCATTGCGAGAGATTTCAAACAAATTCCAGTCATTATGAGACATTTTCAAAGAATTTTCTATGGTTTAATATACTACTCAGTTCACCAAATGGACCCTGAGACAGGTGAGACAAAAAAAAATAGAACGGGAGAACGAAAGAGACATGGACAGGACAGGATAAGTCACGATGAAAAGGGTATAGAAGAAAAGGTAACGGGAAAAAAAAAGAAAATATAAATAAAAAGTGTCATGGTTTAGTGTGAGCATTTTTTACTTGAGTGCGCCTTCTTAGACCTTCTTAGTACAAGTTCAGATTATGTTGGCAAGCAGTGGTTAACACGGTTTTGGCAGCAGCTGGAAGGAGGGCCGCTTCAGAACCCACTGCAAGGTTTTGCTCTTGCGTGATGCAGTTGCACCATGAAGAAACATCTTAAGACATCGTTTCTAAATGCTTGACCACATTTGATTTTTACAAATATTTGACACTACATGATTTTCGAGATAATGTTTCCTATTTCGCCCTTCATAAAATAGTATGAACATGTTCTAGAAACATTTAGAGGTACCTTTGCAAGTACAATTTATTCATTTCAAATGAGAGATGAATTGTTGCATTGGCCAAAGTTGTCAATTATTCGAAAACAAAAAGGACATTTTAGTAAGGCCATATGAGAAAGCTTTGCTAACCATGCATTGGTCAAAGCTGCCAATTAATTCAGAAACAGAGGTCAGTAACGACCTCGAATCAATAAAGCTTCATTTACCAAAAAAGAACTAAGTTTGTACACATGAGCATACCATTGGAAGCAGCTATTGACGATCCTTTCAGCACAAAACATGCAAACGGATAATAGTAGCCCGCGTCCACCCGCATCACGAATCAAGCAGCAAAGCAAATATACAAATCCCGGTACATCATGATTATTGACGCATATAAACCAGGTACAGATGTAACAGATCTGATTTACTCTACCTGTACGCTTACAAGGAAATCAAAGAAACAAACAAACATGAACATTTTTTTTTCATCTCCCACAACAAAACAGATTCAGCTAAAATCCTTATTATAGCACATGAATCAGCTAGAGAAATAGGATTGCATCACCCTTTGGCTCAAGATATACTATGCCAGGGAATATATCGGCAATGCTTGGGTACTATGTACAAGAGCGCCATGGCCCATGGAGGGCTCTTCCTGACTTGCTGTTCCTGTCCACCAATGGAGGAGGCAAAGAGGCTTATTGCACTCCTTTATATGATAGCAGCCTTTGTATGACTTATGAGATGAGGCTGCTCTGGATTCGCTTGAGACTGGGACAAACCACACGGAGCCTGCCAAAATCCAGAGCATTGATCTGGGAACAAATGGGTTGCTTAGAAGACAAGGTTTAAACACAGCACAAAGATTGGACTAGTGCACAAGATTACCTTTGGACAAGAATGTACATTGAGGATCTCCAACGCACTACAGAGGGAAATTGCAGATTCTAGTTCCTCCTCTTGCAACATGGTGCATGCCTATGACAAAGTGACATTCAATCAGTTAAGTAGATGCAACAGTAGCGCAGAAAATAACTGAGTATACTGGCAAAACCTAAACTGATGCATGCCTAACATTGTTAGTGCAAATTATCATTTGATGAAACCAAAAGACACAAACCAAGGGCTTGAACTAAACAAACTGATGGAACTAGCTAGTTTTAACTTTTAATGCGACAGCAAACACAACCAGCACCGATTCATTCGTTCACCGAAGGTAGTCATGCTAGTCAATATAACTTCAAAACAGAATATTGCATTGAAAGAAGTACCAGAAGTTGGAGATTGGTCAATCTTGGGCAATCAAGCTTCAGAACCTCCAGTGAGCTACAGTTGCTGCAACACATAATAAATGTTGTCAGGGAAATTCATTGGTTACCAGGGGTTCTGGCGCCCCATTACCAAAAAAATATATATATATGATAATTGCTAACCCAACATGCAGCAATGTTTCAAAAACATTCTGATAAAGAACATGCCGTACACAAAAAGCTAAGTAAACAGAAAAATATTAAATTTCAAATTCATATTTGATATCAAGATTCAACATGATGAACAACGCTGGATTCGGTGCTTGTCTGTTATGACCTTTGACATCTACCACGAATTCAACATTACATTTTTGCTGGTTTATTTAATTTAATGCATACTACATACATGAATTTTTGACAGTTTTTTTCAAAAGGCTATATTTGCTAGTGAGAGCACTGGAAACCCTAGATATAACTTTCTGACTCTCGTTGTAAACAAAAAATCAATGCAGCATGGATAATAAGGGTTAGTACACAAATGAACATCGATGTTACCTCAAGTTCAACGAGTAAAGATTGGAGCATGTCAGATCCACTTCCTTCAAGTTTGTTGAAAGATTGAGATTGATTTTGGACAAATGTAGAAAGTTTGACATTGAAGGAATAACAACTTTCTTTATGTTTGGACATCCTGTACAGTTTAGAACTTCAAGCAGACGACCAGATCCCTCAATGATCTCTTCATTCTTGACTTGTGCAGAATTAGGTGGGCAAAGGTCAACTGGCATATCAACAGCACTGCAATCATCTGACCCGCACACCAATTCTTGCAAGTTTGTACATCCATTCAAGTTCACGTTAACCAAATTTGTACAACATGCAAGAAGATCTTCTATCGCAGTTTGTCCAATGGAAGAGTAGGACAGATCTAGCTCGACAAGCAATGGAAGAGCACCGTCTCTGTAGAGGGCATCTAACGATGAATCACTGAGATACTTGCAGGCTGAAAGCTTTAACACCTGCAAACGAAATACCACTAGAATAGATTAAATCAATACTCCATTATGTATACACATTCTCTGTTATTATATTTAACATTCTAATTCCAAAATCATTCATTTCCAATTAAATCCCCATGTAACAAACCTAAATGCTAGAAAGGAATGATAATAAAGTGAACTACCACGGCTACTCCAATCATGAATGTAAGGTGACAAACTATACTCATTGCGTTGTTCAAAGAATCGAAAATATACAAAGACATTCAAGCCCTACATGTACACAGGACAGATTATATATTTGCACAGTACAACAATGGCGGATCCATTTCAACAACGTTTTTATTTTTTATTTACTATATTCCAAGATTTGCAATAGGAGTGGTCTAAACAGGAATGCAATCAAGCCTACCTTCAACTGAGGGCAACTGTCAAAAACAGGCTTCAAGCTGATCAAAAATGTGTAAGACAGGTCAAGCAAAGTCAGCTTGTGAAGGCAATGCAAGGAAGACAATCCATCAATGCCAATGGATAGGCATGATGACAGGATAAGATGTTCAATCAGAGGGCAAGCCTCTGCCATACGAGACACTGAATCATCCACAAGTTGCCTGAACATGTAAAAGATAATGAGTACACAGCAACAGTAAGTACCAACTATAATAACATAAAGCAAAAATTTTGGAAGTGCGGCACAACCTGCAGAAAGAGGCATCTAAGGATGTCAAAAGAGGGCAATTGATATAAGCCTCAGAAAGCACACCACAACCCTTCAGCTCCAATATAGACATATTTGGGGCCTCGATGCGTAGAATGCTTAACTTTGGACAAATTCCCAGATTTAGGGATTCAAGGCCAACCTACAAAAGAAACCATACAACCAATATCAGAATGTAGGTATATATTGATCCATGTAAGAAATTAAAGAGACCTAATTACTTCTTTGCTTTCAGCTTTGTGCTCTAGTATTTGCTTCCCATCTATACAAGTATATGCTTTCAATTTTCAAACAAAAAGAAGACCTAGCCACCATTTTTTTAACGGATTCATTCACCCCTTTACATAAATCAAACAGTCATTATCACAACTTCCTCAGTTCTAAAACAAGATTATGTAGCCCCAAAAATCACATAATTACTACCTAGGTCCAATCCAATCACTACTTATGAGTGTTTAAAATTAAGTAGTCAGTTTAGCATGTTTATTCAGGTTCATCTCTTCTGATCATTCTAGCATTGTCAAGCTTAGCTTTCATACATGTACGCATCAAAAGAGAACCATTACATTTTCAAGTGTAAAAAACATATCTTTTGAATTCAAATTTCAAATAGAATAGCTGGTTAGAGGAAGCAGTAGAACACATGCCATTGTACTCGTTACAAGGTCAATGATGTAATGAATGAATACATGTCACCTTGCTCAACCGTAATCAGACAAATAATGAATTGGTATCTTTTAATCACATGGCCACATGAAGACAATGAAAGGTTGATGTCATATTAACAGTGAACCAGGCCAGGGCTCTAGGGATAGCTTAGTTGGTTACAGATAATATAATCTGTTAAAAGACAAAGAACAGAATAGATAACAGATTGAATATGCTAAGGCACATCTAACAAGTGCAGCACCTACATAACCTTATTTTACACAATAACATTAATCTATTTCACTCAACTTAACCCTGCCCTTGTGGTGCATTTAACCGTAGTCCGTGTCTCCATGACAAGACTGTTTAATACAAGTAAATTACAAGTTCTCTTATTTTCTGGACACAAAAGGCTTGTCAAAAAAATGCCAGGGATCATATTATTTCCAACTGGTTAAGACAAAACAAACTGCATCTAACATAAGCGAACAAGTTCACCAACAGTTAAAAATGAATATGTACTGCACCTCACAATCAGAACGTATCAGGAGACTTACTGGACAGAATGCTGCATTTTGAAGGTGGTCGCAGCCATCAAGATTCACATTTTGCAAATTTGGACATGAGAGTCTTAAGAATGTCATTGAGCGGCAACCAGCAAGAGAGAGACGGGCCAAAGAACTACTATTCAGTTCCACAATGCTCAAACTCTGAAAAGATAAAAAAAACATCATCTTTCAGTACAGCAAAATAGATTGGGACTAATATCTTGAAAATATAATAATAGTAGGAACAAACTGAAAGCAAGAATAATGACAGCAATGTAGAACAAGATGGAACAATACCATAGCCAGATACATTTAAATAGCAAGACATTTCTCCAAGTTATAGCACAAAGGGGGCGTGAATGTAACATGCCATACCTCACAATTGTCAAGGATTAATGATCTGAGCATAGGGCAACCCCCTCCATCGCTAAAGACTTCACAAATTGAATTTGTTAATGATTCGCAGTCGCTAAGATCCACATCAGTCAAGTTGTGGCATTGCAATGTCAAGCTAGATAGGCTCTCTTGTTTTTGCAGCACCAGTTTCTGCAGACAGACAACAATTTAGTACTCAGTAATGTTCAGGAATATTTTCCAAATAACTCAATAGATACCATAACAAAATTTCATATAAACATAGAGATAACCTCAAGGGCAGTCGATGTTATGCTCACACGATGAAGCGCTGAACATCTGGAAACTTTGATGTAAGAAAGCACAGGGCTTCGCAAATTCAAATCAGCAAACCTAAAATGAAGGGTAAGACGGTATATAATAAACAAGAACAATTGAAAGATAAAAGCATAAGCTAAAAGCAAAAATCAAGGACAAGTCTATAATACAAAACCAGTCCATACTCACTTGCGTAAGTGTACAAGACTAATATTCTTAAGATTTGGCAAATCTAAAGACACTGATGTCAACAGGCTGCAGTTATCAAGTTGTAGCGCCTGCAAAAAGTGTCAAAGAAGCTCCATTAGTTATTTCAGCAGAAAGTTTACGAAATCGTACCAAAGAAACTGAATCACTACCTCAAGCAGACGGCTATAAGCTATTGCAGCCATGGAAGCAGATGTAATTCCTTCACAACTTAGCAGTCTCAAGTCTATCAACATAGGAAGCCTCACAGACTTCATATCAGACGCCAAAAAAAAAAGATGTCATGTATTTTTTTTTCTGTTGATGGTTGTATGCAGAATTTGTTGAAGACATAAATCAGAAAGAGGACAGAATAAGGCAAACCTCAAATGAAATGTTGGGGCAGTTAGATGCATCAAGAATAGAAAGATTAGGACATGAGCTGGCTATGTCACGCAGTGTCTCATCAGTAACACAAGAGCAAGATGACATATCTAGTTTCGCCAACAACGAACAAGCTGTAGCAGCTTGACGAATTGCGTTGTCAGAGAGCTTATGGCAGGATTGGAAATCCAATTCAAGCAATTGAGGACAGTTGAGTGATACATGAGCCATGCCAGTTCGCTTCAAAGACAGTATTTGAAGCTGAGAACATCTGAATGATAGAGAGCAAACATATATTAGTCTATATACACACACTACCAGAAAAGCAAAAGAAAAAAGGTTAATCACCTGATAGATATTCTTAGGGCACGGCACTTCAAAATTTGAAGCTCACGCAATCCATCATGATTGACAGTTACTTCTTGGATCCCACTCCCAAGAGAAGCATCAGTTACTGTTAAAGTGGTCAATAATGGGCACTCAGCCAAAGCTTGAAAAAATGATTCTCCTAGTTGTCCCTTGCCCATTGTTAACGCCTTCAGATGCCTACAAGATACTCCGTCCGATAAATACAATGATATGACAAAAGAATGAGCCAGCAATAGAGGAGAAATTGAAGGAGAAGAGTGACCTTAAAAACATTATTGCTTCCAGCACAAGAATTTCTGCATTTATGACACCGTGCAAATTGAGTTCTGTTATATTCTGATACCGACGGCAGATATCAACAACTGCAAGAATAACATAGTAAAACACAAATAGCGTCAGGTAAAAAAACCAGTGTGATCACAAAGAGTGACAAATAATGATGAGCATGGACAGATTTCCATTGCAAGCCATAGCCATAAAAAACAACAAGATGCTTAGTTCAGATTAAGAGCTCAGTACAGTAATTAATATTAATTGATTAAAAACTATAAATCAAAGACATAGAACTCAAACTAAAAAGTTTGTATCCTAACTGCATTTCTCTTGTAGGTACTTTCTTACAAATTGATTGTCAAATTTGACTGGTGTAGTAGACATGACAGCTGTTTGCAAGTGAGATCATAAAAATAATAGAAATCAGACACTATCTGACTAAAACTATTTGCAAAAGTGAGATGGTAGAAACCAAAAATAATAAACTGACTTACAGTTCTGCAGTGATATCCTAGTGTTCTCAAATTTCAAACACTTCCAAAAATCAGCATGCACACTAGCAGATCGCCACTGTTTGCAGGCAACACCTGCTCTGCATAAATCCTTCTGGCCCAAGAAAGAGAATATCTGCCATGGAAAACCTAAGAAATTAGCACATCTCAAATCAAGAAGAAGCAATATTTTCATATTATAACAAACTATAAGAAAAAAGGATCTCAGGTCACACCAGGTGCAGGAGATCATCAGAGAAATCCATTTTTATTCCAACGTCTTCAGAATTTTTTCCACCTGAGTTTTCTGCATCACCAACTCGCTCACTATTGGCATCTCTTGGGCTCTCACTATCACCGTCATTTGGGAAAAGCGACAGGCCAAATTCCAATTCATGTTCTGGAAAATGAGACAGCTTGAAATGAACATGTTCATCACAAATGGGCAAAAATGGTGATTCAGAGCCAAAGGGAGTGGCACAGGCACCAGAATGCTGCGGGCTTTCTCTGCAAAAGAAAAGAACATCTTAGCATAGATCAAAATGGATGCAACGACATGCCATCCACGCAATAATCACTAGTCAATGATGATGATTAACAAAAGAGGAGAAAATTCTCCAAAGATGCAATAGACGTGGATTTCTTGTACTACCTACTGGATGACCTATATCATCAAAAACAGATTCTATACAAAGTATAGCTACATGAGAACATCCTCTTGTGTAGCTCAACAAGCACTACTAATATAAAAACAACAAAGAATCATGTTTCTTGACTAACCACCAATACTAGTTCACAATAGTTTGAAACAAACCAAAACACGCAAAATGATCCATATTGAGAGAAGATATCATTTTAATTAAAAAAGTTATAAAATTAGGAAACCGCGATCCTTGCCTGAACCATAGATAAGGAGTAACCCCAAACCTATGCATGCATTAAACAATGCAAATTATATAGGAAACACTATGTAGAGCAATTTTAATACCATCAAAAAAATGTTCGTTGTACAACATAAGAAATGATGCCAAAAGTTAGAAATCAACTAGGCAAATATATTAAAGTATGAGTCTTACATGTAAGGATAAACTGAAAGGCCAGAACACACTGACCAAAATTCCTCATCCATCTAGATCTATATGAGGTCAAGAAGCTCAAGTAATTTTTAGGTTTCTATGGTGTATTTTATTTCACTTTATATAACACAGTTTTTACAAACACAGTGGAAGTAAAAACCTTTAATTATAGCTCCGAGCATGTGAAAATAGTGTCAGTCCTTTCAGCTCTATGCATGTAAACAACTTATCTCAATTATCATCTTATATGTATCTATCAGATGGGGCATAAACACCATGCGGCCATAAGGAAAACAAGAACAAAGAGGCAACTAGATTCAATGCTCCGCAACCTATTCTAGTCTTAGAGCTCCTAAGCAATTCAAGTGTCATATCACCAAGGCCCAGTAAAGGTGATAGGACCCGTTTGTCATAGCAGGAAATATATAGCAAGCACTTTCTCCATTGACCCATGTTTTTAAGTTGTTTTTTAAACCAGGGAAAGCAATTACTCCACCAATGCTCCGCAACCTATTCTAGTCTTAGAGCTCCTAAGCAATTCAAGTGTCATATCACCAAGGCCCAGTAAAGGTGATAGGACCCGTTTGTCATAGCAGGAAATATATAGCAAGCACTTTCTCCATTGACCCATGTTTTTAAGTTGTTTTTTAAACCAGGGAAAGCAATTACTCCACTGCAGGGTGCAGGCACAGGGGAAACTACATTACCCTTGGTTACCATTGCTAAAATGGGCGCAGTATTTCAACATAAATTAACAATGAAAAAAACACTGATCAATTCCGCACACATGCAGCCAAAACATATCTTAGGTATCTTCCATGTGCTTGCAAACAAGAAACGCCTTAGGTTACGATTCCACAATTGACTGCGTCATGCATGGAGTGGACATACTTTTCAGTTTCACTAGCGGTTTTCCTAAAACTACAATCAACATGATAAAAAGAAGGCATAAACTAAACAGAACTTCATGACATGCAAAATACTTGAAACACAGAGCAATCTTCGTGTCAACTTACTCGCCAAAGCGCCGCACTCTGAGCCGTTTATTCTGCAGGTCTCTGTCCTCATCCTCTTCGTCTAGGTTGTCCCACCCAACCTCCGCACTGCCACCCGCGCGGGGGGCGTCTAGGATTCCCCCCAGCATGTCACGGAACCCGTGAGATAGGATAGGTTGTCCACCCGAGACAATTTCCGCGGCCCGCGAGCTCCCGGCGGCGTCGGGGTTCCACTCCTGCAGAACCACCGGCCAGTTGAGCGAGCGGGGAGCGGGCTCCTGCCGCGGCGGGAGGTGCCAGCCCCGCCGCCCCAGCGACAGCGCGAGTTCCAGCTCCTCTCGCACCTCCTCATTCCTCTCCTCCTCGTCGCCAGCGCCACCGCCCTCCACGCCCTTCATCCGCCCCCCATCCGCCATACCTTCAGGCCAAAACAGCAAAACCAAACCCTAGAACCACCCCCGGCGCCATTTCCGGCCGCCCAGCCCCCGAACCCGCCTCCCCCACACGGAATCCGACGGAACTCACCCTGCTTCGCACCGCACGACGGTGAATTCCACCGGATTCAGTCGAATCAGCCCCGCCCGCCCCCGGACGGCGACCACTGCTGCTGGCGCGAGCGATCCGGGAGCGAGTCCCCTGCGAGGTGGGGTGGGGGCAGCCCCTCGTCACGTCCGTACACGTGCGCTAGGCTGGGGCCGGGCGAGCCGGGCGGATCTGCGCGCTGCGGAGACGGGCGGCGGTGGTGGTGGTGGTGGCCGCAGCCTCGCGAGCGCTCAGGAAATGGGGGCGAGACGAAGAGAGGGGTTGGAGATTGAGAGGGACGGCTCGGACCGAGGGAGTGGTGTGGGGCGCAACCTTTTTGTATGGTGCGGTGGTGTAGGCTGACGGGTAGGGCCGGGCGCATCTGGGCCCAGGTGCTAGTGAGGGGTAGTTTTCTGATGGGCCGTCTTCTGGCGTGGGCTTTGCGCTTGCTCACTGCGCCTTGGGGCACGGGATAGTGTCCGGGCTCGCACTCGCTGACCGGTGGGGCAATTGTTCCCAGGAGGCTGCGTTAGGTCAATGACATGTCGGCCATATTTTCCAGTGTGGTGGGTCCCGCGTCAGTGGGGACGTGTTGTACTGTGCAGTTGGTGAGCGGTCATTTAGTTGGGGCTCTCTATGAATGACATGTGGGGTAGGAGAGGTGGGACAAAATGTCAGTGTGGATGTATGAGGATCCTTGCTAGTTTGGGTATGCCTGACTGACGTGCGCTTTGACTGCGAATTTGCCCACAAAACAGGGGAGGGACAGGGTGGGCCCACCATGTCTCTCGCCGGGGTGTGCTGCTTTGCAGTATGTTTGTGTAATTCTGTACCATGGCGGCCCCACCTGTCATCCGGCATGTGCCTCCGGTTGTGGTTGCCTGCGACCACGGACCACGGTCAGCTGTGATCCAAGTTTGACTTCGCACCGTTAATAGGTTGGGGGCTACCAAAGTGGGCCAACGGCTGGGACCCGCCTGTCATTTTCTACTCGGGATCCAGCATAAACTTAAGCATATGCCCTGGTCGTATACGAGGTCTTAACTCTTAAGAGTTGTTTAAGTAAATGAATGCCGATATAAGATAAGAAATTTAGAAATATGAACTCCAAGACTTTTCCCGTTGAGAAGGTATTCACTGTTCAGTTCTCACTTTTCTTCTTTTCTTTTGTCTTGAGAAAAATGAAAAGGCATTCAGCTCCCAACTTTGCAGCCTTTTCTTTTTTTCATACACTCGTACTCCTATTTCTCATGTAAGGTTAATCTCACCGTCATCTAGATACCCGATTTGATATGTGAATGTAAGATGTCTAGGATGACGAGGGGAGAAGGGATTTATTATATGTGTAAAGTTTCTTGACTACGTGAGTAGCGGCGTGTACATGAGTACACGGGCGTGTTGAATTATGAAATTTATATACAAAGGGCTCATTTGGTGCGCATTCCAGCAGAGCTCTGGTTCCACCGGCACATGCATTGTTCACACCACTATAGTATGCAGCTCTTCTCTCTTTTCCTCAGATTAACATGGAGCCAGTGAGTACTACTACTTTTGGCTTCACGGGTTTTCGCTTCTTGTCGCACTATAGTGTGACATCCTGGCCCAGGGCTTAATAGGATTGATAGAATACTTATACCAATAAGTTGCAACTTCTGTTCCGGAAGCTTATCTCGAAAGAACTCCGAGGTTAAGCGTGCTTGGCCTGAAGCAATTTCGGGATGGGTGACTGTTAACAATCCTTATAACGAAAATCTGACCATCAATAGGTTTAGAAAACCAATAAAGATCAAAGCATAGCTTAGACATTAGTATTCAAATAATGTTATATCATGCATATCTGAATATATTTGAGTACAGGGACTACGGTGCAAAAGATGGACGAAACTGGGCACAGGCCCAGTTCGGCCGACCTGGCTAGGTCGGGCGACCTGGCCAAGATGGACGAAACTGCGGCCGACCTGGCCTGGACCACAATCGAGCCCATTCTCCACACAGGTCAAGTAGCACACTAGGGAATGATCGTGAACGCTGATTCATGGTCGGTTGAAGTTAATAGTGAAAGATGAGCCACATGTCTATCCCATTGATTGAAGGGCCCACAACCAGAGCTAAGTGTACCCAAACCGACAGAACCCACCTGGAACTAACCTCAGGACCCACATGTAAGTCTCCCAGAGAAAGATGGGCCCGAGAGGCGGTTGTGGAGGGTCGGCCGACCTCCCTAGGTGGGCCGACCTCCGCGTGCGTCCGACTCGGCCCTCCTTTGACCTGCAACTGTAAACCGCCTTGGAGACTACATCTGAACCGAGCATTGCTGAAGACGATGGATCCAGGGGTCGGCCGACCTGAACCCACCTCCAAACGGCCTCAACCGCCTCTGGCCGGTTCCAACCGCCTATGTGATGCTATAAATACCTGTAAGGGGCGCCGTACTCAAACACACACCAGAAGAACAGCTCTCCTTTGCTATAAGCTTAGTTTTAGTCTTAGTAGTGATAGTGCTGGTATTAGATCTTCTGAAGGCTTTCAGAGGAGTCTTGGTAAGTTTTAGAGTTCAGTTCTTGTATTCTCTTACTTGCTTGTAATACTCTGAGCTTAATGAAAATACCTTCATACTTATGTTGTATGCCTCAGTTATACCTTATTTACTTAGTATATACTACCTATGTCCTGCACCTTGTTCAAGTGAAGATATGCTATGACATTTGATCAATGTGCCTTATGGTTGCTCTATTTATTAACATGATAGATAGAGTTGTATCTCATATTGCAAGCATGATGTTTGGAATATGGAATACTGTTGAGGGTACCGCTGTCCCACGGATTAGTAAAGGTAGGCGGTAGGTGGTGACAGCCCTGTCCGTCCTTTGTAATCCTCCACGTTCGGGAGTGGGTATTAGGCCTTTCTGATAAGACGTCCTACTGTCGTCCCTTGATGAGGGAACCACTGGATACCTCGATATGTCCTCTTGCATATAATCATTGAATGAGCTTGTATAGGGTATTGTAGTATATCCAAGTCCCATATGTATGATGCTAATGAAATCTTTGTAATCTTTACTAATGTATTATGACTAACTAAGGCTACCTTAATGATGAGCAATGAACTTCTGTGTGTCACATTACCCATTCACTTCCATATTCTTTATCCCTGTCTAGATTATGGTATATTAATGTTATTGTAAGTAAATGCATTGGATGACACATCTCTTTAACTAAACGCTTTCCCTGCGGATAANGGCTGGTTTGTTTGGGCCCTGAATTCTTCTCTTCTAGGCGATTTAGAAATTCTAGGTTCGGGTTCTGCGTTGTGTCTCCGAGTAGAGGTGGGCTGCGATGCTGAGGCTTCAGGTGCAGGTGTTGGGATCTGGAGGTGTGTGCCTGGGACGCCGAAGGGCTAGGTAGAAAGATGGAGAAGCACTGCTATGGAAAAGATGTGGGATGGAAATTCTCACAGAGTATTATATTTCTAAGGGCCCAATGTTTCAATGCGCAGAACCGATTTTTCTCTTATTTTATCAGAAAAAGGATGTTATATCTGGGAATTACTATAGCATATACTGTGTTCTTTGATTTCTATGTTGACAAGAGACATGGAGAAAACATCTCCGAGATACTGAATTACTCGTTCTCTGTGTTCTTGTAGATCCGTATCAGTGGGAATTTCCCGAGGCAATTGAGGATTACTTGGATCATGGAACTAGAAATGTGTCGCGTTTAACCGTACAGGGACGCTTCTTGCTGGTAATTGTTTGAGCTTGTTACTCTTCAAGTAAATACAAGTTATTGTTTTGTGTAATTATGCTCCTAGTTCATATAAAACATGCTGGTTTCTTTTATACATCTTGACTGGTGTTTCTGTTTGAAGTTTTTCTTGTTACTAAGGATTAAAATTTCTTCGAGTCTGGCAAGGCAATTTCTTCTCTATTTTGCCAGCAGGCCAGTGGGATTGCCTAGCTCCTAGTGCAATTATTGGCTTCCCTGATACTATGTATGAAAAGATCACCATCATTTTCTTCTCCTGTCCATGTTGAACATTTGTTTGCCATTCCTCTGTCTTCTGCACCACTTCTTGTTGATTTGAATACTGGAATTACCACAGTTATTCCTGTTTCTGTATCTGAGAATGTTAACCACCCTGCACCTAATCCCCGTAAAAAATAGGCATTGATGCAGCATAAATTTGGAATATTGGTAATCACCACCATTATGCAATAGTGAAACATAGGTGAAATAGTTTACTTTGCTCCATTTCATTTTGTTCTTGCTTTTGCATTAGACATGTTGTCTAGGACATGGCCTTGCTTGCGGTGCTAGAGCAGCTTGGGCCTATTTTTGAATGAAATGAAAACTGAACCTCAAAAAATGATCTGTCCAAGCTCACTGTTAATTTTTTCTATGCATGTACAGACGAGCCATTTACTGAAACTGAAAGAGTGAGGGCTAGAACAATGATGAGGAACAATCAAAGCAGAGGCTTGGTTTAACCGCAGGCATGTGTGATTGCTTATAGTAGCGTGTATTAGGAGAAAATGTTTACAGTCCTTGTTCATGTCAGTAAGCCTAATAAATCATGCATTAGTGGCTGAGTAGATTACTAGTAGCATTGTATATGCTAGTGTGCTCTGTTTGTGCAGGTGAGATTATGTGAATTATATGTGTATTTGTGAATGCAGCGAATTATATATGCATTCTGTGATTTATAGAAAAATTCTGTGAATTATATATGAATTTCAGATTTATAGACATTTTAATTATTTTTTTTATTCTGGAAAAACATATCACAGCCGGTTCAAACCGGCTGTGAAAAAGAGTTTCACAGCCGGTTTTGATTTGCAGAAAACCGGCTGTGAAAATGCCCTTTCACAGCCGGTTTTCCGGCTGTGAAAAGGCACTTTCACAGCCGGTTTTTTGG
The DNA here is from genome assembly GCA_004135705.1 of Alloteropsis semialata. Classification (NCBI taxonomy): domain Eukaryota; kingdom Viridiplantae; phylum Streptophyta; class Magnoliopsida; order Poales; family Poaceae; genus Alloteropsis; species Alloteropsis semialata. Next base: position 32,267,744 of record CM014278.1, read on the forward strand.
CAAAAAACCGGCTGTGATAACGCCTGACGCAGCAGGTTTCGAAGGTTCAAAACCGGCTGTGAAACTGATTTTCACAGCCGGTTCATAACGTAAACCGGCTGTGAAAATCGATTTTCACAGCCGGTTAAAAACTGACTGTGAAAAAGGGATTATCAGCGCCACTTAACCAGCGCCACTTTTGAAAACCGCCTGTGATGTGGGCAACCGAACCGCCTGTGATGCTCCTGCTGTAGTAGTGTGGCTAGGTCGGGCGACCTGGCCAAGATGGACGAAACTGCGGCCGACCTGGCTTGGACCCCAATCGAGCCCATTCTCCACACAGGTCAAGAAGCACACTATGGAATGATCGTGAACGCTGATTCATGGTCGGTTGAAGTTAATGGTGAAAGATGAGCCACGTGTCTATCCCATGGATTGAAGGGCCCACAACCAGAGCTAAGTGTACCCCAACCGACAGAACCCACCTGGAACCGACCTCAGGACCCACATGTAAGTCTCCCAGAGAAAGATGGGCCCGAGAGGCGGTTGTGGAGGGTCGGCCGACCCCCCTAGGTCGGCCGACCTCCCCGTGCGCCTGACTCGGCCCTCCTTTGACCTGCAACTGTAAACCGCCTTGGAGACTACATCTGAACCGAGCATTGCTGAAGACGATGGATCCAGGGGTCGGCCGACCTGAACCCACCTCCAAACGGCCTCAACCGCCTCTGGCCGGTTCCAACCGCCTATGTGATGCTATAAATACCTGCAAGGGGCGCCGTAATCAACACACACCAGAAAAAGAGCTCTCCTTTGCTACAAGCTTAGTCTTAGTCTTAGTAGTGATAGTGCTGGTATTAGATCTTCTGAAGGCTTTCAGAGGAGTCTTGGTAAGTTTTAGAGTTCAGTTCTTGTATTCTCTTACTTGCTTGTAATACTCTGAGCTTAATGAAAATACCTTCATACTTATGTTGTATGCCTCAGTTATACCTTATCTACTTAGTATATACTACTTATGTCTTGCACCTTGTTCAAGTGAAGATATGCTATGACATTGGCTCAATGTGCCTCTTGGTTGCTCTATTTATTAACATGATAGATAGAGTTGTATCTCATATTGCAAGTATGGTGTTTGGAATATGGAATACTGTTGAGGGTACCGCTGCCCCACGGATTAGAAGAGGTAGGCGGCAGGTGGTGACAGCCCTGTCCGTCCTTTGTAATCCTCCACGTTCGGGAGTGGGTATTAGGCCTTTATGATAAGACGTCCTACTGTCGTCCCTTGATGAGGGAACCACTGGATACCTCGATATGTCCTCTTGCATATAATCATTGAATGAGCTTGTATAGGGTATTGTAGTATATCCAAGTCCCATATGTATGATGCTAATGAAATCTTTGTAATCTTTACTAATGTATTATGACTAACTAAGGCTACCTTAATGATGAGCAATGAACTTCTGTGTGTCACATTACCCATTCACTTCCATATTCTTTATCCCTGTCTAGATTATGGTATATTAATGTTATTGTAAGTAAATGCATTGGATGACACATCTCTTTAACTAAACGCTTTCCCTGCGGATAAACAAATAACGATACTCTGGAATACTCCCGGGTGAAATGCTACAATGTACTTCTGTGCGCTTGCAGAATATCTGTAACGTCTAGATTTACGATGAAGTATCTCTAGTACCATTACTACTCTAAGTAGTGGATGCTAAGAAATACCAACAAGCAGTTCTGGCGCCGTTGCCGGGGAAAGCAATCGTTAAAGAGTTTTGATCATCCATGTTTTTAATGCAACATGATTAATTGCCAGTAATCTAGCAGGTTTACCCTTTTACTCTGTTTCTCTATGATGTGAAACAGGGTAGTATATGATTGGTTTCCAATTACCATCCAACTACGTCGAGAACCCGAATACCATAGGAAGGAGGGTACGTTCTCGTGTCGTAATCCCTCAATTGTTCTTGTCGGAGACCGAACCAGTCATTGGAGAATCCTCCAACCAAGAAGAACAAGCCGTTCCCGTAGCACCCCAACCGGAAAGAAGCCATGGCCGACAGGACCATCCGCGACTACTCCGCCCCATCCGCTGCTCAGATCCCTGCGGGTCCGGAAGTGGCCATGTGAAGGCCCCGCTGATCAACATGGTGCAGGGCAGTCCCTTCTGTAGGAAGGCCAATGAAGACGCTAGTGCTCACCTGCAGCACTTCCTGGAGGTGTGTAGCACCATCACCATCTGGGGAGTCGAACAAGAGGCCATCAGGCTCCGCTTGTTCCCGTTCTCGCTGTTGGGAAGAGCCAAACAATGGTTCTATTCCAACCGTGATGCGGTGAACACGTGGACCAAGTGCTCCAATGCATTCTTGGCCAAATTCTTCCCCATTGGGAAAACCAATGCCCTTCGGGGGAGAATCTCTAGCTTCCAGCAAGAGTCCGGGGAGACTGTTCCGGAGGCGTGGGATCGCTTCCAAGACTACATTCTTGCATGCCCCACCATGGTATGCAAGAGTGGCTCCTGCTCCAGAACTTCTATCATGGGCTGTCGCAGACAGCTCGTGAACACATGGATGCTGCTGCTGGAGGGGCATTCCTCTCCTTGACCGTAGCCGCCGCTAAGTTGCTCATCGAGAAGATGGTGTCAAACCAATCCTGGAATGACGACCGTCTTTAGGGGCGCAAACGCGGTATGTACACCGTAAAGGAGGTGGACATGCTGGCCGCTAAGATGGACCTCATCATGAAGCGCCTTGATGACTGCACCAAGGATAGGGGTGCCAACAACGAAGGACCACTGGATTCACACATGATGTGTGAAGTCTGTGGAGAAACCGGCCACTCGAGGAACAACTGCCCTGAGACAAAAGAGGAGGTACAGTTCGTAAATGGTAATAATGGGTACCGACCTCAAGGGAACTGGAACCAGCAACGCCCATTCTACCAGGAAGGTAACAACAACAACTCTTTCTCTAATCAACCTTTCCTTAAAGATCTTGTCATTGGTCAGGCCAAGATCAATGAATCTATCTCTAAGAGGTTTGCTACTAACGATAAGGCTCTGGAGGGCATAAACTCTAAGATAGAAAGTTTGTCCTCCACCTTCCAGAGCCAGCTGAGCTTTAACAAAATGCTAGAAACCCAGTTAGCTCAGCTAGCCGCCGCTGTTCCTTCTGGTGATAAGGGGCGAATTCCCGGGCAATTGGATTCCTCCTTTGAAAATGTTAAGGCTGTTTCCACAAGGAGCGGTAAGGCTACTCGGGATCCAGTCCCACCTAACCATGCAGGAAAGGCAGCAGCACCGAGGAAGGAGATCCCAGAAGAAAGGGAAGAGCCTGAAGCCGAACTAGCACCAGCTGGACAAACTGCACCACATGAGTTCTACGACTCCAACGTCTTGCCATTTCCGCAACGCCAAAAGAAACTATCAGCGGACGAGCAATTCGCCAGATTCATAGAAGTTATTCAAAAACTAAATATACATGTGCCATTGCTAGATGCTATGCAGGTGCCGACCTATGCGAAGTACTTGAAGGACATACTCAACAACAAACGTCCACTCCCAAGTACCGAGGTCGTAAAGTTAACTGAGGAGTGCAGTGTTGCCATCCTGAACAAGGTCCCGGAGAAGAAGAAGGACCTAGGATGTCCCACCATCACGTGCACCATCGGGACACAGCCTTTCGAGCACGCACTCTGTGATCTGGGGCAAGTGTCAGCGTCATGCCAAAGGTAGTCTTTGACCGCCTAAATTATACTACCGTGTCCCATACTCACATGAGACTGCAGCTGGCCGACTCCATGGTCCGCTACCCGGAGGAGATAGCCAAGGAAATCTCGGTGCGCATCCGGGATTGCTTCATCCCTGTCGACTTCGTAGTATAGGACATGGATGTGAGCAAAGACTCATCGCTCATCCTTGGGCGACCCTTCTTGAGCACAACAGACGCTCACATTAATGTGGGTGCTGGAAAGATCCAGCTCCACATTAACGGTAAGAAGGAGAAGTTTGAGTTCAAGCCAAAGGTGGAGCAATGCTCCATGATCAAGATCAAGTATGGGAGGAACAGTCAGAACGTAAAGGAAGTGGAGGTTACACCTCCAGAGAAGGACAGCTTGATAAAGTTCATGGAGAAGTTCTAGGAGAAAGAATTTCCCATCCAGTATTATGCAAAGAACAAGAAGCCTATACGAGGTGCGAAAGCACAGGCGAAGAAAACACCGGAACAAACTGTCGACCGCCAGAAAAGGTAAAACAGGTATGGCGGGTTAAATCATCTGTATCCTCATCTCCAGGATCAGATGCTGCTTCATCAAGTTGAATCTTAATATGGAGACGTCATCGCTCGAAGACGTAAAACACGAGTCCTGCGCCGATAGGTACATCGGTGTCAACAAAATAAGCTTCTGGGAGGACCCCCAATTAGGTAAGTTAAGGTAAGTATTATTGAATAAAATTTTTGTTTGAATAAAGTTAGTAGATGAGAGCTATCTAGGCTAGTCTCTTAATGTTTTGAGTCTATGCTTAAATCTTTATCTATGGATATGATGAATAGTTGCTCTTATTTCTCTCTTGTACCTATGTTTCAACCTGCTATTCTCCTAAGCTTTGAGTTTGCTGGTTTAGCATGATCTTCTGCATATGCAAGCTCTAGTCTAGGTTGTTGTTGGCTATGATATGACAAGACTTGAGTTACCTTAAGATCTTACCAAGCAAGACTTGATAACCGGAGTTTTCTTTTAAAAATAAAAGAAAGAGTTCCTTATGGTGATTCACATTCCTACCAAAGCCCATATTGTTTTAAACCCCTACATAAGCTACTTGCTTTTGCATTGAGTTTTGTTAAGGTCAATATGATTCTTAGAGATTTACTTCATGCTTTTAAAGCCAAGATCACGCACACTCCACCATATACATGTTTCACTTCTACTCTGGAAGTAAGCATGCCATCCATTCACCAAATAAAAGCTCTACATAAAGTATGGTACTCTTTCCCGACTTTATTACAAAGAAGAGACATGGGCTGGTGAAAAAAAAAATTGAACTCATGAAGGTCCAAGTATGTAAAAAAAGGAGAGAGCATATAAAGGTTCTTGGTTCAAGAAAAATAGCCCTGTCTCTAAAAGCAACTCTATAAGGGGAAGAGGAACCTACAAAAAGGAGCTACCATACACCTTACCACCTACACACGTGCACATCTTGGTTTGAGAGTATGACTTACTTCTCTTTGAATCCTGGTTTTGACTTTACAATATGTGCACTACAAGTATGCTATTCAGCTCTCCTAGCACAAACTCCACTCCAATAAGTGACATGAGAGTTGAGAGAGGAACTTGGTAAGGAAATATACCTTGAGTGACTTGAGAGTACCACCTAAGGAACTCTGTCTTTTTGAAAAACCCCAAAACCTCCGGTTTGATTGTCAAGCAAGGTGAAAGCAAGGTGCTTCGTCTAAGTCGTTCTGGCTACCAACCGCCCAAGACAAGGAGAAGCTAAAAGCCCCATAAAAGGCCAAGGTAATAAGGGAAGTTTATTTTACCAGCTTATTCAATTCTTGGTAGAATATCTTGCTGAACCACTGGTACTTTTGAGGAGTAATGAGGAAGCAACTCCTGATCCACTGAGCCTAAAGTTTTAGTCTTTGCTCGGGACGAGCAAAAGGCTAAGCTCGGGGGAGTTGTTGACGGTCCTTATAACGAAAATCCGACCATCAATAGGCTCAGAAAACCAATAAAGATCAAAGCATAACTTAGACATTAGTATTCAAATAATGTTGTACCATGCATATCTAGAATATATTTGAGTACAGGGACTACGGTGCAAAAGATGGACGAAACTGGCACAGGCCCAGGTCGGCTGACCTGGCTAGGTCGGGCGACCTGGCCTGGACCCCAATGGAGCCCATTCTCCACACAGATCAAGAAGCACACTAGGGAATGATCGTGAACGCTGATCCATGGTCGGTTGAAGTTAATGGTGAAAGATGAGCCACATGTCTATCCCATGGATTGAAGGGCCCACAACCAGAACTAAGTGTATCCAAACCGACAGAATCCACCTGGAACCGACCTCAGGACCCACATGTAAGTCTCCCAGAGAAAGATGGGCCCGAGAGGCGGTTGTGGAGGGTCGACCGACCCCCCTAGGTCGGCCGACCTCCCCGTGTGTACGACTCGGCCCTCCTTTGACCTGCAACTATAAACCGCCTTGGAGACTACATCTGAGCCGAGCATTGCTAAAGACGGTGGATCCAAGGGTCGGCCGACCTGGGGACTTCGGCCGACCTGGGCCCACCTCCAAACGGCCTCAACCGCCTCTGGCCGGCTCCAACCGCCTATGTGATGCTATAAATACCTGCAAGGGGCGCCGTACTCAAACACACACCAGAAGAAGAGCTCTCATTTGCTACGAGCTTAGTCTTAGTCTTAGTCTTAGTAGTGATAGTGCTAGTATTAGATCTTCTGAAGGCTTTCGGAGGAGTCTTGGTAAGTTTTAGAGTTCAGTTCTTGTATTCTCTTACTTGCTTGTAATACTCTGAGCTTAATGGAAATACCTTCATACTTATGCTGTATGCCTCAGTTATACCTTATCTACTTAGTATATACTACTTATGTCTTGCACCTTGTTCAAGTGAAGATATGCTATGACATTGGCTCAATGTGCCTTATGGTTGCTCTATTTATTAAGGTGATAGATAGAGTTGTATCTCATATTGCAAGCATGGTGTTTGGAATATGGAATACTGTTGAGGGTACCGCTGCCCCGCGGATTAGTAGAGATAGGCGGCAGGTGGTGACAGTCCTGTTTGTCCTTTGTAATCCTCCACGTTCGGGAGTGGGTATTAGGCCTTTATGATAAGACGTCCTACTGTCGTCCCTTGATGAGGGAACCACTGGATACCTCGATATGTCCTCTTGCATATCATTGAATGAGCTTGTATAGGGTATTGTAGTATATCCAAGTCCCATATGTGTGATGCTAATGAAATCTTTGTAATCTTTACTAATGTACTATGACTAACTAAGGCTACCTTAATGATGAGCAATGAACTTCTGTGTGTCACATTACCCAGTCACTTCCATATTCTTTACCCCTGTCTAGATTATGGTATATTAATATTGTTGTAAGTAAATGCATTGGATGACACCTCTCTTTAACTAAACGCTTTTCCTGCGGATAAACAAATAACAATACTCTAGAATACTCCCAGGTGAAATACTATAACGTACTTCTGTGCGCTTGTAGAATATTTGTAACGTGTAGATTTACGATGAAGTATCTCTAGTACCATCACTACTCTAAGTGGTGATGCTAAGAAATACCAACAGTGACCGACTGGAAAGTTCTTTCGGGTGCGCAGAGTGAAGACAAAGTGCGCAGAAAAGACATGTGTTCGTCTATGAGGGAAGTCTTGAGGTCCTAGAGAGCTGTCAGGCGTAAGCGGGCCTGGACCCGAGGGGTCGGGATGCTACAATTGGTATCAGAGCCGACTCTCGTAGTTTCGTGGGCGCGTGGAGTCGCAGTTGCGCAGACATGGTGTGCATTGCTGGTGTGAGCCCAAAGTGATCACACAGCATGGCACAAGCGTTGGCACTGGGCACACGGACGTGGCCAAGAGAGGACGTTCCTGGCTTGGGGTTGACCGATGAGGACATTGGTCTTCTAAAGGGGGAGGATGTGACATCCTGGCCCAGGGCTTAATAGGATTGATAGAATACTCATACCAACAAGTTGCAACTTCTTTTCAGGAAGCTCATATCGAAAGAACTCCGAGGTTAAGCATGCCTGGCCTGGAGCAATTTCGGGATGGGACCGACCAGGAAGTTCTTTCCGGGTGCACACGAGTGAGGACAAAGTGCACAGAAAAGACATGTGTTGGTCTGTGAGGAAAAGTCTTGAGGTCCTAGAGAGCTGCCAGGCGTAAGGAGGCCTGGACTCGGGGGTCGGGACGTTACATATAGTAAGAAGCTTAAGTCGCAAGGAGCCCTGCCAAAGAGAATTTAACACAGGAGCATTGCAATTGATACAATGTATGTTCGTTGTCATTATATTATCAGAACACACTTATTGATGCTAGATTATTGGAGAAAGGCGTTGAGGTTAGGTTTAGGTTTTCAAAGGCCTTTAACAACCCTTCGTATAGGATTCTAGGAATGCGACATATATCCATTAACTGATATGATGTATATATATGAGTACAAAGGGGTGGAAACTCACGTTCTTAGTCCATGACTAACTATCTAACAGACATATGAATGATCCACTACGTACACGGAGGAACAAGTCAATACAGTTACTAACACCTACCCACAAATTGTACTTCATGTGTGTGGATGACTCAAACTAGACCTGAGTCTCTGAAACACTTGTGTAGACCAAGGGAAACCTTCTCTTTGAAAAAAATGTAAATGTGGAGTACCTTGAAATGACCAAGGACAGCCTTCTCTCTGACAAAATGTATATCTAACTCAATGTGCTTTTGTAAGTTTGTGATGAACTAGATTGCTTGTCATGTAAATAGTCTATACATTGTCTCATATGGATGTGGTGGATGGTCCTTGTCAATATCGCTAGGTAGGGAATCTCACTATGTAGATTTACAACGAAGAATTCATCGAGTTGGGTTGTCCTATACATTAGCCCATATTACAATGACTTTTGAAGAGTGTCATGTAATAAAAATGAATATGTTAGGCACATATGGCTTACTATTTCACCAAACCATCAATGCCCATTCACAAATATATCTACATGTACCTCTAATTTAGTTTTGGTGATCAATGACATCATGATTATTATGACTAATGTGTATCTCATGTGGCAATTAGGAGTTAGGTCATAATGATAGGTACGATTTGCCCTCCCCTTGACTCTTGTCGACATTCATCCAAAGGATATGCACAAAAATTAAGGATGAGCTAGTTCTAAATATGTTTTGGAATCAAGAGACACTTAGAAGTAGTGCATTTAGGTATTTATTTTTCTTTGGTCATACTATGATGGTGGCCAAAGAGTAGTAGGTTGATAGGACGAGCCTAGGTATTAGGTTTGGTGCACACTTATGAAATCTAGTGCTACTTAGCTTAGATGAAGCTCAAGGGTGTAAATAATCCAAGACAAAACTCAAAATCGATCAACTTTGGAGTGCTTTAGAGCAAAAACACTCACCGAATGCTCCAGTTATGAGTTATGACCTCTAGATGCTTGCACCATGTTGACCTCCTTAGCGACACCTTTTTACCCTTGTTTATCTTCAATAATGGCATGAATTTGATATCTAAACTATTGATCATACTCTATAACCGGGACGTTTTCGTATATGCATGTGTTTTTAGAGGATTTCTATTTACGCATGTTTTTGGGCTAAATTGGAGCACATATGGACAAGGTTTGTGACCAAAGACAACACGGTGAAAGTTGAAGGCCAGAGGCCCGAAGAAAAGGGTAGGCCGGCCGGCCCCACATGGCCTAGGCCGGCCGGCCTATGATGTTTCAAGCCCCGTTCGTGCTCATCTTTGGTGAACCATCCTCCAAGAATATTTGAATGGCAAGTGCTTCAAGATAAGGTCAAGAGACTTCGGGATCAAGGCGAACCAAATGGAGAATTTGAAAGATTATCTACTTCACATTCTTATCTCGAAGATATGCCGAAGCAAACGACGTCCAAAGGCCCACATGCAAAGATGGAACAACTACTGAAGCTTCCAAAATACTTGGGGAGAAAGACGAGGATGAAGCACAGGAAAGAGGCCAGGCCGGCCGGCCTAGGCCCCCCAGCGGCGCCTCGACTTCCCCTTCGACCTAGGGTTTCCTCAGGGTATAAATAGCCTATGTACCCCCTGCCACGCAAAGAATATTCATCATTCGACGCGGAGGAGCAGAGAAGTTAGAGGGACACCTTTCGGAGAGCTGAGGGTCGTGTTAGTTGTCCAGGGTTCTGCCCTAGCCGACGTGGGAACCATGCGAGGAAGACCACGTCGGAGTTCTGGAGCTAGGATCATCAAGATCAAGGTAGGATCCCGGTGGTGACCTTGTGATGTACTATCATTCATGGTGAAGTTATTTGTGTTTCCGAATCTTTAGCGATAAAGTGCCTCTTTCTATAATTTCGTTCTCTCTTGGTTTTGCTTCTTCTCCAATCTATTCTCGAGATAGATTGCTTGGGGTGTTCTTGTAGCCATGGTGGATAGGGGTTCATACCGGATCTACCAACTGGTTCGACACGTTCACTTGTGACAGGGTGTGATCCCATGTAAGGTGGGGCTTTCGGGAGTTTGACTGGAGGTCATAATTTAAAGATGCTTTTTATTGTGATTCACATCTATCTTACTTCACTATATTTGGCTCAGAGCTACAACATATGCATGATCTAGGCGATCTAGATTGGTTGTCTCTAACTTTCTCTTGCTACCTCCGGTGTTCGATGTTTAGTAGATGATTTGTTTTGTTACCCTCTTCAAGATTAAAGGATTTCTATGCTAGTTAGATTGCTTCTTATATCTTTAGTTCCACGGATTGATAAACCTTGAGGAGCACTCTGAGGGAAGAGCTACAATTGATTCGTGCGGTTCACGGTTGACGCGTCTAAGGGCCGTCAACAAGCTTTTCTGGCGCCGTTGCCGGGGAACTATCGATTAAGATCCGATTTGACTAGCATTCGTAAATATTTCTTTTTCTTAATTTTCTTTTTTAGATCTCTTATTTTCTCTTTTTATCAAAATAGATCTAATCCACAAAAATCAATCTAATCTAGGTTTTGTCTTATTTTTATTTCATTCTATCTTTTTCTTTTAGATCTCGTATATATTTTGCTTTCACTAACCCTAACAGGAGATGGATGGCTGCCTCTCCAACAAATCGAAAAATTTTGTGGATGATCCAGAAAAACTTTACATGTGAAGGAGACGCGAAGCATAAGCTAAGAAGCTGGAATTAGTAGATCTGAAAGGCGAGACCGCAAGTTCATCGTCTACACCTCAAGAAACCCCACCATCAAGTCCAAAGGAGGCGCCATCGCAACCCGAGATGGCGGAACACACGATCGGAGAGCTATGCATCCCGGACATCAAGAACTTGCCTATCCAAGACCTAGGTGATATTGGAGGACTTTTCGAGATCAAGACTTCAACCATCCGTATAGTGCAAAGCTCGCCCTTCACTGGAAAAAAGATGCCAACCTTCACCTTCAAGCATCCATCCAACTATGCCGCACCTTTGACATGCAAGGAATAACTCAAGATCAAATGAGGGTGAGGCTCTTTCCGTTCTCTCTACTTGAGAGAGCACTTCAATGATTTCATTCTCTACCGACAGAGATGATGCAACGTTGGGAGACCTTGATGAAAGCTTTCATGACGAGATTCTACTCGCTGGGCAAGACTCAGATTTTGCGCAACAAGATTTCTACCTTCATGCAAGCCCCGACGGAGACTATTGCGGAGGCCTATGAGCGTTTCGATGACTACATCCGAGCCATGCCACATCACAAGTTTTCAAGGGAGGATTTAGTCCAGAAGTTCTACCAAGGCCTCACGATGGCATCAAGGACAATCATCGACACATCGGCTGGAGGATCCATTATTGAGCTCACCCCGACGCAAGCTCTCAAGCTATTTAAGAAGGTGGCAGACAATGATGCGCGGGCATCATCGGGACGGTTGCACCCTGTACCGTCCGCGGTGTCGGAGTTATCGTTCGGCTGTCCACCCGGGGGGTACCCAAGTGGTTGATTTGTAGGCAAAGGGCCATTGCAGGACTAGAGAGCTCGAGGTAACATGGAGACACAATGTTTATATAGGTTCGGGCTACCCGAAGGTATAATACCCTACGTCCTGTGCTCGGGGGTCTTGTATTGCTTCGCTTGGCAATGCTCCGGAGAACAATGGTGAGTTTGTCGTTATAATAGGGGTGGAAGAATGAATGGTGTAGAGTTGAATGAGATTGGATGACCTGAGGGGTCGACTTAGGCCGCCTTATGTAGGCTGACGGCCTAGGGTTTACAAGTCGGTTGCTTAGAATCCTGTTCGGTTACAACAAAGGAACTAATCTGAGTTGGGAGATCCTCGTGGGCCAGCCTGGGGTCGGCCCACATCGCTGTCAGACGTGGGTCCAGGCCGACTGTCTACCAGGTCGGTACTGGGCCCAGGGGTACCCATATCCCACAAGTCCCTGAGCAACGTGAGGCGCGTGTCGGATTGTTGATGAAGAGGCGAGGCCACCATGATCGGCTGAAGCATCGTGATCGGTAGGCCTACACAAGGGTGGATGGTGCTCAAAGAAAAGACAAGGAATCATCGGGGGATGACCCTGGCCAGACCCAAGGGTGAAGCCCCGAGTGGCACAGTGCCGAGTTGTGGCCGACTCGGGCGCCGAGGGGCTGCGCCACTTTGAGGAAGGTGACACATCCTGATGGGGCAAGGAGCTCTCCATATGGAGTAGCCCCCCGAGCATTGGGCCAATTAGTGGAATTGAGCCAATGGTCAAAGAGAAATCATCCGAGCTTTGGGGCAGACAGGCCGCCTAAAAGATAAGATCGCCACATATGCCAGGGCAGATCAAGACAAGAACAGTACGCCCATGGGCGTGCATGGCAAACCCATGGTGAAAGCGCTACTAAAAGCCTACAGGGCGGTCTGGCACCCCGAAGAGAGGAGCTTGTCCCAAAATCGTGGCGTCCAGTCCTTGAGCGTGAGGGCTGGCCGAGCACGGAGACCCGTCGACCAGAGTCATAGTGCCCAGTCCCCGAGCATGGGAGCTGGTCGAATCATGGAGACCCACCGTCCGAAGTCGTAGTGCCTAGTCCACGAGCGTGGGGGCTGGCCGAGTCACAGAGACCCGTCGTCCGAAGTCGTAGCGCCCAGTCCCCGAGTGTGGGGGCTAGCCGAGTCACCAAGTTGCCTCCCGTCCCGAGCCAAAGAGGTCGGCTAGACAACGGGAAGCGCGTCGAGTCGTCATCTGTGGCGCCCAACTCCCGAGCCTGGGAGCCGAGCAAGCCGCCGAGTTGCCTCCCGCCCTGAACCAAAGAGATTGGTCGTGCGACGGAAGGCATGCCGAGTGATCGGCCCACGCCAGCCCGAGCCTGTGAGCTGGCCGAGTCGGTCGAAGTACAACAAATAATGCCTGAGCTATATGAAGACAATGTAAATATTATGTAGCATAATATTTAATAATCTGAATGAAAAACAATGTTTGTCGTAAAGTCGTCACAAAAGCAAGTCTGTGAATGCATTGGGCATATACACCCTTCCATCTGGCAAAACCACCGAGTAGGACGCCGTGCGGACCTTGCATTGTGTCGCTAAGCACCTTTTCCCGCTAACCACTGCTCATGGAGAGGACGGCTTACCACAGACTACAACGCTCAACAGGGAGGCTTAGATGTAGGCGACACACGAGACGAGTACAGAACTCAAGATTTCACGATTGGGGACTTGAACCGCACGGGTTAACTTGGGATTTACCTAGAGGGACATAGGATCGGGCAGGGACTCGAAAGTCAGAGTCGGCAAGGTCGCAACGACTCTCCCGAGCGCTAGAGCAGCAGCCGTGTTATAGAAAAGGGAAACAGGTCCCAGCCCCCGAGCATCAGCGAGAAAGTCGGGGGAAACTTGAAGCGTAGGTTCGCGATGACCGAGAGGTCGTAAAATAAGAGTACTTAGATGTATAGAAGTCGAGTTGTTGTGGTGGCCGAGCATGGAGCTCCAGTGCACATGGGTTTACGTGGAGGACTTTGCTGACAGCGGTGGATGGACGGACGGTTCCACGGCGCAGGCTAGTCCAGAACTTGGCCATCCTCTCATGCTCACGTACATGCAAATAACAGATCGAGATGATTAGAAAATAATAACCAGACGTTCCATGCAGGCTCGTACACGAAAAGGAGGGAGACAAATAAGATTAGAATAATCTAAAAATCAAATAGGGCACAGATCGAATGGGATACATAAGAAAAACACGAAGAATCTTCCCTATTCTTGATTGGAGGGTGAGCATCGTGAATGTCACACGAATTGATCCCGTGCAGGACGCAACGATCGTTACCAAGTTGGCGGCGGAGTCGTGCGGCTGTCGCAGGGATGCCCGGCTGCTATGATCTGAACCAGCGCCGCCACTTTGCCGACGCATCTGGTAGCCGGCGCCGACGGCGCACGTGCGCTCGCTGACGCAAAGGGCATAGAGCCTGTCATTGTGTCCGCTTGATGCTGCTGGAGGCCGGCGTACATGGATCTTCTTCTGCTGCAGGATCGCTTTGCCGCCATGTGACACGTGCTCCGAGTACTCGATCACGCTGCTGCCCTGTTTTAAGGAGCTCGTGATGCCGCCATGTAGTAGATCGGTCCCGGCACGTCAACGGAGAAGAGCCGCAGGAGGGTTCCCCTTCGGACTCGCGGAGGTCGGCGTATGCAGGGGCAATCACGATGAATCGGTGAATCGCAGGGTCGATGTTGGATCGTCGAGTTTGTCGGTATTGACGGAGAAACTTGTAGATTGATTCTGCCATCAAGCTAGCTGTAATGCCCCGCTATTACCTCTACCTGGCACGCCAACTGTCGGAGTTATCGTCCGGCGGTCTACCCGGGGGTACCCAAGTGATTGATTTGTAGGCAAAGGGCAATCACAGGACTAGAGAGCTCGAGGTAACATAGAGACTCAAGGTTTACACAGGTTCGGGCTACCCGAAGGTATAATACCCTACGTCCTGTGCTCAGGGGTCTTGTATTGCTTCGCTCGACAATGCTCCGAAGAACAATGGTGAGTTTGTCGTTACAATAAGGGTGGAAGAATGAATGGCGCAGAGTTGAATGAGATTGGATGATCTAAGGGGTCGACCTAGGCCGCCTTATATAGGCTGACGACTTAGGGTTTACAAGTCGGTTGCCTAGAATCCTGGTCGGTTACAACAAGGAAACTAATCTGAGTTGGTTACAACGTAATCTCCATGATCCTCGGGTGAGATCCGAGTATTCCGCCATGTGTCTTGTAAGCCAAGTCTTCATCAATCTTGTCCGTCAAGTCGGGAGATCCTCGTGGGCCGGCCTAGGGTCGGCCCACATCGCTGTTAGACGTGGGCCCAGGCCGACTGTCTACCCGGTCGGTAGTGGGCCTAGGGGTACCCATATCCCACACGCAGGCGTTGTTAAAAGTGTTTTGCAGGTGGAGCACGAAGAACTACTAGAAAGGAAGATCGATTCACTCATGAGAAGGTTGGAGAAGATGGAGGTGGACAAGAAGGAAGCCCATGCTATTGATTTAAAGGCAGCTGAAGCAAAATCTGCATGTGAAGATTGTGGAGAGTATGGCCATGTCCAGAAAAATTGTCTGGAGGAAGCTAAAGTGCTCGAGTACATGAAGAAGGGGAATTGGTTCCCTCCATCCAACTTCTGCTACGGACAATGTAGACCTCAATTTAATGCAAGCTCGTCCCTTCAAAACTCGGTGCCTCTTTGTATACAATTGAAGGAGTTCATGGAGGAGCAAGGCAAGATCAACAAGGACACCATCACTAAGTTCAAGGCTATGGACAAGATATTGGAGAACATTGATGTCAAGGTGACGGAGGTCGGAAGCTCTAACCATCAAGTGCTCAACATGATGAAGATGCTAGAGACACAAGTGACCCAGCTAGCCGGACGCCTATCTAGTAATGAAGGAAGACTACCGTGGCAACCTCAAAATCCGGAGACGACAAAAGCAATTCAAACTCGCTCGGGGAAGGAGACCGAAGATCCCGAACATCCGTTCGGAGCAAGGAAGCCTAAGCCAAGTGTTGAAGCTGAGATGACAACAAAAGAGAAGGTGCCTACTACCGCACCAGAAATAATCACCAAAGAGCCAGAGTTTGAGATGATCGATGAAGATACATAGATTCTTCCTCTAAGACTACGTTACCACAAAGGTAAAATTGATGAGCATTTCGAAAAATTTGTTGAAGTGGTTCGCAGGTTGAACATCAATATGCCGCTCTTTGATGCTCTATAAGTTTCAACATACTCTCGCTACTTCAAAGACATCCTTGCAAACAAGCGCGAGATGCCGCTGCCAGGCACCATCAAGATGACTGAAAAATGCAGCGCGGCTATCACCGATCAAGCTCCCGAGAATAAGAGGGACCCAGGTGTCCAACCATCCTATGTTCCATCGGATCATACTTGTTCGAAAGGGCATTGTGTGACCTTGGTGCAAGTGTGAGCGTCATGCCGAAGGATGTGTATGAGAAGTTACGCCTACCGGAGCCGGAACCCACCGCCATGTGCCTAGAGTTAGCGGACAACTCCGTCCGTTATCCTATGGGCGTCGCCGAAGACGTACCCATGAAGATTGGAGAATACCTAGTCCCCGTTGACTTTGTGATTCTCGATATGGGAGAAGGGACGAAGTCGCCGCTCATCCTTGGAAGGCCGTTCCTCAAGACCACAAGGGCGAACATCGACGTTGGCAAAGGGGAGATCAAGTTCGACATCAATGGCACCATGAGCGCATTCAAATTTCGCCCACACGTTGAGATATGCAATAAGATCAATGTTAAATATATTCCACCTCACTGTCGTGACACCAAGGAGGAGCCGAAGAAGAAGGAAGCGAATGAGATCAAGGAAGTTGTTGCATCCATTGAGACAAAAGCTCAAAGCTCGCCTGTGAAGACCAAAATGATGACTAAGCCAAAAAATAATCCTGCACCCAAGCCAAGGATCATAAGACTGCAACGCCACCACCGAGCGTTGGTCCGAAGTGAAGAAAAGGAAGGAATCTAGCTATAGACTATAAACGAAGGGCTTTGCGAGAGGCAACCCGTTCGTCGAGTCAAGAATAAACTACCGGGAGGACAAACCATTCGTCGAGTCAAGAATAAAGCTGCTGGGAGGACAACCCTGAAGACATTTTAGTAAGTGAGTCATGAATTTAGCTACGCAAGACTTGATAAACAATTGTTAAATTGGTCGATCGGTCGGACATTTAATTTAGAGTTTATATTGCTCGGTCGTTTTTTATTTGATTTCTTATTCTAAACCAATGACTTGAGCCATCCCATGATTTATTTGTTTTTCTTGAGAAACCCAAAACCAAAATTCCCAAACCCATTTTGGCGACCGTCCTTTCCATGGCAGCCAGACCAACTTGATTATCGAAAGACACGAGTACAGCCAAGCGTTGTTCTTAATTCGTTAAATTCTTTGACGCATGCTAGGCTCACGCAACCTTAGGAATTTTCAGTTTTGTTTCCCTAGAATTAGAATTTTTCTAAGCCCCATTTATTTTATTTCTTTCAAAATATCCCTCTCATTTTGGCCAAAACTTAGAACCTAATCCTATGACCCACGGTTGAACTCGAGAATGTTTGCCATCAATTCATAAAAGTGAGCAATACTGGTGCAATCAAAATAAACGAAGTCAAAAAATATTTCTCGACTCACAAGTGTTTATGATGCCCAAATTTTCCTCTAATTATTCATTCAAACTCATTGCTTGCTTTGAGTTGGCTTTTATTTATCAAAGATTAGAGGAGAATGTAAGCATCTAAACATACTTTGGAAGGGTTTATTTGCATGATCACTACTAATGACCAAGATTGAGATCACGGGAAGAATTTTTGTGCTCTCCACCTAACACCACATGCAAGAGAATCCAAGGGGGTAGCCATGCATGGTGGTACACTCATTTTTTTTGCAGGATTGAAAGCAACATTTGGAGTAGAGTTGAATCAAAGGACAAAGGCATGAATTAAGGTGGAGAAAACAATGTGCAAGTTGACAACTTTTGCAAAGAATATGTGGTTCACAAGAATTGGGCTGTGCAAAGCAAGTGGAGCTGCTGGACAATGATCAAGATTCATCTCAGGAGAACGTGGGAGCAAGAACACGTGAATGAGGCCATGGAGGACCCTAGGCCGGCCGGCCCCAAGGACCCTAGGCCGGCCGGCCTGGTGCCTTCTTAAGGGCCCTAGTGCCCCTCTTTCATAGGTACGTCTCTCACATATTTCTTAGTCTATGTTCTTCAAGTTCTTCTGCTTAGAACACCAGCAAAAGCTCTGAAAATTTTAAAAATCAAAATCAGCCCCAAAAATCTCCAAAAATTCACTACAATTCCTAGCTTGCCCTCCTCTTCGATATATTATTTTTCCACCGGCGAGAAACCCCCGGTGTGTTGGTTTTTGCGTTTGTGCAGCAAGGCACCTTGAGGAGGAGTGTCATAAACTTCATCACCGAAAAGAAGACACGGTCGTCGGCATCCGACACGCCATCGGCAAGCTCTTCGCGGAGGCACTCGATTGCCGAGTCACCGCAAAGCATGGAGGAAGACAACCCCGCACCAAGAAGCGACATGCTGCTCCTTGGTGGGATGAAGACCCAAGAAGTACCTCCATGCGGTTCACCGAACCACGTGAACGTGCCGACGATCCACCTCCTCCACCTCGGCGTTCCACGAGATCAACCGCACCACCACTGTACAAGCCAAAAATTTCAGAATATGGGTTTGTCATCTTGTCGGAGGATGAAGAAGCAAGGCTCAAGAATTTATGAGGAAGATTGAGAGCAAACACCGATTTTGATGATGATGCACTACAGAGATTAGGATTCTATGGTGACATTTATGGGCTATTGGAAAACCTCGGGTGGAGGCAATTTTTCGACGGTGCTCCAGTGCATGTGCATGGAGAAATCGCCATGGAGATGATGACGAACATGAGAGTAGTAACAAGAAGAATTGATGAGCAAGAAGTATCATGCCCTGAATTTAGGTTGAAGAATGAAGAAAGGTCCATCACCTTTGAAGATATTGGAAATTTGCTTGGTTTCAAGAGTGATGCACCTGAGAGAGCCGAAGTTGAAGAAGCAGGGATCAATAAATTTTTGAAGAAAATAGCAAAGGATGACAATCGCCAAAGAAAGAATATAAGCAATGTTATACTTTAAATATTTCATTCTTGGATGAGCAAGAGAATCTTTTGGGAGGATGAGAGAGTCCAAAGTAACTGTTGTGGAGTTAAATTATTTATACGCCGCATTGGTGAAAAAGCAAGCAATTGATCCTACCTACGTGATGATCGATAGGTGGGTATGTGAAGCAATATCTGGCTCCAGAGAGATTGGCTCGGGTTGTTATCTTACCATGATAGCAATTTCATTGAACCCAAGAGTGGAGACAAATTCAACATTCTACATGAAAGGAACCGACCTTGGAATTGAAGCTATGAGGCAAGGTTGTTGGGTTTAAGCCGAAGCCAAGAGACCCCAGCAACAACCGAGACAGAGAACAATGACAAGCAACAGTAAATTACTTATCAATATTCTCGGGAATCAGCCCTTTACACGTTGGTGGGAGGCCCCCTTTTATAGGAAGATCAAGAGGCACTTTTTACATTCCCCTTATACCCCTGGAAATCAGGCATCATGCTCTAGACTAAACAACTTAAACTTTCTAGGGGCATTAGAGTACATTCATATGTCCTGGTGTGAATGCGTAGACCAGTAACTCCGTCCTTGACTCGGTTTGGACCTGGTCCACGCCGCCTTCACCGCGCCTCTAGTGACCTTCATTGCCTTCACCACCTGGCGCATTCCCGTCGGCTTCACCATCAAACGCCTGTTCGGCAGAGCGGTGCCTTCTCCTGCTCGGAGAGGAACGGACTGCCATGCCATCACCCAACCTTGCCTCAAGACCTGTAAAAATGAGCCGATCATACGCAATATTTGATCATTGCCTTCGCATTCTCATAAAGGCAAGTTAGGGTAGCGAAGGCAACGGGAGACCATACAATGCCTTCGCGTGGGCTGTAACTCGTTCGTTGGTACCGGAGGCGACGCATTGCCTATCGGTGTCTGATAACCCGGCGAAGGCAATGGCCTTTTAACCGCCAACGGCGAAGGCAATTGACTTGGGACTACAGGCAAAAAATCGGGTGAAGGTGTTTCCTGGACATGCCAATCCCCCAACAGTAGCCCCTCGCGGACGAGGGCTTTCTCCAACAGGCCGATGTCCTCGAAAACTTAGGATTGCCTTCGCCTGTTCTAGAGAAACGTCTCCTCCCGTTGGAGTAAGTCCCGAGTCGTTATCTTCGCTCCTGAATTTGGCTTCGCATTTGTCACTTTTGATTTTCCATGATTTATTTTTATTCTTATTTCTCTAGGCCTTTTCGATTTCCGAGCCACGATAACGGTCGATTTTTACTGCCCTATAAATAGGACCGAAGGGGGTCCCCCCTTTTTACCTTTCTTCGCTTTCGCTGTCAATCGCTTTCAGCTGCGAATACTTCTTCGCTCGCTTGGGTCGTGAGCTGTCGTTTGCTTTCGTGTTCGGGTCGTCTTCTCTTCTGAGGCAGTTTTTGCAAGTAAGACTCTCTTCATATTTTGACACATTCTATCGAATTTTCTTCGCTTAGGTAATAACATTCGTTATCATTCCTGTAGCGGCGCGCATCAAGCAAACTGCTATTCTCATTGATATGGCTGGCGAAGGCAGCCCCGATGCCCAACAAGCGGGATCTCCTCACCGTGGTTTGGACGATGCTGAAGCTACTCGTCTTGCTCAACAGATTGAGGAAGAGACACCGAATGTGGGGGAGGATTCTGGCGAAGATCATTCTGGTGATGAGGAAGCTGGCGAAGAAGAAAATTTGGATGACGTCGAGGCCGACGTTGAGGAGTTAGTGGATACCAGTGGCAAGAAGGAAAAAACGCTCGTCTTCGGGAAATCCAAGGTTGGAGTTCGTGACATTAAGTTCTACGAGGAGAAAGGGTATTTCCCTAAGGGTTGGGGTCGAGCTCCTGGTAATGATACCACGCCTAACCCTCGCCCTGACGAAGCCGTGGTATTCACGGACTTTTTCATTACGGGCCTGAAGATGCCTATCGACAACATCATTGCCAAGATGATGGCTCCTTATGGCCTACAGTTGCATCATCTGACGCCGAATGCCATCAGCCATCTTCTTCGGTTCTTTTGGGCTGTGAAGACGCATGAGGGAGTGGTTACAGTTGATGGCTTCCTTCAGCTGTATGAGGGTCATAATCAGAGCAAATCATCTGAAGTTGATGGTGAGCTATTCATGCCAGATTTTGGGTGTGTGACTTTCACGGGTCATCGCCGGGGGAGTCATTTTGCGAAGGTAGAAACTTCCTTCGCTCAGAGAAACAAATGGACCAAAGACTGGCAAAGGAACTGGTTTTATGTCAGGGTGCCTTCGGAGGAGAAGATCATGGAAGATGGGACGAAGTCTGTTAGTTACCCTCTGCACAGCCATATAGACTGGCTCAAGTTTGTTTCGTGCCCAACTTTCGATGCGGAAAGCGCTGGGTTTTCCGAGTGTTGGAAACCTTTTCAGACGGCTTCGCAGACGATTTGCAGCCGTGACCTGATTGAAGAAGGCATTGCTGCTGATCTTGCTTGTGGAATTTATCCCCTGTCAGCCGGTTGGGGGCCTTTTGAGGTTGAATGGAAGGGTTTGAAAGAGCACTCAAAGGTTTGTTTTCCCCGCTTCGGAGCTCACCTTCCCGAAGGTATGTCTGCGGCGGCTTTTGTTGCTGAGGTGGAGCAACGAGCCAATGACATTCTCGGATTGTATAACACCAAGGAGCATCGTAGCTCCGAAGACAAGTTTGTCCATGTCAGGATCAATCGTGTCTTTGAGGAGTTAGGGATCTCCTACGGCGAACGCGAGGTTCCCGTTTCTACCAGGGAGAAGAAACACTACTACAGCAGGAGCATCACAGGCGGTTCGGTTGCCCACATCACAGGCGGTTTTCAAAAGTGGCGCTGGTTAAGTGGCGCTGATAATCCCTTTTTCACAGTCGGTTTTTAACCGGCTGTGAAAATCGATTTTCACAGCCGGTTTACGTTATGAACCGGCTGTGAAAATCAGTTTCACAGCCGGTTTTGAACCTTCGAAACCTGCTGCGTCAGGCGTTATCACAGCCGGTTTTTTGCCAAAAAACCGGCTGTGAAAGTGCCTTTTCACAGCCGGTTTTCTTCCAACCAAAACTGGCTGTGAAAGGGCATTTTCACAGCTGGTTTTCTGCAAATCAAAACCGGCTGTGAAACTCTTTTTCACAGCCGGTGTGAACCGGCTGTGATATGTTTTTCCAGAATAAAAAAAATAATTAAAATGTCTCAATTTTCACAGCACAATAATTCACAAATATATAATGCATTAATATTACTTTTCAGATCGAACTAACTGTTTATACATGGACGACCTACCTAACTATTAGTTGTAGGATCAACTGATCCATAATCCGTTCTGCTACTTATTTACTATCTTACAACAGACACAGATCCAAGAAGTGAAAAGCAATAACCTGTAAACTTTCAAAATCATATAGTGCAGAGTTCTTCCACCTTCATGATTTCTTTTCCCCGCGCGTCATTTTCCCTTTGCCCATCCGTCATCCTCCTGCAGGCAGTGCCGGCACAGCAGCGCCGCTTCCTTGTCTGCACCGGCAATGATAAGAATTGATAGTTTGTGGAGAATACTCGGAAATTGCAGGTACCAACAGTATATTAAACTTCAATTTTCCTACTAACCCACCATCAAGAATTACTCGGTGTTGTTGCACAATTCATCACAGCTATGTTGTCACAAACAATTCAATTACATGCACGACCAAGTAGTCTTTCAAGAAAATGTGTAAGTACGGATAATATAAAAGGTGCAATTTGCTTACTAAATACCAAGCCATGTGCTATAAATCATGGTGCTATAAATCAGTGGGTCTAGGAAAGACATCTCACGAAGATTTTAATAAGCACATCCAGAACTACATACTTCAAACTATCATGTTACATGTAAAATTCAGTGCCAGTCAAGGATCAAAAGCAAAGACATAAAAAAAAGTTCACAGGAGTGAGGTATGCTTCAGCGTATGTATTCATCATAAGAAAAAGCCTGGCAAAAAATGCATATTTCTCCCTGCCACATCTAACATAAGCACCCATCTATCTCTACTTATCTGCTCCTCATCCAGTATATATTATCACACTTTAATTTTGGCTTATCCTTGCGTAATGAAATTATAGTAGGACAAAACAGAAAATGGATTTGGTAGCATGCTGAAGCTAAGACAGAATTACTATGTGTCTCATGTGCAAGGACAAAACAATAAATTCATAGTAGAGTCACTGCATCAGATCAAAGGTGACTGATTTTGATGCGGCTACCTCTAATTCGTAAGTTTTCTTCCTTATCCTAACTTAATAGATGTTAACCATCTATTACTTATCATGATCCAAAAATAAAATCTAGCCTCTCACTTTGCTGGAAAACATTAAGTACTAAGAAATAAAAATATAATAATGGAGAAAAGAGAGCACACAACTTACCTTGGTTTTCTCGGTATGGACGATGGGTCTAGCAGCACCAATGCTCAGATAGCATTGGTTGCTGAGGAGAAGCAATGGTCACTGCAACCGACCTGATCCATGGACTTGTCAGGCCGCATCCCTGCTTTGCATTGCTACCGGCAGCCCACACACCTAGCCACCAAGCTAATTTCAACAGAACATGTCAGAAATTTAGAGCAAAAACATATAGACAGTTCACCAGTTTACCAATTCAGCTAAGTAATCCAAATCATGAATAACCAAAAAGATGTGCCTGGATTGGAGCTCATGATATATCCAGTTTAGTCAAATTGAACATCGGTCCTCAGTTTTTGCTTTTGAAAATCAATATCAGGATACACTACCTATGTACATGGCTCTCCTACTAAACCTAATACAGAGCACAAAGAAGAAAATGTAGATTATAATTATGGGCAAAGTATATGTAGAAGTTCAAGCTAAAATGTCAGTACTCCTAGATCCGTTATTTTCTGCAAGCATATAATTTAGAATCAATGGGCACAAGGAAAATGACAAATGACCAATGTATTAGCAGGTTCTTAGCGATTTGATTTTATATTAGCAGTAGAGAAGGATGCCATTGAGTTGCAGCATTACAGCATTTTTGCTCTGAAAAAAATAAGGAACTAACAACCATAAGATCAAAATTGGAGATTAGTTTTTAATAGAAGAATGGTAATCAAGTTCCTGGCTATCTAATTTTAAATTCAGAGAACTCATTCAGTGACAGGACAAACTGGCAATAAAGAGCACATAGCTGCTCTGAATATCCAGTGCTGGAAATAATCCAAATGGACCTGGAAACATCATTTATATGTTGCAATGTTAATCGTTACTTATACCGCAACTCCTGGTTTTTTTTAGTCTCAAGCATTATTGCTTCAATATGATAGCAGATATTATCAAGAGGACTCATAAAAAGTGTCCCAGCAGATAACAAAGACTCAGGAAAGATATACATATATGTAAATTGATAAATCTCATACATCACATTCTAATATTCAGTAGATACCTAGATGTTTACCAGGAGGTTCGATAGAAAATAATTTAGATGTTTCCTAAGTAGTTTCACAAATTAGTATCTTGGACAGTTGGACTGAACTTGTAGGATTCAATGATGCATTCTGATAATTATTTTACTATCTTGCTGCAGGCACAAATGAAGAACATGAAAGTAATAACCAGCAAATTCGTAATATATTTTCTGGTGCATAGTTTGCCTATTGCCATGGCGTAATCTGCAAACAAAAGTCACTGTTCAAGATATGTTGCCAAAGTAAACTATTTCACCTATGTTTCACTATTGCATAATGGTGGTGATTACCAATATTCCAAATTTATGCTGCATCAATGCCTAAACACTTGTCCCATATCAGATAGATAACAACTGAATGTTGTATGGTTTTACCATGTCCAACTGAATAATTGTGTCATTTGTTATCTAATCTTTTAATTTATGGACAAGTGATAATTTCAACTGACAAGCTCTCAGTGTATACCAATGTGATTCAGTTATGGACAATGCTTTATCAACAAAGGTGGCTACCCTATACTGTTGGCTGCCAAAATTGATTCAGTGAAATACCAATGTGATAGAACAAATTAAACATGTCTTCATCTCATTCAAATCAGAAACCATTTACACAACATGTATACACTGCCTAGTAGACAACAAAATTAGTAACTTCCTCAAGCTTTAGTACAATTGCAGGGATTATGGCACGCTTAACAGCAACATGGAGCATGAACCACCATGAATCGGGCAGTCCAATTGAGAAATTAGGCACGGGGATCTAGGGTTTGAGGAGAGTTAGGGCAAGCGAGGAACAAACCTGCATCCAGTGGTGGCGCATCGGCGCGGAGGTGGGAAGGGGCAGCGACGCCATCGCCAAGCCGGAGCTTCCACGGCCGCCTTGTCGCAGGCCTCGAACCCCTTTCCCCATGAGAGCAGGAAGCGGTCGCGGGCGGGGCGGCGCGGCGCGGTCGCGGGCGGTGGGGGGCGCGGGCGCG
>CM014278.1:32306706-32318572 GCA_004135705.1 Alloteropsis semialata
AATAGCTTTTCATCTCCTATCTCTCATCTACGTACATGCATTCCAAAAGTATTTTTCTAATTTCCTTGTTTACGTGAATGTGTATGCATGGACGGATGGCTATGGGGGAGCTTGCCATCAGAGGGACCGTCCATTCGCCTGCTGACGCCGACGTCAACTCCGTCATGCTGCTCGCCCTCGCCGACATGCTGCGTTCATTCGGCGTCCGGAAATCACCACGATCCGGCTGGAGATCGCCAAATCCGACATGCAAGATCGCATCTACGGGCTGCTCGCCGACTTCGTCAAATCGATCTGCTCTTCCCGCACACACACATAAGACAGGGAAGAATCTATTTTATTTATTCTTCTACGACAGATCCTATCCACATGTTGATTTTATCCGTGGCATTGATTATACTAATCCGTTCTTCCTTTACATCTGTGCATGCATGTGGTCCTCTGCACATCACCGTGATGCATGTGGCGAGCTGCTGAGTTGCCGAATTATCGAGTCGTCGGGTCTTCGAACAGCGCGGCCCAGGACTCCCGTCGCACACGCCGACCATCCGACTCCGACGTACACTCGAACTGCTCGCCGACTTCTCGGTGCAACTCACCGAATCCACCAAGCGGATACGCCGGCTCCCTGCTCGCCGACTAGCCGACTTCATCAGCATCCACCCACTTGGCCACGACGGCCAGACGACGCTCAAGGGCTCGTCAGCCCACACGCGAGGACGACTCGTCGATTATTCGACTCGGACACCACGTCCATGCATGGAGGATACGATGGCCAAGCTGCCGTGGTCATGGATGCGCGCATGCGTGCATAGAAGAGCACCTACGTGCGGACGCCGTGTCGTCGCTCGGGACTTCAGCATCGGCTTGACGAGCCAATCTCGACGACTCGGCGGCAAGCTGCACCACTCGACCTTGCGCTCGACCTCCTCGGAAGCAAGCAAACCTATGCATGGAGGACCATGAAGCTGTACTGATCAGCGCCGACTCCCCGAGTCCACCATGAGTGCGCTGGCTATGAGTCCGACTCGCCAACTTCATCAACGACTTGCTGCTCCTGCACGACGATCAAGACGACAACCTCGTCCACTCGGATACGACGCCCATCAATTCTCCGACTCGATTACAAATCAAGCTAAGTCATACTTTAATATTTTCACAATATTTTTCGGTCACCGCGTATGTCTCCATGATCATCGCCGACTACCTTTGGTTTGTTCCCGACTGCTTATACAGCCCGAGCGCTACAAGAGCAGTCGGGCAACACCTAACGGACGCATATTGCATTTTTCTCCATCGTTTATTTTTTTTCCACTCTTGTACAAGTCGCTAAAGTACTTGGGAAGCACACGCCTTAATCCGTGAAACCTCGACTCTTCCGTACGCCTACACTCCTACGCGTGCATGCGGCCCAGCTCCCTGCGCTATGGACTACGGCTATCGGGGATCAGGTGCATAAACGTAACAGGATAACTACCCGAGGAAATTAATAGACTTAAAGAGTTGAAAGTAGAAATTCTATTACATACAGCGCCGAATGTTTTTCTCCAGAATTAGTGTTTGCTACACCATATACTACCTATCCTTCATATCTTCATTGCAGGGCACAGGTTTGGATCCCGAGCTTGCCTGTTACGCTCGGGGGCTGGACCACTCCAGCATCGCCGCCAGCTGAGTACTCGAGTCAGTCAGTACTCGGGCTGGTACTACGCTCCACGACGGTCGCTAGCCGAGTGCTTTGCAGCACTCGGGCTGGCGCTACACTCCACGACGGTCGCTAGCAGAGTGCTTTGCAGCACTCGGGCTGGCGCTATGCTCCACGACGATCGTTAGCCGAGTGCTTTGCAGCACTCGGGCTGGCGCTACACTCCACAAGGATCGCTAGCTGAGTGCTTTTGAGTACTGGGCTGGCGCTACCGCATGACGAGGAAGACGAAGACTACTCGGCGTGCCTCGGACGGCTCGACTCGGCCCTCGCGCTCGGGGGCTGGGCGCCGCGAAGACTACTCGGCGTGCCTCGGACGGCTCGACTCGGCCCTCGCGCTCGGGGGCTGGGCGCCGCGACGACTACTCGGCGTGCTTCAGCCCTCACGCTCGGGGGCTGGCGCCGGGACGACTACTCGGCGTGGTCAGCCCTCACGCTCGGGGGCTGGCGCCGGGACGACTACTCGGCGTGCTCAGCCCTCACGCTCGGGGACTGGCGCCGGGACGACTACTCGGCGTGCCCAGCCCTCACGCTCGGGGGCTGGCGCCGGGACGACTACTCGGCGTGCTCAGCCCTCACGCTCGGGGGCTGGCGCCGGGACGACTACTCGGCGTGCTCAGCCCTCACGCTCGGGGGCTGGCGCCGGGACGACCACTCGGCGTGTCTCTCAGGATTCCGCCGGCCCTCACACTCGGGGGCTGGACGCCGAAATTAACGCCGGATGATTTGGCCAGATGCTCCTTGACTAACCCTTGGACCGATTCCTTCGGAATCGCTTCAAGGCTCGGGGGCTACGGCCAATGGACGCACCTCGCGGCGCATCCGTTGATCATTCGGTGACCTCAGAAGAAGGCTACTAACCCTTGGACCGATTCCTTCGGAATCGCTTCAAGGCTCGGGGGCTACGGCCAACGGACGCACCTCGCGGCGCATCCGTTGCAGACAGCTCTTTTCTCTCCAGTATCACGCGGTTTCGCTTCCAACTGCAGCAGGCTCGACGCTCGTCAGACAGCACGACCTCGCCGACTTGTCTCTCAACCACGTACTACTCGGGGGCTTGTCGGGGGTAGACCCCCAGGGGTACCCAGAAGGCGGATTGGCCCAACCAGCAAGGGGCGGCTCAATCCGAGTGCAACTGGATCGGTTTGTCAGACTGGGTGGCCCACCAATCGGGAGGCCCACCAGTCGGACGAGCCGGATGGGCGTGACGGCGCGCGCGGCAAGGAAGCAGGCGGCGTACTCCGCAAGAAGCTTGGAGATCAAGATAAACTAGCCGGAATTATAGGGAAAGATATCTGTAATCGTTATAGGATCGCATCCTTGTATTTCGGGTAGGTTACGATCTCTAGCCGACTTGTAACTCAAGGCAGCCGGACTATATAAGGCGCCTTGAGACCC
The DNA here is from genome assembly GCA_004135705.1 of Alloteropsis semialata. Taxonomy (NCBI): domain Eukaryota; kingdom Viridiplantae; phylum Streptophyta; class Magnoliopsida; order Poales; family Poaceae; genus Alloteropsis; species Alloteropsis semialata. The sequence goes on from CM014278.1 coordinate 32,309,810, forward strand.
CCCTCCAGAACACGACATTACGAGCAATCGTTCAACCTAGGACAGAACCCAACTACGGAGATCCTTCAGGAACTTCATACACAGCAATACAATCACCCCCAACACAGGACGTAGGGTATTACGTCATCTCGACGGCCCGAACCTGTTCAATCCTTGCGTCTTGTGTTACCATCGGCTTCTGATCCTCGATCTGTCCCTCAACAAATCAACCACGTAGGCTACCCTGTGTGGACTGCCGGGTCCAAACATCCGACACTACTTTGAACTAGAATTCAAAGTAGAAAGAGCTGGGGTTGATGAAAATGGGGAGGAGGCTATTTTTGAGTGGACTGGTGAGAACCTGATAGAAGAAGAGGAAGAAAGGGAACAAGAGGATGAGGAACCAAGCATGGACAGAGGGGCAAAAAGAAGGAAGAGCAGTGAAGAATTTAAAACTGGGAAGATTAGTGAGGAGTGGGATACTGATGAGCTAAAGGAGAGGATCCAGAACATGAATAAGGAGGAGTTTAATAGTTTTTTGGAGGCCAAAGCAAAGGAGATCATGGATATGGCGGTTACGAAAACAATTAGCGAGACAGCTGATAGGGTGATGGAGGAAGATACTGATGATGTGCGCTTGAAGGAGGGGGAGAGTGGAGACAGGGTCACCAGGAAAGGACAATGGACAGACAAGAATGAGAAGAAAATGATGAGGGAGGAGGCTGCTGTTCCTGAAGCCTTGCTCACGCCTTCGAGGTGCAGCCCGCGCTTGGTGAACTCGCTGGACGAGCACACCTTGTCCAAGGCTGCCAGGAGGGCTGCACAGCGAAACTTGGAGAGCAAAGACGGTAATATACCAAACAACTCAGCTAGTTTTCCTAATTTTGTTGATGCAGTTTTAAATATCCAGCAGTTGGGGGTTAGTGTGGGGGATGAGAGGGGTAAAGGTTTAGAAGAGATTAGAAGTTTAATTTCAACAGTACATAGGCCCCCTCGTGTAGATGTTTTTTATGATGAGGAAATAGAATCGGTTTTAGAGGAGAGCGAGGAAGAGAGTTTAGAAGAGATAGAGAGCACGGCAATTAAAAATCTGTGTGGAGAGTTGTTAGAAGAGGTGTTTGATGATGACAGCTATCACCTAAGTAGTGAGTATAAGGCTGCATCAAAGATACACAAGAGACGCGCTAAGTCGCGAAAGAAAAAAGCCTGCAAAATCGCTGTGAACCGAATAATTAAAGAGGTGTCCAGATGAAAGGAATTTTCTGGAATAGCAGAGGTCTTAGGGACTTGGCTAAATGTAGGTTTATTTCGGATAATGTGAAAGAGCAGAACTTAGATTTCATTGCTCTTTTGGAAACAGGAAAGAAAGATTTCAACCAAACAGCGCTTAATAATTTTTGCGCGGGTCGAAACTTTATTTGGCACTGGTCTGAACCGCATGGAAAATCTGGGGGAATTTTAATGGGGGTAAATCTTGATAGTTTGGATATTGGAAGCATAGAAGAAGGAGATTTCTATGTCAAATTTAAGGTGAGAAATAGGAAAGATGATTTCAAATGGGTGCTTGTAGCAGTTTATGGGGCAGCGCAACCGGAATATAAACAAGTTTTTCTAACTGAATTAGTGCACGCGTGTAGTAAAGAGAATCTGCCTATCGTACTTGGGGGGGATTTTAATATCCTCAGGAACCCAAGTGAGAAAAACAATGATAGGTTTGATGATAAATGGCCCTTCCTTTTCAATGCTATCATAGATAGCCTTGACCTTCGGGAAATCGAAATGTCGGGCCGCAAATACACGTGGGCTAATGCATTGGAGAGGCCAACGTATGAAAGACTTGATAGGGTCTTAGTGAGTACTGAATGGGAGCAGAAATTCCCACTTGCAACTGTTGTTGCATTAAGCAGGGAGATCTCGGACCATACTCCTCTTCTGTTAAACACGGGTGAAAAAGCTCAAACTAAGAAACAGCCCTTATTCAAGTTTGAGTTGAGTTGGCTCCAAAGAAAAGATTTTTTCGACATAGTGACGGATGTTTGGAAGGAAGAAAATAGAGGCAACACACCACTGCAAGTCTGGCAGAATAAGATAAGGAGGCTCCGACAGTTCCTGAGAGGCTGGGGAAAAAACATGAAAGGCGCAATGAAAAAAGAAAAGGAGGAGTTGTTAAGAAAAGCTAATGAGCTGGATGTTAAAGCCGAAACTATTCTGTTAAATCAGCAGGAGTTGGCTTTAAAACAGAACATTAAGGATAGGTTGGTTCAACTCCTAAGAGAGGAAGAGATCAATTGGTCCCAGAGAGCTAAAACAACAGATCTGCTAGAGGGAGACAATAACACAAAATACTTTCAGATGGTAGCAAATGGGAAGAGGAGGAAAACTAGAATTTTTAGGCTAGAGCAAGAAGAGGGGATAATCGAGGGGGATGAGAATCTAAAGAAATACATCACTAGCTATTACAAGGGCCTGTTTGGTCCCAGGAGAGACAGTAGCTTATCTTTAGACGAGACTTGTAGCGAGGACATTCCTCAGGTATCAACTTTAGAGAATGAAATTCTGACTGATAATTTCACGGAGAAGGAAGTAAGAGAGGCGGTCTTTCAAATGAAACACAACAAAGCGCCGGGGCCGGATGGTTTCCCAATCGAGTTCTATCAAGTTTTTTGGAATCTCATTAAAGATGACCTAATGGCCATGTTCAGAGAATTCCATAGTGGACAACTGCCTATTTTTAGTTTAAATTTCGGGATCATAACTTTGATACCGAAACTACAAGAGGTTAAGATGATCCAGCAATATAGACCGATTTGTGTGCTTAATGTGAGTTTCAAAATTATCACTAAAGTTTTGGCAAACAGATTTGCTTCAGTGGCAAATAGAATAATCAAGCCAACACAAACGGCGTTTTTGCCCGGAAGACACATTATGGAAGGGGTGGTCATTCTACATGAAACACTTCACGAAATGAGGAGGAAAAAACAGAGTGGACTCATACTGAAACTCGATTTTGAGAAAGCTTATGATAAAGTGAACTGGCCTTTTTTGCAACAAGCCCTGAGAATGAAAGGTTTCTCTCCTCTATGGTGTAAGTGGGTAGAAAACATAGTTAGTGGAGGAAGTGTGGGAGTTAAAATAAACGATGATATTGGACATTTCTTCCAAACAAGGAAAGGTTTGAGACAAGGGGACCCACTATCACCCCTGTTATTCAATGTTGTAGCCGACATGCTTGCCATTCTGATTTCTAGAGCTAGAGAAAATGAACAAATTAGAGGGCTAGTCCCACAGCTGGTAGAAGGGGGTTTATCAATCCTTCAATACGCAGATGATACTATATTGTTCATCGAGGACGACATGAATCAAGCAAAGAATCTAAAACTAATTTTGAATACCTTTGAGAAACTGTCGGGCCTAAAGATAAACTTTCATAAAAGTGAGCTTTTTTGTTTCGGAGAGGCCAAAGGGAAAGTGAGAGAATATGTAGAAATCTTCGGGTGTGAGGAGGGTGCACTACCTTTTAAGTATCTGGGTATCCCAATGAATACGTGCAAAATTAGAAATAAAGATTGGGGGCTAGTAGAGGAAAGATTTCGGAAGAAGCTTAGTAGCTGGAAAGGAAAACTTTTGTCAGCCGGAGGTAGACTAGTTCTAATCAATTCGGTTTTGTCTAGTTTACCTATGTACATGATGTCCTTCTTTAGAGTACCTAAAGGTATTTTAAAAAGACTGGACTACTACAGATCTAGATTTTTTTGGCAATGTGATGATCACAAAAAGAAATATAGACTAGTGAGGTGGGGCATCCTTCGCCAACCAAAGAGTGTAGGTGGTTTGGGGATTATTGACCTAGAGGTGCAAAATAGATGTTTACTAAGCAAGTGGCTGTCAAACCTGTTGAATGAGGATGGGATTTGGCAACAGATGCTAAGGAAAAAATATTTAGGAGAAAAACCTCTTTCTGGGTTGGGGAAAAGACCAGGGGACTCCCAATTCTGGTCGGGCTTGATGGAGATCAAAGATGATTTTATTTCTAAGGGTCACTTTAAAGTAAACAAAGGTACCCAAACTAGATTTTGGGAGGATATATGGATAGGAAAGGATTGTCTGATGAAAGTTTACCCCTCTCTTTACAATATTACTAGAAAGAAAAATGTGACAGTAGCAAATGTGCTAAGCACAGTACCCGTTAATATTTCCTTTAGAAGGGCTTTAACGGGTGCTAACCTCCAAAAATGGCTGCAGCTTATTGAGAGTATAATCGATATTAATTTAAATGATCTAGAGGATGTTTTTGTGAGTAACAACATTAAGAGAGGAAAATTATCAGTACAGTCAATGTACAGGGAGATCATGAGAGAAGGAAGGACGAGTTATAAGTGCCCTGTTTGGAGGGCTAAGCTGCCTTGTAAGATAAAGATTTTTATGTGGTATTTACAAAAGGGAGTAGTGCTGACCAAAGACAATCTAATCAAAAGAAATTGGAAAGGGAACAGGAACTGTGCCTTCTGCTGCAGAGATGAGGATGTTCAACATCTCTTTTTCGACTGTCAGTTAGCAAGGGCAATCTGGAATATAGTAGCAATCTCCTTTGGCATAAGAACTCCGACTAGTACGGGGGATTTATTTGGAGATTGGCTCAAGCTTTGGTCTAGGAATACTAGGAAGCAAATTTTGGTTGGGGTGTCGGCTCTTTGCTGGGCTATTTGGCTAAGCCGAAATGAGATTTTCTTTAAAGAAAAAATTCCTAACTCTTTCTTACAGGTAATCTTCAGAGCGACGTACTGGACAAGGAGCTGGGCGATCCTCTCTAAAGAGGAAGAGAGCAGAAACTTGAAAAACATGAGTCACAAGTTAGAGGTGGTGGTGATGGAGATTTTCAACAAGTTTGGATGGAAGCAAAGGAGCAGACTTCAAGTTTAGAATCTTGTTTCGCTTGTAATTCTGCTGCTGTGAAAGTTCTGTGAAAGTTCTGTAGGTCTAATGGCTAAAGCCTGTTGCCTTTTTTTCATCTCTGAAACTGTGGTGCCGTAGAGCTGTTAAACAGTCTAAGTGCTGATTGTATCTGTGTGTGGGCTGCACACATCCCTTCTGGGGTGATGGAGGCCGGTTAATTCCAGAATCTAAAAAAAAATCTGAAGAGCGCTGGAGTTCAAGATGAGGAATCCAGAAGCCTCTTCGAGTCGTCTTTGGGAGTGGTGGTTGAGTCTGTGTTGGGCATGTAATTGGCCTATGCTCCTGTCATGAGAGTTAGTGATATGGTTTGGCTTTGTTCTGTTTTGGCGGTTGCCAGGGTGCTGCAGTCACCTTACTGTTCTGTGAACCGATGATACGGTCTTTTAAGTAAGGCTGGGGCGTCTGGCCCTTTAACTCTTTAAATGGAGTGGTGCTCTCATGGTGTGAGCGACTGACTTGTTCTGGCTGACGTGAATCGAATCGAGTTTTTTGGGTGTTGTTGCTGAATTTTATAGACGGAAGTTGTCTGCGGCGTTGTTGAATGCACCTACCATTGTTGAATTGGAGCACAGCAGCTGAATTATTCAGAGGGACAAAGGCAGCTGAATGATGACCGCCAGTAATAAATAAATAAGTTCATATCTTTTTCTCGTTCAGCAAACCAAGTTCATATCTCGGCCCGGCCCAACTATGCTCTGGGCTTTACGGATAGTGCCGATAGCTCGGCCTGGTAGGCCTCTGGGGGCTAAGGGCTTCGTCAAAGTAGTTCAGATGCCGTTCCGCTATGCCGCCGCCGTCGCCACCGCCGCCGCCGACCCCGCCCGTGGGTGCCAGAGCAGTACGTCTTGCACGGATCAGGCCAGAGGCCGGCGATCCCAGTCGCTACACCGGCAGAGACCAGCGGCAACCTGCTGGATATGTCGCCTCCAATCCAGGTACGCATGTGCTGTTTTACCCCCTCTACTGTGGAGGCACAGGTTATAATTTCAATGCAAACTGTATTTCTCTGATAAATCATAAATATAGCACGCAGACTGTAGTTCTCTGATAAATATAGCAGACTCAGGTCCCGTGCCAGAATTTTTTTCAGAGGCCGTGCCAGAAACTTTTAGCGGATTATTGGGTGGCGATTCAGGATTTGGGGCTCCATGTCTGAATGACATGTGAGGCTACATCATTACAACCATATGTCAGCACGACACAGAGTTAAACCGCTTAAATGTCATATATGTCATATCCTGAAATTTCTGAATATAAAATGTTTCACAATACCAAATTGTAAGTTTATTGAAAAGTCAAAATATCTTAAGTTTGACCAAGTTTTACAATAAAATACTAACATTTATGATACAAATAAATATAATTAGATCCTTCATTAAATATATTTTTCATAATATGTCTACTTCGTGCCATAAATCTTTATAATCCTCTCCAAAATTTTGGTCAAACTTGAAATGGTTTAACCCTTCAAGAATGTTGGAATGATTTCCAATTTGGAATGGAGGGAGTAGGTGACTCCCAAGCAGACTACAGTGCACTGGGCCAAGACAAATTTAAACTTTGGCGGATCAAATGCAGTGCAAGTCCTTCAGACCAGAGACCACTCACCCTTTTATGATCAACATGAAAAATATTATACATATTTTACCCTTAGACTTACTAACTTCCCTACTGTTTGAATTATTGGCAAGCTCATAAAAATTTGAGTTTTCGTACAGCATGGGCTTATAGTTCATTGTCAGTCAATAAAAAAGGACGGGAAAACTTACCCAGATGAATCAGCTCATTAGCAAATCTCTATACTATATATACAACTCATCCGAAACAGCTTTATTTCTTCAGGATCAGTACATACAGGGAATCTCATCCGCTAGCATTTGATGCTACCGAGTGGGTAGTCGATTGACTATGGAATCTGTGGATTACCGAGTCAGGTGAAAACTGTATGCTATTCCTCAACAAGTGTGCATCTTCCTTGGGAGATGAGTTCATATCCACCCTTTTCCCCGGGGAATCCCCATTATTGATACAATTCAGAACCTCCACTACCTCCTTGATGGATGGTCTCGAATCCCTTTCTAACTGCAAGCACTGAAAAGCCAACTCAGCGACAAGATCTACCATTCTCTTTGTTTCGTCATCAGTCTCGTAACCGAGCTCAGGGTCAACCAGTTGCTCAACTCCATGGCTCTGAATTCTGTTGATAGCCATGTTGGCCAAGTTAATCTCACTGTGGCTCCTGCTCATGTCAACAGCTGGTTTTGAGGATATGAGCTCAACCAATACAACACCGAAGCTGTACACATCGCTTTTATCAGTTAGCTTGTAACACTGGTGGTACACTGGGTCGACATAGCCTGGTGTTCCCTGTGGGACAGTTGAGACATGGGTGACTTCAAGAGGGTACAGACGTGACAACCCGAAGTCGGCAACTTTGACGTGGAAGCTGTTGTCCAGTAATATGTTGTTTGTCTTAACATCACGGTGTATGATTTCAACTGCATGGAGGTATGCAAGTGCTTCAGCTGTTTCTATGGCAATGTTCATCCTTACAGGCCATGTGAGGCCCCGTTCTGATGCACGGGGTCCATGAAGATGGTCTGCAACCGTCCCATTAGGGATGTACTCGTACACGAGCATAAGGTCACGGCTGCTACGAGATGTGCATCCATATAGGATGACTAAGTTCCGGTGGAGGAGACGGGACAAGATGTCTACCTCATTTATGAATTGCTCGACCCGTTTGTAGTTGTTCTTGTAAAGGCGCTTAACTGCGACTACTCTTCCATCCCGAAGTTTTCCTGAAGGATAAGAAGTCCCCTTGTCATTACAAAGTCAATAGGAACAAGATACTTATCAAACAATACTGTTATCATTTGCAGTTTTCACATGTTAATGAAGAATGAAGAAATGCAGACTGCAGGTTTAAGATTGACAAGGGAATTCAGCAAACATGTCTTCCCACCTCTGTAAACAGTTCCAAAACCACCATCACCAAGTTCCCTTGAGTCACTAAATCCATCAGTAGCTTCTTCAAGTTCCTCATAAGTGAAAATGTGGGGTGAGCCACCCAACTCAAGGTCTTTGCTGTATGATTGCATTGAAGATTCACTACGCATGAAGCCATTTGGAGCTCTAGCTTGTTTCCTCTTCTTGCGCTTGTGCCAGACAAAATAAATGAGGAGGCATGCTACCAATAGACTCCCGACTCCTACTCCAAGTACTGCCCATAATAGTATTTATAACATTAGCAATATGCAGTAGCAAATTGATCCTAGAGATTCTGCAACATGGGATGCTACAAACATTGGGTAGTGCTGGAAAGTGAGATCGAATACAATGGAGATTAATGCAGCCTGAGGGCTGATACTCACCAACTTTGACTACAGTTCTGTTTCTGCTTTTTCCTCCTGCATAAGAATAGTCACTGTGAATAGCTTACCACTTAAAATGTAATATTGTGCAGTTTAAATTAGTACTATGAAAACTTTGCCAGGTTTGGTCTATAGCTGAACTCCCTTGATGATTGGAAGATAAGATATGGAACCGTATATGAGAGCAGACTAAAGCCTACAAGAAAAGGAAAAGAAACTAGGAAAAAAGAGTGTACAATTAAACACGGACAACATAAGTCTTTGATATACTATTGATGACCAGAAATACTGCACCGTTTTGGATCTCTGTGTGGCATGAGAACATAAGCCTTTACAATATCAATGTGCTCGCAGATACTACATAGTGAAATTTGCAAAGGCAATCTGGAGGGCTGTTCATATTGCTACTGGTATCGACCCACCCAAATCAGTATCCCATATGTTAGGGAATTGGCTT
>CM014278.1:32319572-32344852 GCA_004135705.1 Alloteropsis semialata
CAAAAAACACAATTTATGGTACAGCCAGCTAAATAGGCAGCTCTACAATGTGTTGTCTATGTAATATTTAAGACCTCCTCTTGATTGTGTTGTTTTGCCTAGAAGCATGGGTTGAAGTAGTAGACGAGATAGTAGACAGTCTCATACTCTTTTCTCATTTAATGATGACCACGCCAGCTCATCTTGTTTATGTGAACTAAGACAAACGAATGTTGTCTAACTATTATAGTGGCCCTCTGTTTACGGTCCTATTTGTGCGTTGCTACGGGCTACGGTCAACTGGCCAAACAAGTAATTCTCTCTATTAACATTAATTGTCATCATATGGAATATTTGTAACGGTTGTAATAGAGACATACATTCTCTTAAAGAGAGTCACAAATAATTGTACTTATATATTTAGTAATGAAAGGCGCAAGTTCATCATCTTTCTATTGTCCACACTTCTCGCCCCGGCCACCACCCTTAGAGCAACTTCAGCAATACCCTCTAAACAAGCCCTCTATTTTTTTTTAAGTATGGGCTGCTTCTATTTTGTAGGGACTTAATGTTTCCTCCCGACTCCAGCAATGTGAAAGGAATTGTCGGAGTTATCGTCCAGCAGTCCACCCGGGGTACCCAGATGGTAGATTTGTAGGCAAAGGGCAATTGCAGGACTAGGGAGCTCGAGGTAACACATGGACATAGGTATTATACAGGTTTGGGCTACCCGGAGGTATAATACCCTACGTCCTGTGCTCGGAGGTCTTGTATTGATCTGCTCAGCATGGTTCCAGAGAACGACGGCGAGTTTGGGATTACAATAGGATGAAAGATGACGTAGAGTTGAATGAATGAAGGGGTCGGCCTAGGGTTTACAACTCGGTTATCTCTAAATATATCTGGCTCTGACTAAGAAACTAATCTGAGTCGGTTGCCGTGTTATCTCCGTGATGCCCGGGTAGGACCCAAGCGTATCGCCTCATGCCTTGCGGGCTAAGTCTTCTCCAATTTTATCCATCAAGAAGAGGAACCTCGTGGGACCGGCTTGGGGTCGGCCCACATCCTTGTCAGATGTGGGCCCAGGCTGACTACATACCCGGTCGGTAGTGGGCCTAGGGGTACCCATATCCCAGAAGTCCCCGAGCAACGTGCAGGCGCGTGTCGGAGTGCTGATAAAGAAGCGAAGCCTCCACAGTCGGCTGAAGCATCTTGGTCGGCAGGCCGACACAAGGGTGGGCGGTGCTCAAGAAAGAAAACCACAGGCCGTCGGTGATGACCCTGGACAGACCCGGGGGCGGAGCCCCAAGTGGCGTGATACTAAGTGGTGGCCGAGTCGAACACCATAAGGGATTGCACCACTTTAAGAAAGTGACACATCCTTGATGGGCATATGGAGAGCGACGCAAGGAGCTCTCCATTTGAAGTAGTCCCCGAGCATTGGGCCGACTAGAATAGTCGGGCTAATGGTCAAAAAATGAGTTATCACCGAGCATCGAGGCGGATAGGCCGCCCAAAGGATAAGATTACCACGGGTGTCGGAACATGCCGCGACAAGAACAGTATTCACGTGAACGCACAGAGCGTACCCGTGGTCATATGAAGCCGAAGATGATAAGGGCGGACTGAGCGCCTCGAAGGGAGGAGCTGCTGCGCGGCGCAGAGCTCACGCGCTGGACAGTGCGACCGGGGTCACATGCGAACATTTAGCTCAGGGCTATAAATACATGCCAAGGCTTGGAGCCGTGCGCGCATCAAAATATAGGCATATGACCCACCAAGTTTGAACATGTTGGGGACTTACTATTGGGTTCATCCACCGGGGAGAAATCGTAGGGACTTAAGAGCTTGGTGCTAGAAGAGTGCTTGCGAAGATCTTGAGGTGTTGATCAGCTTTTGGATGCTTTCCTATTGTCTCTTAGCATTGCATTGGGCCAAGGGTCTTGAAGGGTGAAATGCTTTGTAGAGCCAAGGGAAACCTAGAGGCATTCGCATACAACCCTCAAGTGGGGTTAACTCGTCGTTGGTCGCCATGGTGCTACAAGAGAGCTTGCGATGAGCTCATGTCGACCAAGCTTGCTACGGATGTAGCACTGAGCGCACCGGTGAGTGCCCCAAGATGTCATTTGGATGGTTAATGCCTTTTGTCCTTGTGACCGGCCTGTGACCGATTCTTCTTGTAACTGTATAGCTTTCCACTGAATCCTTCAGCACAGTATAGTTGAAGATGGAATTTCTGTATTCCCTGGCCCAAAGGCCATCTTGCTAGCATAGGTCCAAAAGTAGGTTCGCAAGTAAGCTTTCAGCGCCGAGTCACAGAGACTCATTGACCATAGTCAGAGCGCCGAGTCCCCGAGCATCGGGACTGGCCGAGTCGCGGAGACCCGTTGACTGGAGTCAAAACGCCGAGTCCCCGAGCGTCGGGGCTGGCCGAGTCCGGAGACCCGTTGACCGGAGTCAGAGCGCCGAGTCCCCGAGCGTCGGGGCTGGCCGAGTCCGGAGACCCGTTGACCGGAGTCAGGGCGCCGAGTCCCCGAGCGTCGGGGCTGGCCGAGTCCGGAGACCCGTTGACCGGAGTCAAAGCGCCGAGTCCCCGAGCGTCAGGGCTGGCCGAGTACTTTAGGCAAAGAGCCATTGGCGCGCAGACAACCGTTGTCCCGCAGTTAACGGAACTTTCGCGGATTCCATCTGTGAGTTACGGCGCCATTAGGGTAATTCGGATCGGCGAAAAGGGGATAAATCGGATCTGTTCACCGGCGGTTTTTACCACAGTCATTTCCAAATCAAAAATCATCCCGCACCTTCACCACCACTTAGCACCGCCGTGAGTGCGATTCTTCCCCCGTGCCCTCGCCGCCGCCGGAGTTCGAGCGCCGCCGTTGCCACTGCACGTCCGTGACGCGCTTCGAACATTTGGAGGAGATGGCGGACCCCAAGGCCTCGCTGGACGCATCGGCGTCGGGAGAGGAGGAGCCGCGGGCGGCGGGGACGGCCGACGCGGCCATCTCTGCGGGCCGTAGTGACACTGGCGTGGAGAAGGTGGTGGGGCCCTCCACGGGCCAATCCAAGGTCACGAGTGATGCCGCCGCCGCCGGAGGCGGTGGTACTGCGGCGTCGGCGGCCGCCGCCGGGGCGGACGCTAAGGGGAAGGCGGTGGCATCTTCTGACGAGGTCATGGAGCTGACCTCCATGCCTGGAGGAGTGCCACCCCAAGAACCGGCTTGGGGCCAATCCTCCATGACCGAGGAGAGGCTCCAGGACATGGTGCGGCGGGGCGTGCTCGGGCCGCGGGAGGTGCTGCAGTGGCGGCCCCCTAGGGATGACGCCCGGCCGTGGGAGCGCTCGGAGACTGAGATGGCCGTCTTCGCGCCCTTCTTCGTGCGGATATTCAGACTGCCCACGGGGGACTTCTTCCGAGGTCTGCTGCATTTCTATGGTGTGGAGTTAACTCATCTTAACCCGCATCTATTCTGTTGATTTCTGTATTTATCCATCTCTGTGAGGCCTTTCTTGGGATTTCGCCGCATTTTGGTCTGTGGCGGCGCCGTTACAAGATGAAGCCTGTTGGCGAAGATGCCGGAAAGGGTCCGGCTGGGATCACCGGAGGGGCCGGGTTCTCTTTGAGGCCCGGCATGTCCAAGAAATATTTTGTCTTGGACATGAACGACTCCAACAAGAATTGGCGGTCTGAGTGGTTCTATGTTGCGAACCATCCCCCTGCTCTGCCTACTCGGACTGGGCACCGGCCAGAGAAGAAGGGCAAATGGGACTCACTCCCAGAAGGTGAGGAGCTGAGGGAGGCCAACGAGCTGCTGCAGATGATTGCTGAGGTGAAGGAGAGGAAGTTGACCACAGTAGCGGTTATGATCTCATTCGTCCGGCGTCTGACGCAGCCCATCAAGGACTGGGTGCATCCTGGGTATGAGTTCTCCGGCGGCAAGGACCCGACACAGGAGCAGGTCCACACAGTATCCATCCCTGAAATGATGGAGAGGATCTCTGGCTACATGCGAGGCGAGATCTTCAACGAGGGGACACCTGTCCCTTTTTCTTTGCACAATCCGCCTCCACCGGTCGGTACTCTTGTTGCTTGTATGCTGTATATTTGGTAGCTCAACTGGTCTACTTTGTCTATACAATTTTCTGTTCTGTTGCTGTTTGGTTGTCTTGCAGGAGCGAGCAGTGAAATACTACCGCCCGGCTCCCCTGCCCGAGGGCGATGTCAGGTTGGAGAAGCTCATGTCGGTGGAGGAGGCAGCCCAAGCTCCTCGTGTCGTGGATGAGGGGCAGGCCGAGTGGGAGGTTGTCGACTTCATCTTGGCTCCCCAGGAGGAGTTGGATGACGGCCAGGTGGCCCAGGTGCCTGCTGCTGGCTCAGGGAGGCCAACGCGCCAGGCTGTGCGCAAGGTGACCCACTCTCAGAGGGCGGCTCGGGGGCGTCTCCCAAGCCACCGCCGAAGTTGGGGTATGCTGCCCGGGCCGAGGCCGAGGCGAAGAGGAAGAGGAAGGTGCCGTCCTTGACGAGCGAGGCAGAAGATGGGTCCGATGGGTCACCCTCAGGCCCTGATCTCGAGCAACCTGCCTGGGAGATTGCGAGGGGCCAAGGGAGCCTCTTTGCCCAGCCGGAGCTATGGCCGAACTCGACTCTGCTGCCGAGCCAGACGCCACTGCTATTACTAAAGCGGGTGAAATTTAAACGTCCATGGAAGAGCGGGTAAGTTACCTTGATGTTCCTTAAATCACACTTGGACTTGTAGAGTTCTGATTGCTGATGGATGGGTTGTAGGCTCGGGAGCCAAGGAGGTGATGCCAGCGTGTTGCCACACCTGGGGGCTGGTGGTAAGACGCCGCCAGGTCAACCTGCCACCACAGAGACGGGGTCGGGGTCCGGTGCTGCGTCGGTCCTGTCGGAGCAGATACCGGCCAGCATGCTGGAGCAACCGCGTCCGCCTAGTCCTCCATGCATCACCTTGGGATGAGTTCCCTCGTGGACGACCGGCGGGCCGAGGTGCCCGAGGCCAACGTCAAAAAGAAGGGTTCGGAGATCCTTGCAGGGGTGAAGGAGCCGACCAGCGGCCCGCCGCCACTGGAGGATACCCCGGGTGGAGATGATTGCGGTCGGGCACGGGGCCAGGCTGGAGTCTCCGGAGTTGACTTTGGAGCAGTGACTGGAGCTCGACATCGCCGATCAAGAAAGCGAGCTCCGAAAACTGCAAAATGTAGCCGGTGTCTTGGATCGCGTCGTTCAGGTATGCCTTCCTGGTACCCTAGTGTTGTTGAGGGGGCATGGTTTGACCATGTGCCTGATGTCTTGTTTGACAGGGTTTCACGACCCGAGCCGCGAAGGACCTCGACTTCAAGCGGCGGGCTTTGGAGGACTGCCAGACTTTGGCGTGGATGCAAGAGGAGAGGGTCCTTGAAGCGAACGCCACCAAGGAGTTCCTGATGAAGAAGGACAAGGAGATCACCGACGTCATGAAGACCAACGGGGAGCTGATTAATGACATGAAGGTCTTGTCAGAGGGTATGTTTTTGTACTTTGCTTGCATGTGTCTTTGCCTGAGTAACATGTACTCATGAGGCTTTCTGTGCAGAGGCGAAGAAGAAGGAGGACATGCTCCAGGGGAAGGTGGGCAAGCTGGTCGGGGCCAAGCGGAAGCTTGAGGAGGAGGTGCAGACGCTCAAGGTGGCCAACATGCGCCTGAAGGTCAATTCCGAGCACCAGGTGGAGGCCAACCAACTCTTAAAGGATCAGCACGACCAGGCCATGCATGGCGAGTATCTCTTGGCGAGTCTTCTGTGGCCTTGATCAAGCCGGAATGCTTATGCAGATGCCTTTTGCAGGCTTCGAACCGAGCTGCTGGAGCTGCGGCAGGCGGCCGAGTTCAATGCCAACTCGTTGGTGCCTGCCGAGTCAGGCCCGGCAACGTTGACGCTGGTCCAACGGCTCAGGGCCGGTCCTACCTGAGCCACCCAGTTGGTGCAGGAGACCGCGGTCGACTGCAGTAGTCGGGTCTTGGCTTTGATCCGTTTGTACTTCCCTTCGCTCAACCTCTCTCCGATCGGCGAGGGCATTCCTGAGGGCGTGTCGGACGAGCAGTTTGACACCTTGGTTGAGGAGTGCGCGCCCCTGGCTGAAGATGTAGCCAAAGAGATTGGTCTGTAAAGACAGTTGGAGATGTAAACTCTGTATTGTACTTGCGTATGTAAAGTTCTAAGTTAACTTTGAAGCTTTGATGTGCTGTAGTGTGTTGTTGGACCCTTTTCCCTGCCGACTAAGGCTTGGCGTCACCTGACTGGTCGCTGCCTTGTGCCATTTAAGTACCCTTTTTACCCGCTGACCACTGCTCACGGAGAGGATGGCTTTCCCCAGACTACACTGCTCAGCGGGGAGGCTTAGGTGTAGGGGGCGCGCGGGCTGAGCACGGAGCTCAGGGTTTCACGGTTGGGGACTCGGACCAGCCGGGTTAGCTCGGCTGTCGCCGAGGGGAACATGGGGCTGGGCAAGGACTCGGAAGTCGGAGTAAGCAGGTACTCCCTCTATGATCGTGATGAATAAAACGTTGCCTGGGTCGGACCCAGTCCTCGAGCATCAACATGGATGTCGGGTGAGAAGACAACAGCGAGCCATATAGCAAGGCGAAGACATTTTCATTAATATGAGACAAGGGATACATAGCTTGTTGTAATTTTCTACGGATAGAACTTGACGAGGTGCTCGATATTCCATACGTTCGGGACGGGGTCACCATTAGCCCACTGGAGGCTGTACGTTCCCGGTGAAACGACTTCTTTGACGATGAAAGGGCCCTCCCAGGGGGGCCGATAACTTGTGTTTGTCCTTGGAGGACATGACTCGGCGTATGGCCAAGTCGCCGACGTTGAGGGAGCGTTCCCGGACGTTCTTGTCATGATACCGTCGCACCTGCTGCTCGTGTCTGGCATCCCGGACCAGTGCAGCGAGTCGGTGTTCTTCCAGGCAGTCTATGTCGACCTGGCGGCCGATCTCCACTTCACCTTCCTGGTAGTGCTGGATGCGCGGGGCACCATGGGCGATGTCGGCTGGGAGGACGGCTTCGAGCCAGTATACTAGGAAGAAGGAGTGTATCCCGTTGCTCTGCTCTCCTATGTTCGTAGGCCCCATATGACATGGGGTACTTCTTTGGCCCACCGGCATGCATGCTTGTTGAGTCTGTCATACATGGCCTTCTTGAGCGAGTCCTGGATCATGCCATTAGCTCACTCAACCTGGCCATGGCACCTGGGGTGTGCCGTGGAGGAATAGTAGAAATCGATGCAGTTGTCCTGGCAGAAGTCCCAGAACTCGTGTCCCATGAACTCGGATCCGAGGTCGGTGACGATGCGGTTTGGGATGCCGAACCGGTGGGTGAGCTCCGCGATGAACTTGGCAGCTGTGGCGGACTTGGTGTCAGTCACCACCTTGTACTCGATCCACTTGGTAAATTTGTCGACCGCCACCAAGAGATGCTTGTATCTGCCCTGAGCAGTTTTGAAGGGGCCGACGTTGTGGAGTCCCCATATGGCGAATGGCCAAGATGGGGGAATGGTTCTCAGCGCCTGAGCCGGCAGGTGCTTTTGCTTCTGGAAGAATTGGCACTCGGTGCAGCATCGTACCAACTCTTCTGTGTCGGACAGGGCTGTTGGCTAGTAGAACCCTGCTCTGTAGGCTTTGCTGACTAAGGTTCCGGCAGCTGCATGGTTGCTGCATGTGCCCAAGTGGATATCCTGTAGGAGGCCGATGCCTTTGTCGCGGAGGACACACTTCATGAGTATGCCTGTGAAGGCGGCCTTTCTATGAACCATTGCTCCATTTCAAAGTGCACAAATTTCTCTTTCCAACGAGTCATCATTTGCCCAAAATGGATTCTGAACAAAAGAGTTATGCCTATTTTATTCCAGCACCGCAATCTGTCTCGAGCTGATTTCAGAACGCGCAGCGTCCAATGTTTTTGTCGTATTTCCTTGTATGCGTCTTCAAATTCATTGATCTTGGATGCGTTGGAATGAGAATTCCACGGAGTCTCTGAATATCCATTTTTTCTTCCTTGTACATTTCTGAACAAGTGCAGATTTTTTATGAAAACAACAGCGTCCCTTTCAATCTTGGAGATGTTAACGATCTTGGTTGCAACTTTGATCATGAATTCATGGGATTCCTTCATCATGCCTGCAAAACAATTGAGACGTACAAACTACCCCCGAAGTGACGGTCGGGAGTATAATCTAATACCAACAACCAATGACATCCCTAAGACCTTAACTTGTGGCATAATTAACCTAGCAAAAGAGAAAAATAAAAACCTAATGGGTGTGCGTGTGTGCAAAGTGAGTATGCAAATGAGAGGAAAGTATATAAACAAAGACAATATTTACACCTAGTTCTAAACACCATATTTACAACTAGGTTGCCGAATTTCTCCATAGTCATAAAGATTTGTTAACCAAGGTCAAAACACCATGTCTATCCTAAGATCAATAATTCCTTATAGCACAAGAAAAATAAAGCACATTTTAAAGCTTATAAACCGACCAGCGCAATGTAAATGCTAACAAGGCTTACAAAACTAAATGATGATGGTCCACAAACATGTCTAAACACCATGCTTAAACAAGATTGCAAAGAGGAAATGCCCATGAAGCATTAACATGGATATGAAAGCATTCATCATAAAGTTTTATGAAAGAGCCAAGCTAACAAATGCATGATGGAACGATGAAATGGATGCGAAATGCAAATGCAAAGAATTAGAAAAAAGAGCACTAGCAAATGTTGAAAAGACTTTTGATGTTGTTCCGCAATCGATTGATTCAAAAACTAATTACTTAGAGCGACAAAGCTTGGCCAGCCACTCCATAAGAAGTGAAGCACTGTTGACAAGATAACCATTCATCAAAAGAACAAATCGACCAAGCTAACAAGGTTTAGAGGAAGGGTCATGGGTATCCTATATTTTTGGCTTAAAACAACAATTTTGAAGAGAGAAGTCATGTTTAGAAAATCTACTTAAGGTGGTTGAAAACAAAAAGAAAAACAAAGGTTGTTTCATTGGGTGGAAAACAAAACCTATGGTTTTAGGATGGCTATAGGTATGAGAGATTTTCCTAAGGGTTTAGGATCTCGTAGGGAGGCTAGTCAAAGTTTTCAGTTAGGACAAGGAATAGAGATAGACTTGGCTAATCCGAATGGTGTAGCAAGCTGATCAACACAAGTCGATCCTATCCTTGTTGGCTCCGGTTTTTGGCGGGGGTGATAGGAAGGCTTAGGTGATTTTAACAAAAAGTTAGGTCAAAACAAAATATGCAATGCAATGCAAGGGTGAAGACAACATGACATGAAGTGCAACATAAGGTGGATGAACAATATGACATGACATGAATTGTGGTCTAAAAACAAAACAAAAGTTAGCCTAAGTCAACTAGCCACAAGTTTAGAATCAATGGGTGGTGTCATACTTCATATTTCTCTCTAAAAAGACACAAAGAAAAATACTCTAAACACTACTAGCAATAGGCACACAAAAGGGTCTACAAGTTTTCCAAGATCAAATAACAAAGTGCTCTCTCAATAACATTTAGATCATACAACATAAAGTTGTGGTATTTATTAGAGCAATGGTACAATGTTACTTGATGATTCGATTAAAGAGCACAATATAGACCAACATCTTATATAGATAAAAAAGATCTGGTTGCCTCCCGCAAAGCACTTCATTAAAAGTCATAGAGCTAGACTTCTCACCTCAATTATGTTCATGCGAAGCCATGGTCTTTTGTGCGAGAATCCAAAATGTCCATGCAGCTTGATGTCACCTGGTGTAATTCGTCGTGGTTTGCTTTAAACATCTTCATGTATTGAATGTCGTCGGCTTGCGTCTTCATACGCCAATGTTCTTGGGGGTCATTCTTTTGTTCTAAGCTTCTAATTTGATCATGTACGCTTGATGAAAGTATAACCCAAGCTCCTCTTCATTGTTGTCATCGTTATCTCCTCTACATTGTTCTCATCACATTGTTCCTACCTATTCTTCATGGCTTTTCCCTATGTCTAGAATAGAACATACACAAAATATAGATCTAATGAAAATTGTATGAAATTACCTTTCCAACGAGAGGTCATTCATCTTAAACGGAGTTCAAATGAAAGAGTTATGCCCATTTTACTTTAGCGTGGCGTGCTGCCCAGAAAATTTCAGAATGCACGCCTAGTTTTGTTCATAACCGCTTGTAGGAATCTCCGATTGACTTGATTCTTGATTCGTTGGAACCGGAACTTCATGGGGCTTTTAATTATCCAAAAAATATTCTGTTGTTTTCTTCAGAGGTTGTGCAGAATTTTGATGCGAACAGTACCTTCTTCTCAATTGATCTTGAGATGTTGATGATCTTGGTCTTGTTGTCTTTGGAGCGTCGCGATGTGCATCCTTAGGATTCAAGGTCATCACCATTGATTCACCAAAGAGTGGCATTCCAATGATGTGTCTTCTTTATAGTTCTTTCTTTACCCAAGGTGTCGGGATCATAAGGGGCTCTCGCGCTTTGCGTCGATGATCTGAGCGGTTTCCTTCGTTGGTAGCATCACTCAATTAGAAACTTCTTGAGCATCCTACTGGAGAAGATTGATGGTGTCATAGTGCTTCTAATCTTGTTCGCTCCAGTTTTGATCAACTTCAAATCATCATCTTTTCTGCTCCAGGCCTCCAATCATCCCTTGACATCATCATCAGCTTCTCCATTGCTTGCTGCTTCTTCTTCATCATTGAATTTCTCTTCACCCAGTAAAAAACATGTAACAAAATTATACTCCATTACAATATGCATCAAATTTCCTTTCCAACGAGTGCTTATTCACTCCAAATGGACTTTGGATGAAAGATTTATGCTTCTTTTACTCCGGCACTATGTTCTGTCCAGAGCGATTTCGGAACGTATAGTGTTGAAAGATTTTACCATAACTCCTTGCTTCGATCTCCAAAATTTATGATTCTTAATGAGTTGGAAAGAATATTTGATGGAGCTTCATATTTTTTTAATTTTCCTCCATGGTACCTCTTTGATCATGGGCGAAAAACTGGTCTCAACAGCAACCTTCCAGAGATGTTGATGATCGGATCTCACGACTTCTTTGAGGCATAATTCATCACCTATGGCTTGGACAAACAAATCTCCAAGAAATATTAGTCTTTAAAAATCAATTGATACGGTGACATACCTTGTTCATCTTTATTTGTTTTGGGTGTTAGGGAATGATGGGCCACTAACAAAAGTTAGCACCTACCACTAAAAGAGCGCATCTTCACGTAACCATCAACTTGTTTGAGCGAAATTGGACTTGTTGAAAGCCCAAGCTTAGTGTCTAGATTTCCACCTGCTTTCAAGAACACAAACAAGAAAACAAGGGTATATGCAATAATAAAAATAGGGTTAGTCCAAAAAAAATAGATAGATCACCCTAGGGTTTGAGTTGCCAATCCCCGGTAACGGCGCCAGAAAAGCTTGTTGACGGTCCTTAGACGCGCCAATTGTGAACCGCAAGTGCATGAATCATCATTGCTTTTCCCTTAGAGTATTCCATCTAAGGTTATCAATCCGTGGATCGACAATGAACTTACTAGGGTTTCCCATCTAATCTAATGGAACTATCCTAACATGAAGCATAGATTGTATATAGAGGTAAACCTTTGAGATATGAGTGAAGTGTTGGTTGATCACACCCATGAACATAGGCGAAGATAAAGAGCAACCAAAGAATAAACGAGCCTATCGCCTTTTAGTTGTAGTTCTAGCCAAATAGAGCAAGCACATCATGCATCTCATCCAAAGCAATCTTTAAACCCTTACCTCCGGTCAGCCTCCCGAGAACGCCACCCTACACGGAATCACACCCTGTTACGATGCTCCCTATCGACGTGGTTATTTACAAGGGCACGTCCACAAATGAACATGTCTAGATATCATGAAGGGTCGACACGCTAGATCTAATCGCCATGATTACATAAAGCATGCTATATAGTCTAAACCGGAATTAGATTAGGAAACAACCATATTCATGATAGGTAGAAAGCATAGAAGGAGACATTGAGTCGCTAAGAGATTGGATGACATGAAAAATATTACTCATATAATAGATGTGTTTGGATCATCACCACCGAGTACATACCATTGATGACTCCAACTAGCTCTTGAACTCCGCAATGGCACAACCATGCAGGGAGGCCATGACGGCTAGGGTTGGCCTAAGCCATCCCCTAGACAACTTCGAGAACTTGCGGTGGCCGTCGTCTCCCTTTAGTGTATGCAATAGGTTTCGCCGAGTTCTGGTCGATTGATCTGTGTGCCTCCGGGCATCGGGGCTATAAATAATCCGAGTAAACCTAAGCTCGAAGGGGAGGCCAAGGCGCAAAAAGGGCCTGGGCCAGCCAGCACAAATGGCCTGGGCCGGCTGGCCCAGGGTCCTTTTGTGGCCCCTCGGTCCCATCTTTTGTGTGCAAGCTTCTAGATCCTCTAGGAGTTCAGGTGCCAATGCATGTGGGTATTTGGACGTCGGTTGCTTCGAGATAAGAGTGGGTCTTGATAGCTTTCCAAATGTCTGCCTGATTTGCCTTGATCCCGAAGTCATCCGACCTTATTGAAAGGACCTTGATGTCGACTAGAGGGGGGGTGAATAGGCGAATCTGCAAATTACAAAAACTAATTCCAACTGTCAGCACCAAAACCGGTATTACCGGTTTCCCAAACCGGTAAAACCGGTTCCTATACAGATTGCCCTAACAAGTATAATTCCCCTCTACGAATTCTAGCACAAACCACAAATGGTGTGAAGCTTCCAGGGAGGTTTCCAAGTGTTCCAATGAAGCTCCTGCACACAGCTCAACACACCAAAGTAGATCGTAGCGGAAACACGAGTAATATGCTAGAAAAGACAATATGAGGAAAAAGCTCAAACCAAGAGACAAGAGATTTTTCTCCCGAAGTTCGGATTCACCGCTCGCACCAAGCAGCCACCACGGCACGGTGAATCCTACTCTCCGTTGAGGAAAGCTTATACGACCACCCAAGGTCAAGCTATCTCCTCCTTCCACTAAGTGACCTCTTCCCTTGCGGAGGCGAGGTGAGACCTTCACAAACGATCCCGTGGCTCACCACACAACTTGGTAGCTCACCGGGCGACGCCTAGCCGTCTAGGAGGAAGAACCTCCAAGAGTAACAAATGCTTCAACAGCTGATCGACGAAACCACAAGTGCTCAAGGAATGGATTGCTCTCCAATGCTCACACACAAGTCACTCTCTCAACCCAACTCAAGAATCTCACAAGGATAGCTCAAATCTCACAAAGAGAGGTTGGAGAGAGCTCTGCTGGCCTCTGAAAGATGTTAGGGACGCAAGGAACCAGCAGCCCCTCAATGAGGAGCTCATGGGTATAAATACCCATCCCACCAAAAAACTAGCCGTTTTTCTGTCAGAGAAAACCGGTTTCACCGGTTACCAAAACCGGTTTCACCGGATTTCAAACAAACTAGCCGTTAGACACCTCAGGCCACAAAACCGGTTTAACCGGTTTCCGAAACCGGTAAAACCGCTTTTCCCAGGGAACCCCCACTAAGTTAGAAACTCTCATGGTTAGACTCACAAGGGTTCACTTGAGCACTTTTGGAGTTTGTCATTCAACCAATGTTGCATCCCTCTTGATAGTACGGCATACCTATACTCAAGACATAAGATAAATCATAATTCAACTACTTGAGCTTGTATGTCAATGATCATGCCATTACTTGATCAATCACTTCTTTGAGGGCTTTTCAACATTGTATCTTTAACTGAGCATATCCACCTTGAGCTAGTGACTTAGGATTTTCCATAACTTATATTTGAGTTCACTTTAATCCTTAGGTCACCCTCTTTATCAATCATAACATATATATGCATTGCATTGCTTTTCTTGATGAGACTTGAATATGATACTTCGAACACACCCCGGATACTAGATGCTTCACCCTAGCAATTTGCACCTTAGCTTGCTTAGTCCCTCGCTCTAGTCATCTCGATTTGCTTCTTCATCACTTACCCTTGTATCATCAAGTTGACTTTGCTTTGCCTTTGAATGAATTCCACTTGAAAGAATCTTCAAATGCTTGTTCTTGATTGACAAAGAATATCCCACATAATGCAAGCTTCCAATTGGAGACCAATATGCAACACATATGCTCATGTCATTTTTATCATTCATACATGAAGTCTTGCACTATCATTCTTCTTTGACAATTGGATCATCTCATAATATTGGAGACCAACATAACATATCCCGAATTATTGCTTAATCATTGCTTCTCATGTAGCTCCATATCGGTTTGTATTGCATTTAGATTTCAATAATGACAACTAATCTTGTAATATCTAGCAATCTTTATCAACCATGATCCAAGATATCCCATATGTATATGTTCAACAAGCCTTCATTATTTTGGAGACCAATATCTCACATATGTCAACATGTCTCCTTTCTTATTTCACCATAGCTTGCCATTTATCACATCCTTGCATAATGGGACCACACACTCGTTGGTATGCAACATTATGAGCCATACACATTGCATTCAACCCATGAACAATAGTGTATCATAAAATATTCATTTTAATCCCTGCTCATAACTTTAACAAACATATTAGTCCTTTAATCGCTTTGTCATTCAATTCACCAAAATCCACTTGAGGGCCTAGATGCACTTTCAATCTCCCCCTTTTTGGTGATTGATGACAACCCGATTAAAGCTTACAAATAATATGAATAAACATTAATGAATTCTCAGATCAGTTATGAGCTCCCCCTTAATATGTGCTTTGAATGGAATTTCAAAAATTTGGCCTCAAATGCCAAATGCACATCTTTAAGAGAAAAGCATGGGAGCTCCCCCTAAAACTAAGCATCATGGATACAACAAGATACTGAGATAAACAACAACAACATATAGGAATAAAATATGACATGCATATCACAGAATTCCAAGAAGATGTTTGTGCACTGCCCAGACCAAAACCGGTTTCACCGGTTTTCCAAACCGGTGTAACCGGTTCTACCCAGTCAACACACAAGCAAAAACATTCATCACTCAAACATGCATATCACACTAGCAAAGTATAACTTAATTGAAAAACAGGTTCATTACACACAGTAGCACTCAATCAAGTTCCTCAAATCCACAAGAGATAAAGATTCGATAGATTTGAATTATTACAACAAGTTTCTGCAACACAGCAGAAACCGGTTTTACCGGTTTACAAAACCGGAAAAACCGCTTTGTCCAGAGACAGCACACTAAACTCAAAAATCTAAGCTTTAATCCTTGCTCTTCTCCCCCTTTGTCATCAAGCATCCAATAAGGGCCATAAGAAGAGTAGTGCTGCCCACACTTGTCAATCCATCACTGTCCATCACCGTTGTGGCTTGGAGAGTCTTCTTGCCAAAAAGAAGGACCTAAATTATTGAGTCATTCAGAGAATAGATGGAAGGACAGACTTTAAGATTTGAAAGATGTAGATCAAGACATACCATAAGGAGAAGGACCAGTAGGAGGACCTGTAGGAGGACCAAAGAAAGCTGCTGTTGCCCTTGAGGCGAAATCTTCACCATGAGTGGGAGGAGGAGGTGGTGCTGCAGAAGATGAGGCTCCAGGGAAGTCCATACCAGTCATGCCAGGTGCAGGTGGAGGCGGAGGTGGCTGATATACATCATATCCAAGGTGATGCTGAATTGGCTGAAAGTAGCCACTCGACTGATAGGTGGCCACCAAGTCCTCAACAGAAGGAATTTCTTCTTCAACAGGTGCTGGAGAGGGTGGAGACCTTGGTGGCTGCAAGTTCATAGAATTGTGCATCAACTTGATTGAATCATTTATTCTCTTGGTTGCCACCCTTTGCCTCTGCTGTTCAACCATGATGTCCCTCTGACTTTTGCATATACCAGTGAGAAAGCTCAAGATTCGACGAATGGGAGATGAAGGCTTCTCACTTGGCCTAAATGACGTTGATTGCTGCTGGTCAGCCTCAAACCGGTTAAACCGGTTTCCAGAACCGGTAAAACCGGTTTCTGGCTGTCCAGCAGGCTGCTCCTGCTGCTGCTGCGGATCTGCCTCTCCTTCCCCATATCTGTTAGGAGATGGTACCCTGATCTTCTTGGGTGGATTTGGCCTCAAAGCTTCATGTTTTGTGTCCTTTATGTACTGCCTCTTGGTGGTTTTCTCAATTAAATACATCACATAAGGAGCAAAACCACAAAGCCTTTGGGGACTTTCAGATATAATCCTAATTTCCTCCCACAAGTACTCCCCAATGCTAAAGTTAACTCCAGGTGGTCTCATTGCAGCAAGCAAGTCACGAGCATAATTGGACACTTCAGTTTGATTTCCTCCTCTAGGTGTAAGGGTCACCCTAAACAAATTGTTCAAGATGAGATAATAGGTGTAGAGACCCTTTACCTTCCCAAAGTTACCTTGCTCGGTCCTTGGATACATAAACTTCATTTCCTTAGAGGGCAAAGGACCATCAGCTCTATGTAGCTTAGGATAAGATGCATCTTCCTCTCTAAGTCCAAACATTCTGGAGAAGGCAGCAAAAGATATACTATATAGTTTCCCTTCTGTCATCCAATACATCCTCCTCACACTAACTCCCTCCTCAACATATAGTGTGGCATAGAACTGAGCAATGACTTCCTTATTCCAAGAACACTTGAAGTTCATGATTCTCTTGATTCTAGTGTTGGCTACCACCTCTAAGATCTCATTGAAAATAGGATCATCATACCTTGCCATGTGATCCCAGTCAATCCACTTTGACTCGGCTTCAATGTGACCCTTCTTTCCAGTGATTGCACTAGAATAATAATCCTGGTGGAACATGGTATGGAACCGATAATCTGTGGCTGTCTTAGGTGTGCCAATGTAATTTTCTCTCCTCTTTTGCCTAGCCACATCAGTCATACCACCTAGAAGATAATTTTCTCCTCTTCTTCGAGCAACAGGCTTTCTGATTTCAAGCATAACCATATCATCATCTTCATCCTCTTCTTCTTCTTCCCCAACACCAGCACCTGCTGGTTCTTCCTCATGACCAGCAGCTCCTTCTTCTTCCTCTTCCTCTTCGCTGCTCTCAACAGCTACACCTTTGCCATGACGAGGTTCAACACGATAGTTCTCATCACTAGCCTCATCATCATCACTAGATGTGTTACTAGTATCCTCATGAACCTCCTCTATTTCTCTGGAAGCAGCTCTCTTCTTCCTAGGCCTCAGATTGCGCCTAGGAGGATCATCATCAATATGCATGCCTGCCGATCCAGAGCCACCCTGATCATCCGCCATTTCTTTCTTTTTCCTCTGGTAAGTCTGAATCTCCTGGTCAAAAAGATTGTGAATATAAAGATTAGGACACAGGATTGATTTGAAGATAAAAAGATCACAAGAGGGAAAAAATTAGATCAGTTGGCAGCAGCTCTGTGCAGAACCGGTGAAACCGGTTTCCCAAACCGGTGAAACCGGTTTTTCCCAGAGCACAAGATCAGATTCTTGGTCATGGATAAATGATGGAATTGAAAGAATTGATCAAGATAATTTGAATCCATGTCAAAGTAATATATTCCATAACCAATAATTCTTACATGGGCAGATTATAGATGAGTATAGCTGAGCAAGATGAATGGATGAAATGTAGGAATAAAAGAATATATCCATGAATAAAATCCTACAAACTTAATAGTGAAAACTACACGTTCAAGATGGATTATTTGGGGCTGACCAGCACAAACCGGTGAAACCGGTTTCACAAACCGGTGAAACCGGTTCTGGGCAGTGGAACCCTAAATCGCCCATCCTCAAAATGCAGCCCACCAAATCCAAATCCATTCATAGGGAGGCTTCCTGGGCATACTAGGAGATGATTCCTTGAAGGGTTTTGATAGATATGCAACGAGGAAATAGATCGGGCTATGGGAACATATGATACTTAAAAATGCTCATCCTCAAAATGTAGCCCACCAAATCCAAAACCAGTCAAGGGAAAGCTTCCTAAGCATACTAGGACATGATTCCTCAAAGGGTTTTCATAGATATTCACCGAGGAAATAGATCGGGTGATGGGAAGATTTTATACCTCGGAATACCTAGGCCGCATGAGCTCTTGAATCCAAAACGGTTTCCAATCCGGTGAAACCGACCTAGACCACCAATGTCTCCTCAAGAATCAAAGGGGCCGAGCTTCCTTGCTTGGGGGGCCTTCAAATCGCCATGGGGGCACCTCGGTCGCCAAGGGAGCACGGGAGAGAGATAGGGGTCGGGTCTGGATGTGTTTGGAAGTGAATGGGGGTGAAAGGGTAAGTGATGCTGAGTTAAAGAGATAAGGTTGCGGGCCCGGCCAAAAGCGGTAAAACCGGTTTGCCAAACCGGTAATACCGGTTTTGACTGGGAAACCCAAAAAGTTGATTTTGATCTCCTTTACTCTTAAATCCTGATTTGATGAGATGGATAAGTTTAGGAATGCATCAGGAACTAGATTTAGTATTGATAGATTGAGATTTTCCAATATTCAACAAACCTCCTTGATTCTTCCAAGGGAGTTGGGAAAGATAAAGAATTTTATGGACTTGAGGAAAATCTCACCATTTGTGACTAGCCATCAATCAATCAAGGGCAACAATAGTCACAAACAGATTGATTAGGTCACAAAGACCAAGAACCAAATATTTTCAAAAACACACAAGTCCTATCATGCTAGTTGGATTTTTCAAACTCTATCCTATGTCACACAAGCATGCAACCAAGTTAAGTCAAGAACCATATTAGAATGTTTAGCATATTCCTTTCACCGTTTTTATGGAACATTTGACACCTAGTCAATTTTAAAGAAGGAATTTACTAAACATCTAATAGGTACAAAGAAAGAGACTTGAGAGAGTTACATGCAAGAATGCACACACTAGCATGGATTATGAGGCCTAGATGCAAAAGATAATAATAAAAGGTTCATGAAAACATACCTTTGCCTTAAGCCCATTCAATTTGTGCATATTTCAATTTGGCATGGTGCTAGCTCTTATAATTATTTTTCTTATTCAAGTATTGAGTTAGCACAGGATACACTAGCACATGTGACTACAAATTCACTAGAAGAAATTGTTAGTACCACAAGTGACACAAGTATTGGAATAAGCTCCCCCTTAGATAGTGCATAAGAATTTTGAATTTCTTTTGAGTTGCACTTTATTCATTTATGAATATTGAGGAGTTTATTCACAATCTTGGTCAAGGCATATAGAAGGTAATAAACAAATTTAAATTATGCCAAGGGTCTCAATCATAGTCACATAAAAAAATTTTTTATGCTAAACACACTAGCATGAGAAAAAGCCTAGATGCATTGAAATGAATATATGAATTTGAAAAACATACCTCGGCCTCTAGCTAATTCTTCTTCACATTGGTGAAGATTGATTTCTCAAATCTTGTGCTTTATCCACATAATCCAAATGCATCTTTTCACTTGTGATTTTTCCTTATATACATCATGAAAAGAAATGCATTAAATAGCACAAGACCTAGTTTCATCATTTAGTGTCCTTTTGGATTGGAAAGACATAATGGATCACTAAAAGATAAAACCCCACAATATAGGTTAGATTCCTCTTTCTTGATGCACATGTGTATATGGGTGGAAGGCAAGCTCACATGCATCAATCTTGTCACAAAGCCAAGCAAAGGAATTTAATCTATATTATGGCAAGCAGCTATTTATCAAGATAAATCATTGTCCAAAAAGAGATAGATACACTTTACCAATTTTGAACAAAAAGCATAGCTTGCTTCAAGAGAGACAAACTCTCACAAACGAGACTACAAAATCACTAAAAGAAAATGTTAGTCTCTAGGACACAAATTGTTGGATAATCTCCCCCTAAATAGGTGCATCATGTATTTGAATACCATGTCACATGCACTTGATCAATTTAATGAGTTTGAGGAGCTTATCTCACAATTTGGTCCCGGCACATAAATAAATTGCATTTATTGAAATGGTGCCAAGAATACTTACTATCACAAGAATAGTATATGAATTTGTATGCCATGGAGTTGCTGAGAGAATTTCTTATAATATTCCACTTTAGTTGACAATCAAACCTCTGCCGGAACTTCTGGGATTTATTGCTCCGGAACTTCTGACACAAAACAGAGGCTGCCGGACTTTTTGACCGGAAATTTCTGGCACGTGACAGAGGCTACCGGACTTTTGGATCGGAAATTTCTGATACAGGACAGAGGCTGCCGGAACTTCAATTCAGCTTACTGGGCCAGAACCGGTGGAACCGGTTTACCAAACCGGTGAAACCGGTTTTTCCTGGCAGCTCACATGTAAGTGGAAATGTATCTTTACATGATCCAAGAAATTCTTTCTTCATTGATTTATTACTTTCCTGCACTTCAAAGTAATATGCTCTACTAGAGAGCCATTAAAAGCATCACATGGCATAAGGGGAATAAATAACAATTTGAAGGTCTTACTCATTACCGGGTGCTCAACCCCAAGTTAAAGCACTTGTATTCTCAGAGGACTGAATGAGTAAGATAATCAGTTAGTGCATGTTACCGAGATGTCGTTGGAATAAAAGTAGTTGTTGTTGTGCTTGAACTACAAAACAACAAACTTGAATTCTTTTGTTACACTTGGCAAACTTATTTGAGTTGACTCATCTTCATTCTATGCCAAGGTTCCAATACATCTCTTTACCCCTGCAAGTCTAGCAAGAACTTTTAGGTACCCAAGCCATGTTGGGTCCCTTAGGGTTAGTCACAAGATGCTTGGGAACCCAAATGGCTCTTAGGCTAGCTTGAGGTGAACTAATCACTCTAGTAGCATAAGTACCAACTTTGTCATTCCCAAGCCTATCAAAATTATAATGGACAAGATCAGATTTGGAAATGTTACCATTAGGACAATCCTTACCCAAATGTCCCTTTGAGCGACAAGTGTAGCAAATTCGGTGTTTGATCTTAGTTGGTGATTTGCTCTTCTTTTTGATCACTTGTCCCTTGCTAGCCTTTCTGCTTGAGGATGTAGCTTGATCACACTTCTTGAGAGATTGATCTGCTGCCCCAGCCAGAACCGGTTTCACCGGTTCCTGTAACCGGTTAAACCGGTTTTGCACAGGCAGCTCCATCTTCTTCAAAGGACATGCATCGATCAAGTGTCCAACTTGCTTGCATTTGTAGCATGCCCTCTTCTTGGATCCTCTCTGCTTCTTTGTCTTACCTTTAAGCTTGATGGGACACATGGAAACGTAATGCCCCATGTTTGAGCATTCAAAGCATTGTATGTGATCAAGCTCCTTTTTCCTCATTTCTTGAGTCTTGTTCTTGTTGACTTGCTTGTCATGCTTAGGGACTAAACCAGTGACTATTGATCCCTTCTCAAGCTTATTCACCATGTGTTCACGGTTATCTTGAGAAGGTTGCACTTGGCTCTTTCCCTTAGGCTTGACAAAGTCATTCTTGATCTTTTCTCTTTCTTGCTTCAACTCTTCCAATTCTTCAGCAAGGAGATCATCACAAGACTCTACAACAACATGCTCACCACAAGATTTGGTTGCTTGGGAGCAACACGGTTTTTCACATAATAAAATAGAATTGATGTGAGAGCATGTGCATGTGTGTGTACGAGGTTCAAGATGTTTTACCGATGTTAGTACAACCTCATGAGCATAGTTTAGTATAGCATATGATTCCACAAGCTTCTCATGAGAACACTCAAGTTCTTTGTGAGTTGCTTGCAAAGCCATATGCTCACTACTGAGCTTTTCAAGTTGAGCACCAAGCACTTGTTTTTCTTGTTCTAAGGATGCTACACAAGTAGATAAATCAGTAGCACAAGCATAATCCTTTGACAAGACTTCATACTTACTGACCAAGGAGGCATGTGACAACTTGAGCTTTTCAAGTTCTTGAGTTAGAGCCTTGATGGTTCCAACTCTATGGAATTCATCTCTCTTGGTCTTCTTGTTCTTTCTGCAAGCCATAAAACATTTAGGCCCATTATCATTGAATAATGATGTACCTGAAGTTGACGGAGTGACGCTTGCAGCTGGAATGTCTTGAGCACACTCGGGAGCAGTTTCCTGGGCAGAACCGGTTACACCGGTTCCAGAAACCGGTTGGACCGGTTCCTCCAGGCAGACTACTATTTCTTCCTTTTGCTCCTTAGATGAGGTCACCTGAGACTCACAAGATATTGTTGATGTAGATGAGCATTTCTCAGGTGACTCCATGACTTCTTGCTCCTCATCATCACTTTCAAAATCTTCAAATGTTTCCGTGATGAGAGTCCAAATGTGATGAGCATCTCTTCGGATTTCTTTCTTGCTTGAGATGATATCCCATAACTCTTCACAAACAGAACTCCGCAAGAGCATTAAGTTGCGTGCAAGCTAGCTCCTCTTGAGTGAGATTTGACAAATCAAAGTTGTCATAATCAAATTTAGGAGGTAGAATGCTAGCAACTAAAATATGTTCAACTAAAGGATCTAAATTCCTAAAAGCATTATGAACATTACCAAACCAAGAAGCATAGCTTGAGCCATCAAGCTCAAGTGGCTCAAAATGTACCTCAATCGACATCTTTACTTCACGGCGGTTAAGCTTTTGTGTGAAGCCTTGCTCTGATACCAATTGAAAGGACCTTGATGTCGACTAGAGGGGGGGTGAATAGGCGAATCTGCAAATTACAAAAACTAATTCCAACTGTCACCAAAACCGGTATTACCGGTTTCCCAAACCGGTAAAACCGGTTCCTATACAGATTGCCCTAACAAGTATAATTCCCCTCTACGAATTCTAGCACAAACCACAAATGGTGTGAAGCTTCCAGGGATGTTTCCAAGTGTTCCAATGAAGCTCCTGCACACAGCTCAACACACCAAAGTAGATCGTAGCGGAAGCACGAGTAATATGCTAGAAAAGACAATATGAGGAAAAAGCTCAAACCAAGAGACAAGAGATTTTTCTCCCAAAGTTCGGATTCACCGCTCGCACCAAGCAGCCACCACGGCACGGTGAATCCTACTCTCCGTTGAGGAAGCTTATACGACCACCCAAGGTCAAGCTATCTCCTCCTTCCACTAAGTGACCTCTTCCCTTGCGGAGGCGAGGTGAGACCTTCACAAACGATCCCGTGGCTCACCACACAACTTGGTAGCTCACCGGGCGACGCCTAGCCGTCTAGGAGGAAGAACCTCCAAGAGTAACAAGTGCTTCAACAGCTGATCGACGAAACCACAAGTGCTCAAGGAATGGATTGCTCTCCAATGCTCACACACAAGTCACTCTCTCAACCCAACTCAAGAATCTCACAAGGATAGCTCAAATCTCACAAAGAGAGGTTGGGGAGAGCTCTGCTGGCCTCTGAAAGATGTTAGGGACGCAAGGAACCAGCAGCCCCTCAATGAGGAGCTCATGGGTATAAATACCCATCCCACCAAAAACTAGTCGTTTTTCTGTCAGAGAAAACCGGTTTCACCGGTTACCAAAACCGGTTTCACCGGATTTCAAACAAACTAGCCGTTAGACACCTCAGGCCACAAAACCGGTTTAACCGGTTTCCGAAACCGGTAAAACCGCTTTTCCCAGGGAACCCCCACTAAGTTAGAAACTCTCATGGTTAGACTCACAAGGGTTCACTTGAGCACTTTTGGAGTTTGTCATTCAACCAATGTTGCATCCCTCTTGATAGTACGGCATACCTATACTCAAGACATAAGATAAATCATAATTCAACTACTTGAGCTTGTATGTCAATGATCATGCCATTACTTGATCAATCACTTCTTTGAGGGCTTTTCAACATTGTATCTTTAACTGAGCATATCCACCTTGAGCTAGTGACTTAGGATTTTCCATAACTTATATTTGAGTTCACTTTAATCCTTAGGTCACCCTCTTTATCAATCATAACATATATATGCATTGCATTGCTTTTCTTGATGAGACTTGAATATGATACTTCGAACACACCCCGGATACTAGATGCTTCACCCTAGCAATTTGCACCTTAGCTTGCTTAGTCCCTCGCTCTAGTCATCTCGATTTGCTTCTTCATCACTTACCCTTGTATCATCAAGTTGACTTTGCTTTGCCTTTGAATGAATTCCACTTGAAAGAATCTTCAAATGCTTGTTCTTGATTGACAAAGAATATCCCACATAATGCAAGCTTCCAATTGGAGACCAATATGCAACACATATGCTCATGTCATTTTTATCATTCATACATGAAGTCTTGCACTATCATTCTTCTTTGACAATTGGATCATCTCATAATATTGGAGACCAACATAACATATCCCGAATTATTGCTTAATCATTGCTTCTCATGTAGCTCCATATCGGTTTGTATTGCATTTAGATTTCAATAATGACAACTAATCTTGTAATATCTAGCAATCTTTATCAACCATGATCCAAGATATCCCATATGTATATGTTCAACAAGCCTTCATTATTTTGGAGACCAATATCTCACATATGTCAACATGTCTCCTTTCTTATTTCACCATAGCTTGCCATTTATCATATCCTTGCATAATGGGACCACACACTCGTTGGTATACAACATTATGAGCCATACACATTGCATTCAACCCATGAACAATAGTGTATCATAAAATATTCATTTTAATCCCTGCTCATAACTTTAACAAACATATTAGTCCTTTAATCGCTTTGTCATTCAATTCACCAAAATCCACTTGAGGGCCTAGATGCACTTTCACTTATCTTCAAGACTTTGCCCTTCCATATTCTTGGAGGTTGGTTCACCATAGATGAGACCAAACGAAATCCGAGTCGTATTAGGTTTTGGCCTTCATATTCCTCCATGCTACGTATGACCTTGGTCTTCGTCCAAAAGTGCTCATTTATAGCTCAAAAACCTACGTAAACCAAAATCCTCCAAAAATACAAGCATATGCAAAAACAGGGTTATTTCAAGTGCCAAGTGGCGGGTTAGTATATTAATTGGTCCCAAAACACCACTTAATTGGCACTAAAAAGGTGTCGCTAACGAGCGTCAACAGGGACTCGGCACTACGACTCCGGTCGGCGGGTCTTTGTGACTCGGCCAGCCCCGACGCTCGAGGACTCGGCACTGCGACTCTGGTCGGCAGGTCTTTGTGACTTGGCCAGCCTCGACGCTCGGGGACTCGGCACTACGACTCCGGCCAGTAGGTCTTCGTGACTCGGCCAGCCCCG
>CM014278.1:32375009-32512017 GCA_004135705.1 Alloteropsis semialata
AGCTTCACTTGACCTGCACAAGACAAGAGACAAAGGGTGGATGCACACTTGCTACTCACTAAGCACTAAAGTTGTTCCTAATCCTCATAATCAAGAACTGTTCAATCACTTCTAGTGCTTTGCTTGCTCTTAGCTCCCAAATATGACTATGAACTTCCTCAGGTTGCAAGAGAGCTGAATTGGAGCTATACACCAAGTATTTATACTCCAAACCAAAGAACTAGCCGTTGGTACTTCACATGTTGAAAACTGCGTAACGACCGACTATTGCGGTGGGGTAGGAAGCCACCACCGCAACAATCGGTGGTGTTGCACAGTACACTTTCCAACGGTTACTGACACATCACCGACTGTTGCGGTGGGGTGAAAACCCCGTACCCACCGCAACAGTCCGTCAATCCAGAGACGATCTGTCTCTGGACCAGGCGGACCGACTGTTGCGGTGGTACACAAGTACCACCACCGCAACAATCGGTGGTCTTCTGACCCCGGACACTCCTGGTCCTACAAGGACCGACTGTTGCGGTGACCATCTGGGTTACCACTGCAACAGTCGGTGGTTCACTGAAAACCACTTCTAAGTTAAGGAAACTCGTCCAATTCAAATGACTTTGAGTTTCTAACTCTTTCTAAGGTTCCAAGGCTTCACTTAAGCTACCTAGTGCTAGAATTTCACAAGTGTGCACCACTCTTATGCTCTAGTCTCATTTAGGTCAAGCTACAACTCTTGCCCCCCTTTATAGTACGGCCAAAGGAAAACAAAGACCTAAACTACTCCAATTGCCTCTCAACTCCAAACGGCACTTTGGAACTAGCTAGTCCTTACGCTTCTTGCATATCCTTTGATCCGAAATAAATAAATCACATGATGGGGGCCAAAAATACCATGAAAACCCATCATTGCACTAACTTAATTGAATGCCGCTGCATAACACACGTTAGTCACAATGATCATGTTGTCATTAATCTCCAAAATCGAATTAGGGGCCTAGATGCACCTTCAAGAACTTCCACATAATCGCCAATGTATGCATGAATGAAACAAGATAAAAGAGACATGTAATGTAAATAATATAATTGACATCATTCCTAGAACCTGCAACACCGATGATCCAAAAGATCGTCTTTATAAGTGCCATGGTAAAAATAGTAAAATACTGAAAGTATACAAGCAGACTACATTAGTACATCCATTGCAGTCCAGCCACGACATTGTTGATCCTACAGATGAAAAAAAAACACACGCTTACTCACCCGTTTGCCATCCATGATGGCCATTGAGTAAGTAGACAACTTAGATCCAGTGCGGATCAACGTTAAACGAGGAATATGTGCCTTTCCCACCATCAGTTCAGCACACAGCGAACAAAACATGATCAGGATTCAGGACTACCATGTATCATGAGCAAAGAATGGAGCTGTATACATAACAGGAATGATTGCCACAGTTTTCCCTTGTCCCTTTGTTTTCTTCTATAATGTCTGTCTAGTTTTGATTTTGGTATTTAGCCTTTCTGTTCCCTTGCTCTAGGAGACACGATCAATTCCCTACATTTCAAGTTTAGCATGTTATATTGTATTAGGTTCGTACCCGTGCGTTGCTACGGGAAGGAAACAAAATTGCAGAAACGATAAAATTGGCCTAACAAATGCTTATTTAGATTACCAAATATGCGTGAGAGGACGCGCATAGACACGTATATTTATAATTCAAGCGAATACACAAAAATACGAATGGGTTGGATCATATGACTCTACCACCGCTCCTGGACGCGGAGGTGCGTGACCAGCGAGGGGAGCAGCGCGGCCAGGCTGCGAAGGCCCAGCTCCGGCAGCCACTGGGGCATGGACACCAGACTTCCCCCATAAGGCCCCGCGCAAGCGACGGCTAGCTCCACCCGCTGGCTAGTCCCCTCCCTTGGTCTTGGTCCAGGGCGCGGTGCGTCGGTCGGGCATTGGCCGTTCGCTGTGGCGGGGTCTCGAATACAAAATATTTATATTATAGGTTCATGCCCGCGCGTTTGTACGGGAGCAAAGAAACATATTACAACATGAAAAATTTCGCATGGAAAACTATTGATTGTGCATCGTTACAAGTAGCATATATAAACTTAGGTTAGTGCTCATGCGTTGCTACGGGAGTAAAAACAAATTATAAGGCGATAAAATTTTAGGGGAGAAACACGTTAATTGAAAACACTAAATATAAGTGACAGGACGTGCATAGAGCCATGTATATTTATATAATTGAAGCGAATACAAAATAATATGGATGTGTTAGATATTCAAACAAATTAATATTAATTCAAATAATTCAATCAAACCGCTAGTTTTCTCCAAAACAAAAGACGTAATATGATATGTAAAGGCTTTAGTCCCAATCTTTGGTCATTATTTCAGGCATTAATCATAATGGTTATTCAGTTTTAAGGAAGCCATGCATGTAAAGCGTATAATTATCGAGGTCAATATCAATCCAGTCTATATGAAAAAGCTGTCATTCCACTTTGACATTGTAAAGATAATTTGATCTCTCAGCATCGGCATTATTCACACAAATCTTCAATGTCATGATATGCTATCTTTGGCAAAGCATGAATTATATGACGCAAGACATGGCGTACTGTCATGCATTATCTACATTTGAACAGACACAAGGCTTGATAGTGACAATATACAAATTTTCATGGGAATTTCATGATTCAGTCCTTTCTGAAGCAAATTCTAAAAAGTGATTAAAAGCTGGCAATCAGATAAAGAAAACATGTATGTTAGACCTGGAGATGTGTCACCCTCCTATCTCCATTATTCAAATTCAGATATGGCTAACACTTCTGTAGGTGATCAATAGAAATCTTGGTATAATTAAAATACCTGAGCATGAAAGAATCACAGGTAAGCTACATTTCAGAAATAAATGTAATTAAACCAGTATATAATGGATTAAGAATAAATGACATGTATGGCAAAAAGGCTAGCAATCACCAGGAGTTGCTATTAGTAAAATAAATTGATGATTAGCCAAATTACAAGGGGAGATATTGAATGTAGAAAATACATTAAAGCTGAGCATAAGTGTCTCAAAATTCCCTTATTGACAATACATTAAACTTCTGGTCACATTAAACTGACAATACAAGTTTTGAGTCAAATGCCCTGGAATTCAAAATTGTGTACACTCAAGCCCATCTAATAGGATTTTCAAATGCAAATTGCACAAATAACAAAATACTATAGGAAATCAGCAATGCATCCAGAGAAAGTACATGCTGGAGAGAGAAAGTGCTTCCTTTGATCCTTTCCAGCGTATCTAACAATCCATATTTTTATTGCAAGATTTCAGACTAACAAGGCTGAAGGCTGAGATTAATGGAGAGCTGAACACATTACCTATGGATCAAGAATCTTAACCAGCTCACCGACTCTTAACTGATGAGTGATGATCAACCACCTGATATGTCCATTAACATTCCATTCCATGGATGTGTTAAAAGGCAAATTTAACGTGAGCATGGAAGAAAGTCAAAAGACAAGACAACATACATAACATATGAGCTGCTCACTGATGTAAATGATGAAAACACAACTACACAAGTACTACTTAAAATCATAGGGTGACTGATTTGCTACAATTTTACATGATCAATATGCTTCTCAGGTAGCCTATTTTTTCTTAAGAAAATAAGATTCAAAAGATGAAGAGTAATAATCTTTATCCAGCTTTTCAATCAGCAATTCCTATAGACATTGCTGTCCTAATGGACAATAATCAGAAATTTTCAGATCAAGAAAATGTGCTGGATAGTCCAATACCAAAATGATAAAATTAGCTTGTGCACTATCAGAAAAAAATTGCAAACTAACCACAAAACTTCTTGAAGACACCATTTGTCCAAGCAACTTCCTGCTACTTATTTTTCCATGTTAGACAACATCTGCAAATGCCTCCCAACAGATCTGCAGTAAGTTGAACATGCTATTTCAGTGTGCAAGGCATGCATTCAGAAAAGTAGTAGTTGGCTGGAGCAAAAATAAGAACACAAATATTAAGATCAAGAGAGGGAGAGCAGTAGACAAACCAACCTGACGAATGTGGACCTGATGGCATCTGCTTTGATGGCGTCCCTGTGCAGAGATCTGAGGGGAGAGCACAATTCTGTCTATCTCATTCATAAGAGGCATAACCTACTGCTACTACTCGGTTGTACCCTATACTGAATACATTTACTGAACACTACAAGAACGGAGGCATATAAAAAAGTAATGCAGGACATCAGTGAACTGCGGTGAGAAATCTTCACCTGGATGGACGACAGGTTAAATTAACACGTGATTGAATGTAAGGTATCCATCCCAATCTCCAACCAAACAACTCATAAACAACGCAGAACCAAGAGGCAAACGCTACAAAAGGTGAGATTTTTAGATTCGCTTACCACGGGTGGAGTTGCAGAAGAAAGGCGACGGTGAAGCCGGCACCACATTTGAAGCTGGCTCGGCCTTGGACGGCAGCAGGAGAGGATGCCGAACCGCTACAGGTAAGCAAGCCCAAGGAAACCCATGAGCCACAACGAATCTGGGAGGGACTCCTGAACCCAAGGAAACCCCGAATGCGAGACAGACCATACCAAGGTGCTCGATGACGAGACGGCCGTCAGAGCAGCGCCACCAGGTCTGGCCGTAGTTGGAGAGGCGTGCTGCTGGCCCGCAGCCGCAACCGCACCGCCGCTACCGCCGGACATTGGGTGCCACCGCCTAGGCCGTGCCCTGGGCCGCGCCGTGGGCGGTTTCATCTCGAACAGCAACGCGGAGCGAGCGGCCCGACCGCGGATGAGCAGGAACGGCGTCCGGGGCAGCGGCTGCACGAGCAGGTTGGCGGGCGAGGGAAGCGGGAGCACCATGTCGCCGCCGAGCTCCGCTCTGCACTGGATCTGCCGCCTCCTCTCCAATGCTCATCGCCGCTCACCAAAGATGTCCGCCTCATGTGATAGGTAGATGCTAGACCGCACAAGTGAGGGCACTGGATCTCGTGAGGGTGGCCGGCTGCGGATGCACGGGCGAGGGGGAAACTGGCGATGGAGTTAGGGGATCAGGGCAGGAGCGGCGATGCAGAGAGGGAGCCCGAGGTGGTGGAGTCGGAGGGGTCAGGGCAGGGGCAGGAGCCGGCGGTGCGGAGATCCGTGATTTTGGGATCGTGATGGAAGACGGGAAGTCATGAGTGAAGGCGGGGATCACAGACGCGAGGCGGCAGAGGGAAGAAGGCGCAGGGCGACGGCGAGAGCCCCACGGATGTCTGAGGGCCAGCCCCGACAATGGCCTGGCGTCGGCGGTGGTACGTGCTGGAGGGGATGCTCGGTGGTGCTCAGAGAGGAAAGGACAGGGGCGGCGCGTCGATCCGGATCGGGAGGGGAGGGAATCAAGTGCGGCGAGGGCTGTTGGCGCGGGGTTTTTTCCGGGAGGGAGAAGGGAAACTCGCGGAAAAAAAATAAAAAATAGGAGCTGTGTGAATCGAACGCGGACGGTAGGAAGGGAGCGCCGTGGCTCGCACGGAGGCTCCCGCGCGAACGAAAAATCAACGTCGGACGAAAACTGGGTGGTCGAAAGCACCTGCGACGACGGACAGGAAAACGCGATATTTAGTTTTTTTTCTCTATCTCTACTTCTTCTACTTATTTACTTATCTATCTACTTACTTTTATATTATATTATATTATATTATATTATATATTATATTATATATTATATTATTATTATATTATTATATTATATTATACTTCTAAAAAGAACTTTTTGTCGCTGTTTCGCGTCCGTCGTGGGCCTTTTCATCGTGCGTTTTTCGTCCGCCCCCGCGCGCCCTCCGCCCCTTCGTCCGACGCTCGCCTGCGTCGCGCCGCGATCACAGCGGTTCCCCGGCCTCCCAAACGAGCCGCGATCCACACGCCGCCTCCCTTCACCGAATGCTCTCGCGAACGAAGAGCCTCGCGCCGCCTCCCTCCCAATTCCTCCTCCCCACCGTGCGGCGTACGCGAGGAAGTCGCAGAGCTCGACGAGATGAAGCGCCGCCTGAAGGAGATGGGGGAGGAGGTCGCCGGGAGCATGAGGTGGACTGCCAGGAGATCCCCGTCGACGGCGAGGACGCCGACAGGTCCGCGGCCGGCGACGACGCCGCCAAGGTCCCGCTCCGCACCCCTTGACCCCCGTCCCCGCCGCCGCCCCCGCTTCCTCGACGCCCAAACCCTAGCGGCGGTACTGACCCGTGCTCGCGTGCACCACTGCAGGAGCTCGACGAGATGTAGCGCCGCCTGAAGGAGATGGAGGAGCAGGCCGCCGCGCTCCGCGAGATGCAGGCCAAGGTCGCCAAGGAGATGCAAGGTTCGAAGTCCTCCCTCCCCATCTGCGCTACTTTTTCCTCCCTCCCCATCTGCAGCGGCAGCGCGATTGGTACCTCATGAGCACCGCGGTGGCGGATCCATACCTCCCGCTGGTGCCGGAGCTGGAGGAGCCGCCGCTGTGGTCCCCGCGGCCCCCGTGCCCCGAGTGTGAGGCGGCCGCCGCGGCCATGCGCCAGCCGGCCTTCCACTGGTGCGTGCGCGACGCGGTGGTCAGCGCCGGATTCCGGTCGCACGTGGGCCCGATTGAGAGGCCGGTGAAGAAGTCCCCCTCCCCGCCGCCGAGCCCAGGCCGTCTGTCGGGTCTCCTCGGCATGCCCGTCTACTGATTTAGCAGCAGCTGGTTAATCAATTCCCCTTGGAAATTGTAAAAAGAAATCAAGCTGGAATTGGGGATAAGAATGGTCGAGCGAGGAGGTTGTGTTGCAGATCGCAGAGGATGGGGAAGATTTTAGGAGCTACTACACTATTGTAGCGAGCAGCATCCTATTCCTGTAGGAAGGAAGGAGGAGCGCAAGTCAGATGCGGCCACCGGTGGTCCGTGCCGTGCGAGTGACCG
The DNA here is from genome assembly GCA_004135705.1 of Alloteropsis semialata. Lineage (NCBI taxonomy): Eukaryota > Viridiplantae > Streptophyta > Magnoliopsida > Poales > Poaceae > Alloteropsis > Alloteropsis semialata. The sequence goes on from CM014278.1 coordinate 32,381,958, forward strand.
AGTCTTCTGCTTCTATGAGGGAAAAGGAGCTGCTTCACATGCCTGGATGCTCCTTCTTTGAGTTAATTCATCGTGGGTTTGTACTAACGATGTTTCTTTGATAAAGATTTGAATAGCAGCAGTTTCTTTTGACTGCTGAATTGCTTGCAAGAAGGGTTATGCTTTGTAAAGAGCTCATCCAGATTGTCTGAGAATTCATAGAACTATAGTTCTGCTCGTTTTATAGTTTTTGAACTGACACAACATTTGTTCATGAATCATTTATTCAGTTCGTCTCAACTCGCTACTAATCTGCCCAGATTAAGTACTGCAAGGTTTAGAGGCATGTGTTTTGGTTTTCTATAGAACTAACATACATCATATATTGCTCGGCTAGGCAAGTCGCATCACTAAATCAACGGTACTCAACCTTACTCTACATGCTTTGTTTCCTGTGCCATTTCTTTTGATTTTTATCCTGGAGCTGCCGAGATGACTATGAAATTGCATAATTTTCATCTTAGTTTATTTTTTGTAAGATTTTGCTTCTTCCTACAGAAAAGATGTCAGTTTTAAGAGTGGTTCTTATGGTTAGGTTGAAAGCTCACTAATGCATTTGTTTACCGCAGAATATTGGAAAGGAGAAGAAAGATATTAGGAAGGGTAGTGGGTGATCCAGAGAAGCATGCAACCACTAAAGAAAAGAAGGTTTGTTTCTTTTTAAGTATTTGATTAGTGTAGATTCATAACAGCGAGTCCTTGATAAGTGTTGCCTTTGTCATTATAGAGTCCTTTAACTTGTCGCCTTGGAACTGGAATCGTTTTCCCTATCGTTGTTTTGATCAGTTTGCTCCCCGCCTTTGGATTTTCAAGGACAAAAAAGATGTAACAATCTGAAGTGCTTATCTGAAAGTTTCTTGTTTTACTGTTTTGTGAATCATCTTTTTTTAGAGTTTTAGGACCAAGGTCCCAGTTCTAATTGAAACAGAAAGACCATTTTAGTCTGTTACAGCATAGGGTTCTTTCCTAGGCACTTAGAAAGCTCTACTCTATTACAACACCATCACATGTGAAGAGTTTCACCGCTACGGCAGTACCGCAATTAACAGTTTGCTTGCTCGAGCACAAGCTAGGAGGGCTGAGTTACTTAGCAAGTCAACCTGGAAGATTAGCAATATAGCTGGTGAGCTACAAGGGGATCTTTTTGAGTTCCTGATGAAGTATGAAAACGATGGAAATATGATGTCAACACCAATCAAGCTTTCTCACTTGCTGAATGAAGTTGGAGGCTTCAGTTTGCAAATCATCTTTCGATAGAAAAGGCATTGCAAGATGGCCATTCTCAACTTATCTTGGTCCAACCTGTGTACAATGTGCCTCTTTAGTAGTTGGCAATATGATCTGTCATGTGTTTGGTTTCATGTAAAAAATGGAGATATAACCTGAAATTATAAATTGAACTTTGCCTGTTTATGTATTGCATTCTCTTTACTTCAAGAAGTTCAGTGCTTTCAAAGTTAGGATATCGAATGATATATATATAATTGACTCATTTTTGTTTGTCTTCCATAGTTTCTGTTCTGCATATCAATGTGCAATGTTCAAGGAATTGGCTTGTTGCATTTGTGTGTAGCTCACTACTTCAATTATTGTGTCACATGCAAATCATATCATTGTCTTGCTTTTTATTCTTTTTTCCATCATCTAGGCAAGCCAGTGAGGTGCAAAGTGCAGGATACAACCACCCTCACCTTGATTGTAGAGAAGTTCCCTCCTCCGCGCTACTGCAAGTGTTTCTGCATCTCATCTCAAAGGTATGTTACAGTCTGAAATTTCTAGAGAATTGGTATCTGTAACTGCAATGCTGTGCTCATATGGGAACTATAAGGTTGCTGGTTTGCAGTGCTTGTTACTGAGAGTAGCTATTGTTTGCACCAGTGTTATCTATTAATGTACTTAAAAATAAATAAATGGGTACATATTTTAGTTAATGTTATCCATTAATGTACTATATGTTTCACTAAGATCAGCCAAGGAGCTATTTTATTCTGATAAATGTCATACTCTGTAGTTAAGATTTGAAATCGAACATATGCTACAATGTTATTATTGCATAAATAGCACCCATTTTTAGGCAATGAACTATTTTAGACTACCAAAATCAGTGAATCAGTAATTTGTATTTCCCCTACAGGATGGTGAATTGGTGATGCAATTAAAAATCATTGGAACGGTTCAGTAAAGAAACAGGTTGACTCGTACATATCTTCTGGCTTATTGTCAGAAGTTCCTTGACCTCATTGCTGCTAATCATGGTGCAAAGCTTGAATCGCAGGTGCGGGCCGAGCTGGAGAAGCAGGCAACGGAGATAGCAATGCCCGAACTGGATGAGGTGCAGTGAGGTGCACTCTTCTCTCTGCTACAGCCATGACTCTAGGACCTAGAAGTGTTATTTGCACTGCTGATTATTCTAATGATCTGTGGTGCTGATTGTTCTAATGAGCAAGAAAGAAACAGCTGTTGCAGTGAGCGATAGAAAGTTACCTTACTTATGTACTTACTCTCTGTGTAGCACTGGGTATATTGGTTGAATCACATCTCTAAACCTCTTTTCAGTTATTTGTTTGAATTGTACTTTCAAACTATTAATCAACAGTTATTTTCTTGCTCATTTTATTGTGTTTAATTTTTGTTTTGCTCCCGTAGCAACGTACGGGAATGAACCTATACTTTCAAACTATTAATCATGTTGAAACAATTTTGTCTTGAAGAAAACTAGAGTTTTGATTGAATTATTGATGATTTGTTTGAATCACATATCTAATCCATTCATATTATTTTGTATTCGCTTGAATTATAAAAAATATGTCTACGAGCGTTCTTTCACTCATATTTGGTAATCTAGATAAGCATGTTTTTTTTTCTCATGCTAATTTTATTGCTTCTATAATTTTGTTTCCTTCCCGTAGCAACGCACGGGCACGAACCTAGTAGGAGTATAATAAGTAAGTAGAGATTGGAGATTCTAATGTTGAAATAAAAGTATTCAATTCTCTTTTATTTAAAGAAATATTGGGTATTCTCACGGTAAGTCAGCATGTAGTAGATGTGCAATCAAGTCCCTACATTTATCACAGTAAGATTTCACAAATGTTTTTGAAGAACAGAGATTTTAAAATCTTACTATCACAAAAGTTCAACCAGATAACCAAGCATGCAAATTATCTAGGATTGTAATGTGAAACAAACCATTTAACTACTAGTGGCCATATTGGAGCATTACCAAAACATGCAACATCATTAGTTTAACAAAGCAGTAGATAAGGGTCCATTTGAGAATATCCTCCTCCATGACCAATGGCATAGACATAATTGAAGTTTTGGGCAGCATGTTGTTTGCAGAAAACCCATATGATTCAGAAAATATTACAACAAATACAAAGATAAAATCTTTATCTGAAACAAAAAATGTAAACTCCATTAAACAAAATGCTTTAGAACTGCAAATCCATAAACAATAAAATTAGTTGAAAACATAAAAGATCTGATAGGAACTAGGGCTCGGGATCTGCTGCGTAGGAGGTAGGGGAAGGAAGTAGGTGGTCGCGGCTTGGGCGCCCGGCGTCGAACGGGCGCCGTGGTCACGAAGGGGGTGGCGGCGGCTGGAAGCTGGAGGACGGGGGGAGGCGTGGGTGGCCCTTGAGGCCGGCAATTAGATTGGTAATTGCCTGCTTGATTTATTCCAACTAGTCTTAGGGATATTTATATCCCGATTACAAACGAAACTCTAAAAATAATGCAAATAAACCCCTCTTTATCTAAATAACATAAATCTAGCCACTTCTCTTCTTACGCCTCTGATACGTGATCATGGGCATAACAAGATCAAATGGACATGTTAAAGTAACTTAAAAATTAGATTCAATGGAAATATTTCCACTAACTTATATTGTTTCTCATGTCTATATTGGTGCAACTATTTCGGGACAAAAAGACACCTTGTTACTCTTGGTCCACAAAAAAAAAGTTTCTCTACCATGCCAATGTCACTTAAAGCTTCTTCCATGCCTATGTCACTTAAAGCTTCTTTCTTGGGAAACATCAACATCGCATAAATTTGCTTGATTTGCGAAGTTATCGCCCCGCCACGGCCATGGACAGAATCAACAAAATACTTGTGAAGACCATATACTGATATCAATACAACAGTGGTGCATGTGACATAGTGACTCCCATAGAAAATAGGGGCCTAGTCTACACAACATTTTAATTATTAAGTTTATTTATTATTTGATACAACAGTAACACCAGCAACCATGCAGATTACCTGCATTATTCAATATACAAGAATACGCTAGGGATAGCAAAATAATATCCTCATCTTGGAACAATTAAACTTCTTCAGTGGGGCGCGGGTACGCCACATTTGCTAAAAGTATGGTACATCTCCTTGGAACAGGAAGAGCGTTATCCTCGGCATACTTGGAGACCTCGTCCACCAACCTCAACTTTAAAGCAGCGAAAACCATGAGATTCAAGCTCTGTGGCAACTTTCTCCATAACTATGTTGGCCGATACTGATAATCGTGTCAAGGAAGCTTTGTACATCATTGAAGGGACGACAAAAGATCATTAAAGTTCAAATATTATTGACTGCATATGCAGAAAAATGGAAGTGCGAGGAAGTACCATGACCAAACCAGTAAAAGAGAATCCCATAGCTTATGCATAGCTAAGCTACTTATCAGAAACTCAGACCTGAAAAAAGAAGGATATTTAGAAATTTAAGCTGCTAAAGTCCTTTGTCCTTCCATGATGATAGATTTAGTCCATTACAAAATTCATCTAGATTAGATGGGATGAGAACCAGAACCATTCTACATTGTTATATATTATTAAGTACTGAACATTTTGATTTTCACAAGACAGGCCATTGTAATTATGAAGTTTCACTCCTGTCAGATTATTTACTAGTGAATATCAAGACCAGATTTCTGGAAGCTTTGAATTGATCAGTTGAAATGTTAAAGATAAACAGAAATCACATATAAGTAGTATGGTGTTTATGTCATATCAAACAATGAAGGAAAAGATGCAATCAGGGGTATAAAAAGGATACGCGTTGGTATTAGAGTCAACACACAGCCTCCACCACCAGCTCCAGTTAGCTTTGAGACCAGGCTATATTTCAGAGTTGTTCGCAACACTGTTTCTATAGAAGAATGGCTGACTCCCATGCACTGAAGCAAACCTTGGTTCATCTCCATAAGCTCTGCTAGCTTATCCTCCTTTGAGGTGATGGCTATTTCATCCTCGGCTGCTAACTCAACAATGCTAGAAAGCTCATCACTAATGGAGTTGACTGCATGGAAGACAGAGGCCATAGCATCTGGATGCCTAGATGCTCTTTCAGATACACCAGCAACCAGGGCCTTTGTGTTCCTACCAACTCTTGTATCGGTAATGAGCATTTTGACTGGGTTCCTGGACTTGAGGTTTGTCAATTCCCCCTTTTTGAATTTGATCATGCTTCCTAACATTCACATAAGATTTAGTGAAGCAAAACAAGTTAAAAGAATTGATAGGGGGGCAAATTCCGATGGCATTATGCATTCTACGAAATTACTCAAGTTTAAACCATTTGCAAAGATTTCCATGGCACACCTAAAATTCTCTAGACTTTTAAGTTAAATTACTGATTGCAAATACTGATAATCAGTATATCAATGACTGGATAGTTATTCCATTAGATGCATCATCTATCCATCTAGCTTTAACTAAAGTGCATATAACAAACATGCCATAAATAAACTAGAAGCAATCCTGGCAGTGAATAAGAGTGATGGTGTCATTAAGCAATCAATCAGTAAGTTATTGCGAAAAAACTCAATATGGATTCCACCAGAGGTCAATACGATCAGTTTCAAAGGTTTAAAAACTCAGTCAATTTGATAGCATACCGAAAGTGCTGACGGAATTGTCAATGCCAGAAGGCTTGCCATGAATGATCTTCTCCCCTTGGAATGCCCACCGGTTGACCAGCTCAAGATCATCCTTCCCGAACAACTCCCACTCAGCCTCACTGCCTCCTCCAATGCCAACTGCGCCAGCAACCGTCAATAGAGCACCCGACATGGACACGCAGAATGCTGCGGACGAGCCGAGCCCAGCACCTATGGGCAGGTCCGAAGTCACCACCGCCTTCCCAGGTCTGCACCTGAATAAGAACACAACCAGTTGGATCTGTCAAAACATAATGTGGGGTCAGCTGCAAGATTGATTTGGACCGAAGAACCAACCCCAAAATAGAGGTGTAGAGGAAAAGGAAAGCGGAGAGGCCGGTGGAGAGCCAGATCTTGGCCTCGGGGATGTCTTGGCCCTCCAAGAGCTTGGCAATGGCGGCCAGCTCATCGGGGGAGCATGGCATTGGCTCCCCGTTCTTGCCGCTTACCTCCCCCAGAACCCCGCGGAGGCGCGAACACGGCCACGAGAAGGTGAGGCCCGAGTCCCTGAGGTCCAGCTCCACCGCGCCTGCGCCGCCATCATCTCCTGCGTAGTAGAACAAGAAGAAGCAGGGGTAAGCCCGGTGGCCGCGGCAGCCGTGACGAAGAACGAAGAATCTGATCCAGGGTGGAGGCGGGGGTCACCTGCGGGGAGGAGGCGGAGAGAGGTGGTGGTGTAGAGGTCGATGGCGGCGGCGACGGCGGCGGAGCCGTGAACGACAGCGTGCTCGCCCGCGAGGATGATCTTGCCGGGCGCGCGGGCGCGTACCTCCATCGATCCCCGGTCGCTCGTCGTGTTGACTGGAAAAAAGCCCCCGCTTCTGCTGCGATTTGGGATCGGGAAGGGAGGGGTCAACGTATAGTAGGAGGCAGCGCGACGAAAGACTCCGCAACAGCCGCCTGCCACCCACCCCACCTCTAATCTCTTCTTGGGCTTCAAATCTCGAGTTGGCCCACGTTAGTTAGTGGATATTTCAGCCCATTTCTCTCAGCGGGCGGGAAAGAAGAGGTTTTCAATAGAAACCGTCCATTCTTTTTTTTTTTTGAAAAAAACCGTCTATTCTGGCTCTTTGGACTACCAAAAACACATACAAGACCACTCATATTTTAATCCACCTCAGTTTTGTCCGACATGGCAGTGGTTTTAACATGTGTACATGCTTTCGATGGCGTGTCACCTTGGGTCACTCTTTTTTTTCTTTTCCTTTTTCTGTACACGTCATTTTGTGTCTTCGTCTTCCGGTTCCAGAGCGGCGGCCTGGCCTGCCATTCCATCTGCTTCTGTTGCAGGCCCATGAGGCATTGCCCGCGAGCATCTCGATGCGCGATCTCCAGCTCTATGTGAGAGGGAGTGAATAGGCAAAAATATAATTTCTAAAACTAAATTCAACTGTTAGCACCGAAACCGGTCAGACCAGTTTGTTCACAAAGAGAGCCAACATGGTGTCTAGACTATCTGTTGCAGGTTGGTTGTTCCATTCTCCACGGAAAGTGAGGTAGGCGGCAGGTGTTGACAGCCTTGTCCGTCCTTCATATCCCTCCACGTCCGGTTTCGACATAGAGCTTTGTGTCGGCATCGCTTGGTAGACCAGGTTTAAACCTGTGCCTAAAGCATGTTCTTGATAACCTAGCTTAACTTATCCTAGGATCTTGATCCATAGACAACCCTGCTACCCAGGCTAGTTTTGACCTTTTGTCTTCTTGGGATGGCTAGCTAGAAGACCGTTGCACATTTGTTCCCTATGCTAAGAAATGTCAATAAGCATTTTTGGCGCCGTTGCCGAAGAACAGTTGTTGTAATTATCTTCGAACCTAATTCACCTATGTATCCCTCTTATTTTATCATTTCTCTTTCGTCTATCCTTTTGTTACCCTCGAGCTTTTCCCTACCTCAAAAACCCTTCCTGCTCCAACGTGCGAGTTTTTAGAGCCACTACCGTTCTCCAAGCCTTTCATGGCTTTTGGCTATGAGCGCACCCGTTCAAAGAGGTGATGTTTGTTTCCCCGTTCGCTTCAACTTGGTGAAACTGAACGACCAGTATCATGTCAATAAATCCAGGCCTTGTTCCTCTAGTCCTCAAACTCCTTTATGGTTTTCTTCAAAGAACTCTTGGGCTATGAACAACTTGAGCGATCGTCTCTGAAATTAAAAAAAAAATCCCATCCATGAATCTCCAGAACAACCTCTTGTGTTAGTGCTACATGTTTTATATTCTAATTTGAGTTTTATTTCATAATTCTTCATATGAATGGATGTAAATGCTTATCGCACATCTCGCAAAACTTGTTGCACTATGGCACTAACTTTGCTGGTAGAACTTTGACGACGAATCAACAACTGGCGATGAAGCTAGGAACTACCTCTCCAATGAAGGCTGAAATGACCTCATGGTCAAGCTTGTGACCATAAACAAAGCACTGCTGGGAGATATCTCAGATTATCATAAAAAACAACTCTCTTTATAAAGCAATAAAAGCAAGAGCATGTTTTTAGCATAGTATACACCTTCGGGTATTTTTGGTCGCTAACCATTTCAGGTTGAGACTAAGAAAATTGAAGGACATAAAATGCTCAAAAGCATGGGGACTACATCAACTATACACCTTGGTACCCTTTGCTGATGGGAAGCACTCTGAATGAGACTCCGACATCACATACTTGACCTTTCGTGTCTGATAGTCCTAATCTTGCCAAAAAAAGAGAGAAAAAGAAAAGAAAAAATATATAAGAAAAAAGAGACAAGAAGAAAAAATATTATCCAAAAAAGAGAAAAAAATTTAGTTGCAAAGTAAAAAATGTGAGAAGAAAAAAGAAGAAGAAGAAGAAGGAGCTGGCGAGTCCTAAACGAGTCGAAGGCCGCCATGTGAGCATGGCCTCACTATGACATCATACCTTAGTGTATATCACTGCTTTGCCGCTGGCTCCAGCTAGCCTGGCTCTCATGCACACGTGCAAGCCCTGGCTCAGTTATCATCCGCTCTTGGCTTCGCACAAGTTGGCATGGTCAAAGTGCCTTCCTCCGCTTCAGTCGACATCGAAACGGAGGAGTACTCGACAACCAAATGCAACCACTCCACCTCTATAGAAATTTCAAAGCATCCATCCTATATGCTGTCGGTAAATGCACTCAGGTACGTGAAAGGTAATAAAATGTTCACCAGTTCTCTACTTATTTTTATCTCCATATGATCGTAGCTTGACCCTGCATGCTATGCCTCCTTCTATCTGTTATTGTATGCTCTGGTTTGGATGCCTCGCCAGGCAGTGCATCCATAGGCTTTTTAAATTAAGCGTGGTGCTTAGGTTAAATAGCCTTCTTTAATCAAATAAGACAAGGTGTCGGATTTGGTTGATGAACCTTCAGAGTTAATACATTGATAGATGTCGGATGCATATTCTTTTGCGGCTAACCCTTGCAGGAAAGATTTCACACTTTCGGGTAAGTCTTGAAGCGAAATTCATACTAGAGATAAACCGAGGCCCACGATACACTTCATCAAAAGTTGCATAACATGCAAGGGAGGCACATATCACCTTTCGAGGTGCACTATGAGAATATTGTTAGTGCCCCCTTTGTTTATGTTCATGCAATTTCTACCTCAACCTTGTATGAGCATGCTGATAAAAACATTGGTGAACAATAAAATTCCATAAAAATCCCTTTCTAAAAACAAAGAGTCTCCCAATAAAAGATGGAAAACAGTTTGGGATCCACGCCTCTCGAGCTTTGAATTTGATCTCCCTTAAGCGTGGTTGTGAAAAACAAATCTTGAGGCAACAATAAAATTATTCCAAACAATTCCATACATTTCCTCGAGCATTTCTTGTCCACTAACGTTTTGCTGGGAGTACAATGACTACTAAAGAGAAACTCCAACACTTATTCAACGCTCCTTGGTGTCACGGGAAGAACAACACATGAGGAAGCAAGCAGAACAAATGCAAACCTTTGTTTTATTTGTTAAGCTTAACTCTTATATTTGACTCTAAGCTTTTGCGTTGGTTCTGCTTGAGAAGATCTGACAGGTAAGTATCCCAAACACCTCGTGCATCTTCTACCCATGTTTCCTCCCTACTACGTTACCCATCATGCTGAATTCCACCATGGAAAAAACAAAAAATAAGTTGATTAAATAAATAAAGAAAAAATATAACAAATAATAACAAAATATTGTGGCGATTTGAACTCTCCATGCGCCTTGAACAAACTTCAATAAATTTTAGACTCCTCGGCAATCATACCGGTAGATTCCTTGTTTGTTTCCACTTTTGTTTTCTTTGTTGAATAAGGTAGGTACAAGAATAAGTGTGGGGGAGGCCTCCTTGACGTACACCCAAATGAGGCCATCCCCAACACACAGCGCAACTCTAGAAAGACCAACATGAAAAGGGTAGGGAATAGCGAACCTAAGAATGGGTTGGTCGAACCTCTGGTTTGGCCCGACCACTTCTGACCATTCGATGTCCCTCCTTCCTCCTGAACTCCGGTGTGCGCACCTCTATCCTCACTTCCTATTCAATGAAGTTTTAATCAATGCTTAAAATCAATACTTCATGATTTCAAACTCAAAGGCCTAAAGGCACTCCTCGTGTTTCTATGATAAACTTGCATACTCTTTATTCCTCGCTTATATCATTGATCTTGTGAACAACTTCTTCATAGGAAACACATGTTTTCTAAGTAATTGATGAATGAGATATGGTTGGATGAAAGCAACCTTGCTCTTTCATGTAAAGTGCTTGCAGTTTCTTTTACAAAGATCAAAACTTAATAGCTTGGCCCCTCAATGATGCTAAATTCCTACCAAAGCCATATGTTGATTTCATTGAAAACCTTATACGTGTGTTGCTTGTCTTTGCATTGAGCTTTGTCACACTGTTGTGACCTTTGTGAGAAACTTTTCATGCTTTCATGATCAGAAGCACGTACACACCACATATAAATGTTAAACTTCTATGCTGGGAGTTAGCAATCACCTTCATCCATACATCCATCCACCAAATAAAAGACTCCATGAAAAGTATGATCTCTATCTCCAATTTAATTAAAGGAGAGGCATGGCAAGTAAAAGAAAAAAAGAGAAAAAAGGAAAGATAATTGGACACATGAAAGTCCAATCAAAATAAAAAAAAGAGTTGGACAAAAGAAGGTCCAAGTAAAAAAAAGAGTATCTGGGCATATGAAGGCCCATGTAAGAGATTGCAATGCTCTCAAAGTTCTGTTTGGAGAAGAGATAAAAAATTATTACGAGTCCCCTTTCACCCTGCATCATACTTACCACACACTTGCACCTCTTGATCGGATTGTATGTCTTGTTTCTCCTAAGATCTGATTTTTGACTCAGATATATATGCAAAGCAAGTATGCCCTACTTTTCTCCCTACCCTGAGCTCCACATAAGCATGTCTAAAGATAGGATGAGAAAAGAGGCAACACCTTTGCCTTAGTGAGGAAAAAGAAACACACTATGAGATCTGAGAGAATCATTTGAGGAGCAAAGCTACCCTTTTGTTTTAAAATTCTCTCAAAAACCCAACTTTCTGAGCATGAGGAGCCGGGAACTCGAAATCTGCACCGTTCTGTTCCTCAATTGCCCAAGAGAACATGTTAGACACTCCGAAGTTCACAGGGTAAGGTGAGGCTTGGAATAACCTGTATGCAAGTGTCATGTCAAGGAGTTGCAACCACCTTAGTCCTCAAACTTTTACTCGAGGACGAGCAAAGGGTTAAGTGTGGGGGTGTTGTTGACGGTCCTATACCCCATAGGACGTACAACAAGTTTTCATGTCTTTCTTTGGAACACTCAGTAAATATAACACATGGTAAACTATAATAGTTCCTATGTGTTTCTTGAAAGAGTAAATTGCATCCACCATACAACAACTTGTAGTGTTGTATCACTTTAGTATATCAAGTTGCAAATTGTGCAATCAAATGCAACAAATAGTTAGCTGTGTGCATATACAGTCCTTGATACATTAAATCAGTGTACTTTGCCACGGTGGCAGAATGAGGTGGACTACAGGAGGGTTTAACGTCACGTCACTGGAGGTTACAACAACTTCTACGGCTGCACCAATTATAAACAAGTTTTTGTAGAGGTTTTTTTTACTGTTTTTTCAGGAAATTAGTTTAAGTAGAGGTTCTTACTATTTTTTCAGAAAGTTAAGCGAGGATGCAATTTCTAGATTTGGCATTATCAATGGAGAGGCTTTTTCCTCAAGAATCGGAGTGAACTAAATTGCAGTTAAGAGAAAAGCATAATCTAGTGCTCATTATTGATAAACATTCATCAAGAGGAGGCTAGCATGGTAGAGCTACTGCAACTGGCGTGATGAAATGATGACCTACATATTGTGCTATTTCTGCTCTCAAGATCAATAACGACAAGAGATAGGGATGACAGGGCAATGGCAGCCTCTTGTGCAAACTAATTTATGGATCATCGTGACCATAGATAGCGGCAGGCCAATAGCAGCCTCTTGTGCTAATTCATCTATGAATCATCTACTAGATATAGATAGACTAATGGCAGCCTCTAGTGGAAACTCATCTATGAATTACGACCAGAGATCGGCCATGCGAGGCTGCAACATTCATCGACGACGGCAGAGCCTAGACCAACTGCTGCCCTAGTGGTGGTGAATAACATATCACACACCAGGAACAAAACTTACTGTATAATAGTCGGGAGGGAGGTCGCCTGGTTTCCGCCGGCGTGGTTCCATCTAGTTCAACGGAAGGGGGCTTCCACTCGTCCGTGCTCTCCTGCCGCTGATCGCCAGTAATCGTAGCTCCACCTCTGGCTCGTGTGTCAGGATCACCAAATAAAAGCAGCATAGGGGGTTATTGTAGGATTTGCTGATGATTAACAGAAGTAGCTCATAAAATGATCCTTAGCCTAAACATGATATCAATCTCGATCGTAATGCGGAATATGGTGGATAAATCTTATACCAGCGTTAGGAGCAGCTATAGGAGTTTCCTGTGTTGATGACGCCCGAGCCGTAGAGGAAGTAGGTGTTCTTGTCAGAGTAGAGGAAGCAGTGGCGTATCGGCGGTCTTCAGGACGCCAACGGCACTGCCCTGGGCGGGGTCCCGAGCTTTTGCTCCCCTCTAGTGCTCTCAACGATCAGACTCACGGGGTGGTGGTTTACTGAGTATTTGACAATTGTTAAACCTCCACCTACGACCTTAGATTTATAGGCACTGTGGGGGCAGGGCCGAGCCCTATGTAAGGAAGGTTAGATTTGGGCCTGCTGATCACAGCCCACTAATCATGTTGATTAGTTTCCTAATTACGCTCAGGTGGTTTAAATGCTTTCTTAATATTGGGTTTATTTCCTTAACTGTGAAGATCACATTCAAAAATCCCAACATTCTCTCACTTGATCGAACTGTTAATGGCTAAAGCTCATATCATTCTAGTGTTCACCCTCAGTATAACAGTAAATACCGGACCAATGCATCGTCAGTAGCTTGATACACTACCGGGACCCCATTACCCATAGTCTTACTGAAACACCTCGTTAGAACGCTTATTCGTTAGTTTGGGAGTTCATAACGGCCCTAAAACCAGGACCTAAAGACTATCCACCAAACCCATATCAGTGACGTGCTGCTTAAACACATTCGGTGGTAAGCCTTTAGTGAGCGGATCCACTAACATAGCATTAGTTCTTATGTGCTCAATATTAATGGTTCGATCCTGGCATCTTTCTTTCACAACGCGATACTTAAGATCGATGTGTTTGGAAGCACCACTCGTTTTGTTGTTACTCGAAAAGAATACTGTGGCTTGATTATCACAGTATAACGTTATTGGTTCCGTAATGCTGTCAATTACTTTAAGGCCCGGAATAAAATTCTTAAGCCACATAGCTTGTCCAGTTGCTTCATAACATGCCACAAACTCAGCTTGCATCGTCAACACTGCAATTGAACTTTGCTTAGAGCTTTTCCATGATATTGCTCCTCCAGCTAGCATGTAGATATAGCCTGATGTAGATTTCCTACTATCCACACATCCAGCAAAGTCAACATCAGTATATCCCACAACTTCGAGATTATCTGATCTTCTGTATGTGAGCATGAAGTCTTTGATACCTTGGCAGTAACGTAATGCCTTCTTGATACCTACCCAGTGGACCTTTCGGGATTTTTCTGATATCTTCCAAACATTCGGGTAGCAAATGCCAAATCTGGACGCGTACAGACTTGCGCATACATCAAGCTTCCTACAGCTGAAGCATAAGGGATATCCTTCATTTCATCTGATTCTAATTGGTTCTTAGGACATTGGGTGTCGGGGTTCTCTACCGCCAACAAGTAAATTTCCTACGATCGCGTGTCAGGATCCGGATGGTGACTCGAGAGACAGGGGGTTTAGACTGGTTCGGGCCTCCGGAGAGTAATACCCTACGTCCAGTGAGCGTCGCTGTTCTCAAGTCCAAGTCTGTAGTAGGGGAGTACAAACTAGTTGGGAGAGGGAGAGGGTCCCAAGTCCCTGAGTGATGCGAACGAGCGTGTGGTGTGTGTTGTGACCGAGTGTTCGACCGGTGTTCGAATTGTCCCCCACTGATGTCCCCTTGTCCCCTTTTATAGCTTCAAGGGGAGAAGGGAGCGGGGGATAAGAAAGGGAAAAATTACACGGGGAGTTACTGCCCCCGAGAGCTCCATCCAGCGCCGTCCGCCGAGCCGTACAGGGAGCAGGTGTTGACGGAGTGGGCGTTCCGCCGGACCCGGGATCGTACATCCCGGGTGGTTGGGGTCGATGCCTTCCGGGGTAAGCTCCCGGGTGGTTCCCGGGTCGTGGTTGACTTGCTCGAGGTCCTCGGGCGCTCCAGGTGTCCTGCTCGGGCTCCAGGTGTCGTCGGTGGCCGTCTGGAGTTGTACTTGGGTGCCTGGTGTTGCGCATGCACTCCTCCCAAGACTGTAGCGCTCCTGTTCGGACGAGACGTGCGTCACTGTGGCTGCCGTGGCGAGGGACAGACGCCCATCACGCTCTGACGCGGCGAGTACCAAGTGGGTACGGCGCAGGATGGGCCGGGGCGTAGCCGGGTAGTTTCACCCGAGGGGTCGGAGACCACTCGGGGGCGGAAAACTCCTCGGGCGAATCGGGGAGCCATTCGGGGACGGAGGACATGTCGGACGAATCGGAGGACCACTCGGAGGCGGAGATCCTGTCGGGCGAATCGGAGAACCACTCGGGCGGTCTGGGTAGTCGGGGTATGGGGAGTTTGCCTTGTTTTTGGTCTTTGGCTTTCGCTTTTTTGAGGGGTGGATTATCGTAAGCCCACGGATTAAGGGTTCAATTGGGCACCCCTAATCCGTACCCTCGTCAGTAGCCCCCGAGCCTGGGGGGAGATGAAGGCTCGCGCCCAGGCTGAGTGGTGGCGTGGATATGGTAAGTTGCCGCTTTTCCGGTGGGGGCGCGCGAGCGCACCCGCCGGGTGTAGCCCCCGAGCCTTGAGAAGAGCTGGTGCTCTTGTTAAGGTTTTGTGCCCGGGTGGTTTGCCTCGGATGTCGTCGGAGTCGAAGAACTTGTCGGGGAGAGGAAGCTTATCGGGGACGCCCCTTTGGTGGGCCGGTCAACCGCCCGACCGTTTGACGGGCCGGGAACGGAAACGCCGGCCCGGTCCCCTGCCGCGTGGGGAGGTGGGCGCGCCTTTTGAGGAGGTCAGGTGAAGAGACGTGCGCACGTCGCCGTGGCGCCAGTGGTGGGCCCGCGCATTTAAGGCCACGGCGGTTCCGCCCCGCCCTTACTTATAGCCGCGTGCTGCGGCGGCCTGGGGCTTTACCCGTGCCAGAGCTTTCCAACTTCCAACGCGCGCTTCGTCTTCTCCGTCGCCGCCACTTGCTTTCTTGCGTCTTTCGCCGCCGTCGCCTCGCCGTCGCTGCGGGGAGCAAGTGACCGAGCCTTCCATCTCGCCGGTGCTTTCTCTTCGGACTGCTGCAAGATGTCGACCTGGGAGCGCTCCCGTGTTTCGCGCCGGCAGCTGGAGAGCCTCGCGGCGGAAGGCCTGCTCCCGCCGTTGACGGAGGCCGTGGAGTGGAAGGTGCCCGGTGTCGAGGACTACCCCCAACCGCCAGAGGGGTACGTCGTTTCCTTCGTCGCCTTCCATGAGCGCGGGTTCTCCGTTCCCGCGGGACGGTTCATCCGCGCCGTACTCAATGAGTACGGGCTGGAGCTTCACCACCTCAAC
This sequence comes from Alloteropsis semialata, assembly GCA_004135705.1. Lineage (NCBI taxonomy): Eukaryota > Viridiplantae > Streptophyta > Magnoliopsida > Poales > Poaceae > Alloteropsis > Alloteropsis semialata. The sequence continues at coordinate 32,398,146 of CM014278.1, forward strand.
CCGAACGGAGTCCAGCAGATGGCGGTGTTCGTCGCCCTCTGCGAGGGGTACCTGGGGATAGGGGCCCATTGGGACCTCTTCAGGTATTTCTTCAAATTTTCGTTGCACACCGTGGAGGGCGGAGCCCCGGCGACGATTGGTTGCGCCGTGTTGAAGGGCAAGCAGGGGCGGGTGAAGGCCTACATCTCGGGGACCTTGACCAGCTCGAACAAGGGCTGGCACCCGTTGTGGTTCTACTTGAAGAACGACTGCCGCAACCCCCTCCCGGTGTTCACCGGGAAGACCTTCGAGAAACTGCCCGCGTCGTGGGCGTACGGGCCCGAGAAGGAGCGGCAGGACAAGGTCCTCGGGGACATCTGGGAGGCCCTCGCCCGGCTCCGCGGCGCGGGGGTGACCACAGCGGAGGTCCTCGGCGGATACCTCTCGAGAGGCATCGTGCCGCTGAGGCGGCGCCGTCTCCAGATCTGGGAGATGGTGCAGCAGAACGCCCCCTTTGAGGGGACCGTGACGATGATCCCCCCGCCGTCGGGGGACGAGTTGGAACGCCGGGTGACGGCGGCGATGGGGAAGGGTCACGAGGCATATCCTCCCCCAGGCCTCCTCCCCATGCTCCCGCACAAGCGCACCAAGGATCTGGTAAGTTTTTGTTCGTACACCTTGAATCCCCGATTGGTTTTTCAGTTGGCTGATTCCGAACTATTTTAGATGGACGGCCTCCACTGCACCATCTCCCGGCCGCCGCTCCCCGAGGACAAGGTGAGAAACCGAGCCGAGGCCGAATGGGCTAAGGCGAGGAAAGATCGCCGGGAGGAGTGGAAGAAGGGCGAGGTCGCCAAGCGTGAACGAAACGCCGAGCGATCCAGGAGGAGAAGGAAGGGGGAGGATGACGTTTCCGAGGACGAGGACCCCGAGGAGTTTGTGGAGATCGTCTCGGGGAGCGAGGATGACGAGGAGAGTGACGACGACTCGCCTCCTCAGAAGCTGAAGTCGGCGGTGGTGATGGCCGCCGGCGCCTCGTCCTCGGCGCAGCACTTGGGGCGGAGCGGGAGAGGAGGACCGCTACCGCCGGATTCGGGGAGGCGAAGGCTCTCGGTCGGACCGGCATCGGCGGTCCTCCGAGGAGAGCCGGCGCGAGAGGCGCAGCCGCACCCCTCCGTCCCCTCGTCACGACCTCGGGAGGGGAAGGAGTTCCCGGCGGGAGACGGCCTCCCCTCGCCGGGATAGGAGCCGGAGCCGGGACCTGTCAGAGCGTGCCCACAAGGGGGGCTCGACCTCGGGGGCGTCGTGCTCCCCCTTGCGATTTGCGCCGCGGGACGACAGGCGGCCGCTGTCGGCCCCTCAGATGACGCGGGCGCGGAGCGAGGGGCAGGACGCGCCCCGGATACCCGTAGCGGAGGCGCAAGCCCCTCCCGCCCCGGTGAGGGTCCCGACAAGGCGGCCGGACTCGACGCCGGCTGCGGGGGGAGGTGCATCAGGTCGGGCGGAGCCCCACTCGGGCAGGGATGCCGCAGTCGCGCCCGTGGCCCCTGCCCCATCGGTGCTGGCGGGATCCAAGCGGCCGCGGAGGATTGCGTGGAGGTGAGTGATGGCCCGACTTTCTCGAATGGTTTTGGCTTTTCCTGTAGTCACCATTTTTCCCAGCCGGGCTTTGCTGACTCGTAATGAACCAGTCGGGTCGACGCTTCGCTCGAGGTGGCGCCGAGGAAGACTCTGCGCTTGGCGGCGCCGTTGCCGGGGCCTGCGGCGGGGCAGGCTGAGCAGGCGACACCGGAGCCCGCGGCGAGGCCGGCCGGGAAAGCAGTGGTGGAGCCCGCGATGGAGCGGGCCGAGGTGATTCCGCCGGTGCCCTCGGCGGAGCGGGCTGAGGAGGGAACGCGGGTGCCCTCGGCGGAGCGAGCCGAGGAGGAGACACGGAGGGCGGCGCTCTCCGCGGTGGAACAGGTGCCGGAGGGGGGCGGCGACAGCCCGGGAGACGCACTCCTGACGGGCCTAGCCTTTACACAGGCCGTCCCCCCAGAGGCGGCCGTGGCGGCGCTTCAAGCGGAGCTGGCCGAGGAGCTGGCGGAGGCGGCCCTGCCTGCTCCTCAGGAGGAGCCGGCTCACCCCGGAGTGGGGGAAGTCGCCGGAGAAGATGGCCGCGGGGACGCGGCCGGAGAAGATGGCCGCGGGGTTACTGCCTCTCCAGGGGCTACGGTCGGCCCCAAGGAAGCAGAGGCGGGGACTCCCGACGCCCGCCCTGACGCCGTCATCCGGGCGGCCGCCGTAGCCCCCGAGTCCTCCGGGGTTACTTCCCCGGAGATCGTCGTGCTCGAGGACTCGCCGGAGGGTAGCTTGCGGAGGGTCGCCGGCGAGTGCAGCCGGAGGCTGGCCGTGGAGTTCCCGAGATCCTTTCGCCCTACGCGCGAGGGCCCGCGTCATCTCCGGGAGACGCCGGGAATGATGGCGGTGGACCGCCGATGTGCCGCCCTCGTACCTATCGAGGACAACCCGAATCTTCCGTGCGAGGGTCGGTACTTATGGTACGATCGTCAGAACCCGGCGGCGGGTCCCATCTTCGAGCTGGACGACGCGGCGGAGAGGGAGCAGTGCCAGCTTCTCCGGGAAAGCCTCGAGAACGTGAAGGAGGTCTTCGACAAGCTGATCATCGACCCTTCCCTGGTGAGTCTTTGGGGCTTCGTTCTTCTGATCCTGGTGTTGTTCCGGGGCACGCCTTAGCGTTCTTCTTCTCGTTTTTGTTCAGAGAATTATCGAGCGTAGTGCCGAGAAGTCGGCGTTCCTTCGCCGGGAGTCCGGGCTTTGGCGTGCCGTGCAGCAGCTGAAGGCCGAGAAGGAGCAGCTCGAGGCCCAGCTGGCCGAGAAGGAGCAGCTTGAGGCCCAGCTGGCCGAGGCACGGGAGGCCAGGGACAAGGCGATCCTGGGCGCCGAGGAGGAGAAGGCCGCCCTCGAGGCCAAGGTGGACGAGGCCGAGAGGACCGTGAGGGAGGCGTTGGTGGCCGCCGACGCCTCCAATCGGGAGAAGGCTGCCGCCGTGCGGGAGGTCGAGGAGCTGAGGACGAAGGTGGCGGACCTTCAGACAGATGTCCAACATCGCGACCTCGACCTCAAGACGGTCGGCAACCAGCTGGTCGAGGCGGCCGGCAGGCTGACGGCCGCGGAGGAGGAGGGAGCCCGCTTCAAGGAGATCGCCGGGAAGCGGGAGGAAGAGATCCTTGGTGAGTCCTCCCTCCTCATCAGTTGTTGGGCAGTTTCTTTCCGTTCTCCAGTGTGTTTACTTGGATTTGACTGTCAATGCAGCCCTGCGGAGGGTGAGGGCTGACCTGGAAGCCCAGCTCAAGGGAGAGGAGCGCAAGGTGGCCAAGGCCATTGTTAACAACCAAGAGTTGGTGCAGCTCGGTCAGGAGCTTAGGGCGCAGCTGACCAGTAAGTATCGCGCGTCCACTCGCCCTTCTTTTTGCGGAATGATGCTGACGGCGAGTTGCCTGCAGGGGTCGTCGGGGACCTTCAGAGGTCCCAGGAGGCGGGCGAGCAGAGCCAGAGGGCCCTCGTGAAGAAGTCCGAGGTCCATCAGGCTTTGGTCCAAGCGGTTGAGCGCCTGCTTGGGGAGCTCAACGTTGGCGACGGCCCATCCCTGGTGGATCGTCTCGCCCTCGTCCCGGGGAGAACTCAGGCGCAGGCCTCGGATCTTGCTCGGAGTGTGGCACGCAAGATCATTGCCATGTTCTTGTCACACTACCCGACCATGGATCGAAAGGCTCTGGGAGACGGATGGGCCCCCGGCTATGACGACACTGAGTACGACGAGATTGAAGCCGAGTCCTCCTCGTTTGCCGACCAAGTGGCGTCCATCGCCCTGCAGGAACTCGAGCCAGAGCAGCCATAAAGAACTTGGTCACTGCTTGTAATGAACAAAGTTCCTATGATAATAGTTGTTACTCGAAAAACTCGTGTTTTATTTGTTGTTTGCCATTTTCGCTTTCTTCCGAATACTTTTCTGGGGGTCGTGGGCCGAGATAGAAAGGCGCGGGGCCTTGCCCGTCAGACTCTGTTCCGCAGCCGCAGGGGCATAGGAACTCGGGAGATTGGGCACTCGGACTCGCAGCCCCCGAGCAGTTTCGGGAGGTTCGAACGATGACAAGCAATAAATAAGGTACGCTGAAGACAACAACTAGTCGAGGCGGTTCCCTTATTGCTTCTCGGGAAAAGGACGTCGGCCCGAGGGCTTGGACCTTGCCCGCAAGTTAGCGCCGTAGCCGCAGGGGCGTGAGCACTCGGAACTTGGACAAGCGCGGTCACAAAGCCCTTTGAGCTGACGTTCCTTTCTCGCAAGCGCAAAAGTATACCGCTTGATCGCGCGTGTGAGCGATCACTTGTTAAGCTTTTTGCGAAAAAACAGAGTGAAAAAACGGAGGGGCACCGGGCCCCGGGTGGAGCCCCCGAGCGGTGGGCGATCCTGCACAGGGAAGGGGTCGCCTGCCGCTTAGCTTTGGGAACTCACGGGGTGTATTTCGATCGTATGCGAGAAAAGTACTCGGAACGGTACAGTACTTTGGCTAGTATCGCGAATTGAAAAGTACAGATAGTTTGAAGAGTAGAGAGACGTAGCTGTGCGAGCTCGTTGGAGAATGTGAGGCTCTTCGGGAGAGTCGGAGACTCGCGGGGCGAGGTGCCGCCGGGGCGCGCGTAGCCCCCGAGCCTGCAGGGGAACGGTGGTTCGCTTCAGACGGTTCGCTTTCCGGAGTAGCGGGGAGCTCGACGGTTCGCTTCCCAGCCAGTTACAGACGGTTCGCTTCCCGGAGTAGTGGGGAGCTCGACGGTTCGCTTCCCAGCCAGTTACTCCAGACGGTTCGCTTCCCGGAGTAGTGGGGAGCCCGACGGTTCGCTTCCAGAGGAGCCAGACGGTTCGCTTCCCCCCGGCCAGTTGCTTCAAGAGTAATGGGGGGCCGGACGGTTCGCTTCCCTCCGGCACTATAAATTTGGCATTGTCCTCACCCGGTCCTGCCATCAGCCAATCCTGCCATCACCCAGTCCAGCACACAGCCCGGCGGCAAAGGCGAGCGGGGAGAGCAGGTCAAGAAGAGCGGTAGCGGCATGGCATCGTCGGGCGACCGTTCGTCGATGAAGCGGGGGAGAGAGGAGGACGACGACGACAGCCGCCGGAGAAAGGCCAGGGCGGAGCAGGAGGCCAAGGCGGCGGAGCAGCGGGAGGCCAGGGCGGCGGAGATCGTCGCCGACAACGCCTGGAGCGGTGACATACTCCGCGAAGCGTTCGCGAAGCTTCGCGGTGTGGCCACCGCGTTCGGCATCAGGGCACCGGATTATCCGAAGGACTGGACCGTCAAGGACTTCGCCTTCAAGATCTACGGCCTGGCTGAAGAGCTTGAGAAGCTCCCCATGGTCCGGGATGCCTGCAGCGACGACGACGACGATGGCGGCGACGGCGATGACGCGGGCGGCGACGACGTTGGCGGGACCAGCGGTGGGACTCCTGGGGCGGCTACGGCTTAGCTTATTCCTCTGTAATAATAAAGTGTCTTACCGCGGTCGCGCAGTTGGTCTGTTGTCGTGATTTCACCTCCCCCCTTGCGCCCCCGAGTCGATCGGGCGGGGGGGCCGTTTCGCCTTTTCGTCGTTTTCTCCTCGCGCGCTCCTTCCGGGATTGTCCTCGGCTGCGCTTTGTCGCGACGAGATTTCTTACAGGTCTTGTTTCGTGACCTGGGACCCTACGCGCTGCAGGGTTCGAGCGGAGAGGCCTTTTTCTCCTTACGTCGTAACCCCTCATGCATCTTTCTTTCGCCAAAGATGGAGGGGCCGGACCGCGCCGTATTTTTGCCGCGTTGGCCGAAAATGCGGTGTCCGTATGAGCTGATAACGGGTCAATTCGAGTGAAGCCACGGCATCCCGTTCGATGGGTTCCGATCGGACCAGCTGGTGGCCAGCCTCAGACTCTTGGTGGCGAGATCATCTAGTTACCGAGTCCGTTCGACCGGACTTGGCGGCCCGTTGCCTTTCCGTTCGGGGGAAAAACCATGATCTTTCTAGCCATCAAGACTCGAATGCAGTTTGGGATGCCCGCGGCACTCGTGCGCCCGGGTACTGGCCGCTGGTGGACCCATCCCTTGCTGCCCCTCACTCGGGGTGCTCGGGGGCGGCTGTAGAACCCTTCGGTGGGCCAGCCTTTGAACCCCTGGCGTTTAACAGGCCATCGTATGTACTTACCGCGTCGTTTGTCGAGAGCATTCGACCCTACGAGGGGAAAGGGTCACTTGCCTCTTGTTTCGGAGGACTCGGGGAGCGTCTCGGGAGACGACTGTAAGCTCATAGGGTACTCGGAACAGAAGAGCATTCTTATTATCGTAAGCGAAAGACAAAATGATTTTCAAGGATAGAAGCGACGTAGCTGCTCTATGTTCCAAGCGTTCGTGAGGACTTGGCCGTCCTCGTCCTTGAGCTTGTAAGTCCCCGGGCGGAGGACCTGGTCGACGATGTAGGGGCCTTCCCATGGCGGTGAAAGCTTGTGGCGGCCGCGATTGTCCTGAACTCGTCGGAGGACGAGGTCGCCGACTTGAAAGGCCCGGCTTCGGATGTTGCGGTCGTGGTGTCGTCGTAGGGCCTGCTGGTACTTGGCCGAGTGGAGTAGTGCGACGCTGCGTGCCTCGTCCAGCTGGTCGATGGCGTCTTCCAGGGAGGCTTGGTTTCCTTCGTCGTCGTAGGCGCGGATCCGTGGGCTACCGTAGTCGAGGTCAGTAGGGAGGACCGCCTCGGACCCGTGCACCATGAAGAAGGGCGTGCATCCCGTGGCTCGACTTGGGGTGGTTCGCAGGCTCCAGAGGACCGACGGGAGCTCCGCGACCCATCTTGCCTTGAACTTCTCGAGGCGTTTGAAGATTCGCGGCTTCAGTCCTTGCAAGATCATGCCGTTGGCTCTCTCCACCTGTCCGTTGGTTTTGGGGTGGCTGATGGCGGCCCAGTCCACTCGGATGTTGTTGTCGTCGCAGAAGTTGAGAAACTTTTTACCCGTGAACTGGGTGCCGTTGTCGGTGATGATCACGTTCGGGACCCCGAAGCGGTAGATGATGTCGGTGAAGAACTGGACAGCTTCTTGCGAGCGAACGCGCCGGATGGGTCTCGCCTCGATCCATTTGGTGAATTTGTCGATGGCGACGAGGAGATGCGTGAAGCCCCCGGGAGCTTTCTTCAGTGGCCCGACTAGATCCAAACCCCACACGGCGAAAGGCCATGTGATAGGGATGGTCTGCAGGGCTTGCGCCGGGAGGTGGGTTTGCCTTGCGTAGAATTGACAGCCTTCGCATCTACGCACGATATCCTTGGCGTTGGCCACCGCGGTTGGCCAGTAGAACCCTTGTCGAAAAGCTTTCCCGACGAGCGACTTTGGCGCGGCGTGATGCCCACATGCCCCTGCATGGATGTCCCTTAGCAATTCCTTACCTTGGTCGATCGGAATGCAGCGCATAAGGATGCCAAAGGAGCCTCGTCGATAGAGCTCTCCCTCGATGAGCGTGAAAGTTTTGGCCCAGCGCGCGATCCGCCGGGCCTCGGTCGGGTCGGATGGGAGTTTGCCCTCCACAATCCACTCGAGTAGCGGGACTCTCCAGTCGGGATCCTCGAGGTTGAGCTCAGCGACCGCGTCTATCTCCATCACTTCTGCTTCCTCCCGTGCTGGAGGCTCGGGTGGCTCGTCGTCGAGTCGGATGGAGGGGGCGTGCTGGTCCCTGGCGAACACCCCATGGGGAACAGGCTTCCGGTTGGATGCTGCCTTGGCGAGGGTGTCGGCCGCCTCGTTGTATCGTCGCTGGACGTGCTTGAGCTCGAGGCCGAGGAACTTGTCTTCCAGCTCGCGGACCGCCCGGCAGTAGGCGACCATCTTGGGGCTGATGCAGCTCGACTCCTTCATTACCTGATCGACGACTAACTCCGAGTCTCCTCGGATCTCGAGACGTCGTATGCCGAGCTCGAGGGCAATACGAAGTCCGTTGAGGAGGGCCTCGTATTCGGCGGCGTTGTTGGAGGCCGAGAAGTGCAGTCGAACCATGTACTCCATGCGTACGCCGAGGGGCGAGACGAAGACCAGGCCAACGCCTGCCCCTTCCTTCATCAGCGACCCGTCAAAGTACATGACCCAGGTCTCGTGTTCGACGGAGGTCGGGGGAGTCTGGGCCTCGGTCCACTCGGCGACGAAGTCGACCAGTGCTTGTGACTTGATGGCGTCCCGTGGCGCGTAGGTGATGTTCTTCCCCATCAACTCAAGCGCCCACTTGGCTATTCTCCCGTCAGCCTCGGGGTTCTGGATCACTTCACCGAGTGGATACCTTGACACCACCGTGACGGGGTGGGCGTCGAAGTAGTGCCGGAGCTTCCGCCTAGTGATGAGGACAGCATAGACGAGTTTCTGGATCTGAGGATATCGTACCTTGGTGTCAGACAGGACCTCGCTGATGAAGTAGACTGGACGCTGCACCTTCTGGATCTTCTCGGGCTCGTCTCGTTCGACGACGAGGGCGGTGCTTACCACATGGGTGGTTGCCGCAATGTAGAGCAGCATGGGTTCCCCTTCCATCGGAGCGGTCAGGATTGGTGGGCTCTTGAGCGTAACTTTGAGCGAGTCGAGGGCCTGCTGCGCTTCATCATTCCAGACGAAGTGGTTCGACTTCTTAAGCAGTCGGTATAGGGCAGGCTTCGTTCCCCGAGTCGGGCGATGAAGCGGCTGAGTGCGGCCAAGCACCCCGTGACGCGTTGTACCCCTTTCACGTTCTGGATTGGCCCCATGTCGGTGATGGCCGTTATCTTCTCGGGGTTGGCCTCGATGCCTCGTTCCGAGACGATAAAGCCAAGGAGCATGCCTCTCGGGACCCCGAAAACGCATTTCTCAGGGTTCAGCTTTACTTTGTTCAGCCGGAGCTTCTCAAAGACAGCTGCGAGGTCAGAAACCAAGTTGCCCGCGCGCTTGGACTTCACTACTATGTCGTCAACGTACGCCTCGACCAGTCGGCCGATTAAGTCACCAAAGACGCGTCGCATGCATCTCTGGAACGTGGCGCCCGCGTTCTTCAGCCCGAAGGGCATAGACGAATAGCAGTAAGTGCCGTATGGCGTGATAAACGAGGTTGCGAGCTGGTCGGCCAAGCTCATCGCGATCTGATGGTACCCGGAGTACGCATCGAGAAAGCAAAGGGTTTCGCACCCTGCGGTGGAGTCGACCACCTGATCTATACGCGGAAGGGGGAAGGAGTCTTTTGGGCATGCCTTGTTAAGGCCGGTATAGTCAACACACATCCTCCATTTCCCATTTTTCTTTTTTACAAGGACCGGGTTGGCCAACCACTCGGGGTGGTATACCTCCCTAATGAAGCCGGCGCTGAGGAGCTTTTTGAGCTCTTCGCCGATGGCCTTGTACTTCTCGTCGTCGTAGCGCCGGAGCTTCTGCTTGACGGGACGTGCGCCAGTCTTGATGTCGAGTTTGTGCTCGGCGACTTCCCTTGGAATCCCCGGCATGTCCGAGGGTTTCCATGCAAACACGTCGAGGTTTGCGCGGAGAAAGTCGACGAGCGCGCTTTCCTATTTAGGATCGAGCGCCGTCCCGATGCGGAGGGTGCGACCATCGTCGGCCACGACAACCTCCTTGACGTCCTTGGCCGGCTCAAAGGAGCACGCGGCGCGCTTGGAGGTCTCGGGGATATCCAAGTCCCTGGGTGAAGGCTCGGCGGCGAGCCTTTTGGACTGGACTTGCGCCTCCGCGAATTGGAAGCACTCGGTTTCGCAGGCGAACGCATGCTCGAATGAAGTCCCCACGGTGATGACACCCTTGGGTCCGGGGATCTTCAGTTTGAGGTACGTGTAGTTCGGGACAGCCATGAACTTTGCGTATGCAGGCCTCCCGAGGATGGCATGATACGCCCCGGGAAATCCCACCACTTCGAAAGTGAGGGTTTCCCTGCGGAAGTTGCGTGAAGTCCCGAACGTGACGGGCAGGTCGATTTGCCCGAGTGGTATGGCGTCCACCCCGGGGACGATTCCGTGGAATGGCACCGGGGATGGGCGAAGCTGGGAACGCGGGATCCCCATTTCGTCAAGAGTGTCGACGTAGAGGATGTTGAGGCCGCTCCCGCCGTCCATCAACACCTTGTGGACGCGTTTCGTCCCGAAGAGAGGAGCAACCACGAGCGGGTACCTTCCGGGTTGTGGGACGTAGTCGGGATGATCGGAGCGGTCGAAAGTGATCGGGGCCTCAGACCATTTAAGGTAGGAGGGCACCGCGGGCTCTGTGTGGCCGACCTCCCGCCGAATCAGCTTCTCATCGCGCTTCGAGGGGCAGGCCGCCGACCCCCCGACGATCATCAGGATCGCTCCGTCCTCCCTGGGGTAGCCATCGTCGTTGTGCGAGCCACCGGCCCCGTCCCGGCCTTCAGAGGGTTTCTTCAGGGTGCCGGCGAGGAAGCTTCTCATGAGTCTGCAGTCTTTCAAGGCGTGCTTGACAGGGCCCTCGTGGTGGGTACAGGGCGCCTCGAGGAGCTTTTCGAAGTGATCCCTTGGCGCTGGGTTTCCCTTGGGCTTGGTGGCCTTCCGCTCGGCCGTCGCTACCACGCGGCCATCGCGCCTCTGCTTATCCTTTCTTTTCCTTTTGTCGGGTCGGGCGGAGGTACCCTCGGCGGCCGACTCCGGCTGCTTACCCTTGCTCTGAGGCCGGTCGAGAGTTGCAGCGACGGCGTCCTCCCCATCGGCGTAGTCGGTGGCGATGTCAAGGAGTTCCCGGATGGTCCGAGGCTTCCGGCGTCCCAACTCATGGATGAGGGTCGCGCAGGTGGTTCCAAACCGGAATGCGGAGACGACGTCGGTGTCAGCGGTGTTCGGCAGCTCGGTGCAGCGCTTGGAGAAGCGCTTGATGTAGTCGCGCAGAGTCTCGCCCTCTGCCTGGAGGCAGTTGCGGAGATCCCAGGGATTCCCAGGACGAGTGTAGGTGCCCTGGAAGTTGCCGATGAAGGCGTCACGCAGCTGCGCCCAGCTGTCGATTTTTCCTGCGGGGAGATGCTCTAGCCAGGTCCGAGCTGAGTCGGCAAGGTAGAGGGGGAGGCTCTTGATGATGAAGTAGTCGTCTTGCGCTCCCCCCGCATGACACGCGAGCCGGTAGTCCTCCAGCCAGACGCTGGGGTTGGTGTCCCCGTCGTACTTGGGCACCGTTGTGGGAGCTCGGAAGCGCGGAGGGACCTGGGCGCCAAGGACACGGGGTCCAAAGGCGCGCGGCCCCCTGGGGTCGGGCGACGCGCTCCTGCTCCGGTCCTCACCGCTGTCATAGCGGCCCCCACGCCGCTTGTTGTAGGCTCGGCGCGGGCGACGCTGATGGTGCTCGTCTCGTTGCCTGGCACCTTCGTCAGCCGGGGCCGCACGATGGTGCACGGAATGCTCATGCTCGGGTTCTCGAGGAGCTCGCTGGCGTGAGGCAGAGCTTTCCGCCTGCTGGACCGCCGCGGTTTCCAAGCGCACGGAGCTGCTGATGGAACCTCCTATCTTCGGGCGCCGCTGGTTCGGGATGCTCGCGGAGCAGGACAGCAGCCGCAGCGAGGTTCTGGGATGCCCGGTTGAAGACCTGCGCGTCGTTGGCGTTGGCACCATCGTTGACGATGCGCTGTTGTACGTCCCGGGCTCGTGCGCGGGCGGCTCCTCCATCCGCGTTTCTCCCAAGCTCACGGTTGAGCTGCTGTCGTTCCGCCTCGATCTGACGCCGCGCCTCATCCAGCTCCTGCAGCCTGACCCGCCGAGCATCGTCCGCCGGAGCGTTGGGTGGTGGCGCCGCAGGAGCATTGCCAGGAGGAGCTGCCGGTCCCTGGGCAGGTGGAGCCGCTGCGGCGTTGGCTGGTGGCGCTGCAGGGGCGCCGTCCCCCGTGGAGCTGCTCGCAGAGTGCACATCTCCGTCGGGGGTGTGACACATGAAGCACTCCCGGTATGGGTCGAAGTTCGGCGGAGCCCACGTCAACCGCGGGCGCGAGCTGTTCACCGTGCTTCTGGCGGTTGGCGAGATGCGGGGATCGATTTCCGCCGGTGTCGGGATGGCCACCGGGTCGCTCGGCAAGCCTGGCTGTCCCTCTGGGTACATGGCGTTGTAGCAGTCGATGAACTCGTCCCAAGGGAGCTGCTCCTGCCCTCCAGCTTGGAGGGCGAGGTTTGTGATCATGTAGGTGATGTTGCGGAAGCATTCCTGGGACGGGCTCCGCCCCAGGGCGGCCGCCAAGTCCTCTCCAAGTAGGTCGAGGACGTAGGCGGTAGCTCCCGTCGTGGCGTAGGAGGGCTTGGGCCCCTCGTCGTGGAACATCTTGCCGTCGTCGTGGGCAAGCTTGGGGCGCACGAAAGTCGCCCCGACGATGGGTTCCACCGACTTGTCGATGACGAAGTCGAGGGAGCCGAATCGCAGGTGGTCGCCGGGCGCCAGCGAGGCGCCGTCGTGGGCCATCCGGACCCTGGTGGAGCGTCGCGACACGCGAAAAGCCCCTACCTGGCGCGCCAACTGTCGGGGTTCTCTACCGCCAACAAGTAAATTTCCTACGATCGCGTGTCAGGATCCGGATGGTGACTCGAGAGACAGGGGGTTTAGACTGGTTCGGGCCTCCGGAGAGTAATACCCTACGTCCAGTGAGCGTCGCTGTTCTCAAGTCCAAGTCTGTAGTAGGGGTGTACAAACTAGTTGGGAGAGGGAGAGGGTCCCAAGTCCCTGAGTGATGCGAACGAGCGTGTGGTGTGTGTTGTGACCGAGTGTTCGACTGGTGTTCGAATTGTCCCCTTTTATAGCTTCAAGGGGAGAAGGGAGCGGGGGATAAGAAAGGGAAAAATTACACGGGGAGTTACTGCCCCCGAGAGCTCCATCCAGCGCCGTCCGCCGAGCCGTACCGGGAGCAGGTGTTGACGGAGTGGGCGCCCCGCCGGACCCGGGATCGTACATCCCGGGTGGTTGGTGTCGATGCCTTCTCGGGTAAGCTCCCGGGTGGTTTCCGGGTCGCGGTTGACTTGCTCGAGGTCCTCGGGCGCTCCAGGTGTCCCGCTCGGGTTCCAGGTGTCGTCGGTGGACACCTGGAGTTGTACTTGGGCGCCCGGTGTTGCGCATGCACTCCTCCCAAGACTGTAGCGCTCCTGTTCGGACGAGACGGGCGTCACTGTGGCTGCCGTGGCGAAGGACAGACGCCCATCACGCTCTGACGCGGCGAGTACCAAGTGGGTACGGCGCAGGATGGGCCGGGGCGTAGCCGGGTAGTTTCACCCGAGGGGTCGGAGACCACTCGGGGGCGGAAAACTCCTCGGGCGAACCGGGGAGCCATTCGGGGGCGGAGGACATGTCGGACGAATCGGAGGACCACTCGGAGGCGGAGATCCTGTCGGGCGAATCGGAGAACCACTCGGGCGGTCTGGGTAGTCGGGGTATGGGGAGTTTGCCTTGTTTTTGGTCTTTGGCTTTCGCTTTTTGAGGGGTGGATTATCGTAAGCCCACGGATTAAGGGTTCAATTGGGCACCCCTAATCCGTACCCTCGTCATTGGGCTTCACTAAACTTATCGCCCTTTGCTAATGGAACAGGTGCGGCCTTACTCTTATCCATGTTAAATCTCTTAAGCATTTTCTCAATGTATGCCTTCTGAGACAATCCTAGTACTCCTTTGGTCCTATCTCGATGTATCTCAATGCCCAGAACATAAGAGGCCTCACCAAGATCGTTCATATCAAAGTTGGATGAAAGGAAACCCTTTGTTTCATGCAACATACGCTTATCGCTGCTCACTAATAGGATATCATCCACATAAAGCACTAGAATTATGAATTTACCACCCTTTATTTTAGTGTAAATACAGTTATCCACATCATTCTCCTTAAACCCGAATTTCTTAATCACTTGATCAAATTTGAGGTTCCATTGTCTTGACGCTTGCTTAAGTCCATAAATAGACTTTTTTAGTCTACATCCCATTTGTTCCTTGCCCTTCACAACAAAACCTTCCGGCTGTGCCATGAAGATGGTCTCATCCAAGTCACCATTAAGGAACGTAGTTTTAACGTCCATCTGATGCAGCTCCAAATCATAATGGGCCACTAGCGCCATGACTATTCTAAAAGAATCTTTCTTAGACACAGGAGAGAAAGTTTCATTATAATCAACTCCTTCCTTTTGTGTAAAACCCTTGGCTACAAGCCTTGCTTTGAATCGTTCGACGTTTCCTTTGGAATCACGTTTGGTCTTGTAGACCCATTTACAGCCTACTGGTTTGACCCCATCAAGAATATCTACTAAATCCCATACGTCATTTGAACTCATGGACTTAAGCTCTTCTTCCATGGCCTCAACCCATTTAGCAGAGCTCTCACATGATATTGCTTCCATGAACAAGTTAGGATCATCAGCCTTCCCAATATCATACATGTCTTAAGTATGTCTCATAATCTGGAAAAGTTGTTGGTTTCCTAGCCCGCTGTGATCTTCTTATGTGCACAACAGGCTAAGGCACCTCGACTGGGTTTTGTACTTCAACATTAGGCGCTACTTGCTCAGCTTGTGGTTCGCTCACAGGCTCAGGAGCTACTTCCACTGGAGGAGCAACACTAGTACTCTGAACAGGTGGCGTTATCTAAACAGAAGGTGTACTCTGAACAGAAGGCGTTATCTGAACAGAAGATGTACTCTGAATAGAGGGTATGAACAGCGGCACTAACTGAGGTGTTACTGTCTCCTGAATCACCGAGATGGGAAGCTCAGCCCGTATTTCTTCAAGATTAATTTCCTTCCTCGAAAAGCCCGCACTAATTCCTGCATCCTCTAGGAACACAGCCTGTCTGGTCTCAACAAACTTAGTGAAGCGATCAGGACAGTAGAAACGGTATCCCTTAGACTTATCGGGGTATCCGATGAAGTGGTAGCTCACCGTCTTAAAATCTAATTTCTTTTGCTGTGGATCAAATAATTTAGCTTCAACAGGACAGCTCCACACTCGTAAGTAATTAAGCGTCAGTTTCTTCCCAAACCATAATTCATAAGGTGTCTTTGGCACTGACTTGGTAGGGACCCGATTAAGTATATGCGTGGCTGTCTTTAACGCTTCCATCCACAGTTCCACAGGCAAGGTAGAATAGCTAAGCATACTATGTACCATATCCATAAGAGTACGATTGCGACGCTCAACCACTCCATTTTGTTGTGGTTCGCCCGGCATACAGTATTGGGCCTTTATACCATTTTCTTCAAGGTACTTAGCGAATGGTCCAGTTATCTGGCCGAATGGAGCATGTCTCCCATAATATTGACCACCTCGATCCGATCTTACTAACTTAATAGTGACATTATGCTAATTTTCCACTTCAGCCTTGAATATCTTAAATTTTTCTAATGACTCGAACCGATCGCGTATGGGATAAATATAAACATAACGGGAGAAATCATCAGTGAAAGTAATGAATGAGTCAAAACCATCAATAGACTTTATTGGGAATGGGCCACAAATATCAGTATATATATTTCTAATAAGCCCAAACTTCGAGTAGCTCCTTTCTTAATAGTCTTAGTGAATTTTCCCTTAATACAGTCAACACATTGTTGATCTAAGTCTGAGAGATCTAATGAATGGAGTATCTCTTCTCTTATGAGACGCTCAGTTCTCCCCCTCAAAATGTGGCCTAAACGACAGTGCCACAATTTCGAAAAAGTCTCATTATCGCACTTACGCTTGTTCATCACTTCACATACATTTATCGCAGAGTAATCTTTATCAAGAGAAAGCAAATAAAGGTCACCTTGCAAATGTCCAAGGCCAATATGAATATTATGAAACTTAATGTTGCACTTTGAGTTGCCAAACTCGCAAATATGTCCCGATTTATATAAACGTGAAACAGAAATAAGGTTTCTCTTTAAGCTAGGAACATAAAGAACATCTTTTAAATGAAGATTGAAGCCGCTCGGTAACTTCAAGATGAAGCTCCCAATGCCTTCAACCTTGACTTCATTGCCATCAACCACTCTTAGGCTTCGCTCCGCCTCTCTTATAGTTCACATAGAACTATACGTCTGTAATGAAATGTGCACAGTAGCACCTGAGTCGATCCACCAAGTATTTGGAGAAAAATTCACTAAGAATAACTCATCAATAAATGAAACATAATCAATAATTGTACCTTTGTTCTTTAGCCACTCCTTAAATTCTGCACATTCCTTCATGAGATGCTTGGGTGACTTGCAGAACCTGCACAACTTCTCATCTGAAGTCTTCTTGTGCGGCACAGCCTTGCTCTTAGGGCCCTTGAACTTCTTCTTATGCTGCTTGCTGCTGCCTAATTCAGCCTGATTCTTAAGAGTATTGCTGAAGCCAACACACTCAAAGCGTTGGCTAACCATGTTGACAGCATCCTTCATTCTAAGTGTTATAGCTTATCTTGAAGGGACGGTACTGTGAAGGCAGCGAAGTCATAATGAAATGCACCAGAAAACCATCTAAAATGGCCATGTCCAGTGTCTTGAGCTTATTAGCCATGTCGCACATGCTCATAATGTGCTCCCTGATTCCACTTTGCCCATTATACTATGAAGTCAGCATCTTCATGATGAGGGTGCTAGCATAGGTCTTGGAGGAACTCTTAAAATTCTCCTCAACCTTAGCAAGGTAAGCCTTAACACTTAGATCTTTAGTATGCTCGTCCTTGTTAGGAATAGCACTACGGATGGCAGCTGAGATCGCCTGCTTAAAGATCATGCTAGCCATCTTGTCACATCTCTCCCACTTCTCAATGGCAGAACAATCACCATTTGCATCAGCGGCTGCTGGCTTGTTCTCACGTAAAGCGAGATCATAGTCGCACATAGCAATGGCCACCTGCACCTGATTGTACCAGCTGGGGTAGTTGGTACCATTAAGGGGCTCAATGGAGTTCAGGTAGCTCGTCACAGTGTTCACTGAAAATCATGAAAATAACAACTTAGTTAAAATTCACAATAAAGATTCTCATAAGAAGTATGAAATTAATCCTACGATGGTCTGATTCAAATCACACTTAAATTTCAATTTGCATCACCAATGGGGAAAACAAACAATATTTATCATCAAAGCTCATAATTAAATAATGATGGTCAAAATAATTACAAGCATACTCTAAATAAATTTCCTGATGGTTCCATTTAAATAGAGCACATCTCAATTGCATGTGGTGGATAAACATAATATTCAGTGAATAAATGTAATTAAAACATAATTAAGATGTAAATTACTCATAGAAAATAAATAAACATAATGCTGGAATTTTTATAAGCGCAACAGTAAACCAATAAAGCTTAAATATTAAACAGAAACTTAAAAGAAAAAATTAAACATTAAAACATAAGCCAAAATCTGAAACTAGCTTGAAAATAGATGTGGCCCATAAAACCAGTGCCCAGCAAATGGCCCAGTGCGGCCCATTATCGATCTGCCTGAAACCCCAATACAGACGCGATCTGAGCCGTCGAAACAAATCCAACGGATGGGAACTGCTTGTGCTTCGTATAAAAGGAATGAGGTAGGTCTAAAACCCTAACTTCCTTCTTCCCTTTCCCCTTTTGGCCTCCACCCCGCAGCCTGAGCCGTCGCTCTACTCATGCATCGTGGCCTAGGGCCACCATGAGGGCGCCGCCCGAGGCCACCGTGAGGGCGCCACCCAGGGCCAGCGTCGCGCCCACCATGAGGGCGCGCCTTCTCACGCGCTGTGGGCCGCTCTCCCTCACGCGCAGCGGAGCCAAGGGGGCCACGTGTCGCTCTGTTGCGGTCGCGTTGGCCGCGAGCCACGGAACGCGCGCGGGTCGCACCGTTATGGACGCCGGCCTCCCGGTTGCCACTCACGCAGCACACGGCCGCTGCCACTTAGCAGCGCGCCGCCACCCTTTCGCCGCCATGGCGCCCCATGGGCCCTTTCACCGACGTGCCGTGTGAACAAGTCGCGCGGAATGTCGTCGAGGGGCTCCACTGGGTGTCTCATCCCGGCGTGTCGACGGTCACAACATCCCAGGTAAATTCTTCACAGATGCTTAGGGTTTGGGATGGGTTCATGAGGAATTTGGGGATTTTTCTTATGCAACTAAGATTTGGTTTTCCCCTCCTTCTACATGCTTACTGTGTGTGCCAATTGCATGATTGTGGAGTCTAATTGTCAGATCTATTGACTGGCAGTCCACCCAGGGGTACCCAGATGGTTGATTTGTAGGCAAAGGGCAATCACAGGACTAGGGAGCTCGAGGTAACACAGGAACACAGGGATTATACAGGTTCGGGCTACCCGTAGGTATAATACCCTACGTCCTGTGCTCAGGGGTCTTGTATTGCTTCGCTCGGCGAGGTTTCGGAGAACAACGACGAGTTTGTGGTTACAATGGGCGAAAAGAATCAGATGGATAAAAGAGTCGACCTAGGCCGCCTTATATAGGCTGACGGCCTAGGGTTTACAAGTTGGTTATCTCTAATTGTATCTGGCTCCGACTAGGAAACTAATCTGAGTCGGTTGCCATGTAATCTCCATGATCTCCGGGTGGGATCCGAGTATATCGCCTCATGCCTTGTGGGCTATGTCTTCTCCAATCTTATCCATTAAGCCAGGGATCCTCGTGGACCGGCCTGGGGTCGGCCCACATCCTCGTCAGACGTGGGACTAGGCCAACTTGCTACCCGGTCGGTAGTGGGCCTAGGGGTACCCATATCTCACAAGTCCCCGAGCAACGTGCAGGCGCGTGTCGAAGTGCTGATGAAGAAGTGAAGCCTCCGCAGTCGGCTGAAGCATCTTGGTCGGCAGACCAACACAAGGGTGGGCTGTGCTCAAAAAAGAAAACTGCAGGTCATCGGGGATGACCCTGGGCAGACCCGAGGCGAAGCATCGAGTTGTGTAGCACCGTGTCGTTGCCGAGTCAGGCGCCGAGGAGCTGCATCACTTGGAAAAAGTGACACATCCTGATGGGGCATATGGAGGGCGACGCAAGGAGCCCTCCATATGGAGTAGTCCCCAACATTAGGCCAACTAGAAAAGTCGGGCTAATGGTCAAGAAAGAAGAATCTCAAAGCTTCGGGGCAGACAGGCCGCCCAAAGGATAAGCTCGCCACATGCATACATCGTGACAAGAATAGTATCCACGTGAATGCATAGGGCATACCCATGGTTGAATGAAGCCGGGAACAATAAGGGCGGTCTGAACGCCTCGAAGGAAGGAGCTGCTGCGTGGCACATAGCTCACGCGCCGAACAATGCAACCGGGGTCACATGTGAACATCTAGCACGAGGCTATAAATATGTGTCAAGAGATAGGCGTAACACCTACCAAATATGTACATGTTGGGGACTTGGTGCTGGGTTCATCCTCCAGGGAGGAGCCATGGGGACTTGATAGCTTGGTGCTAGAAGAGTGCTTGCGAAGATCTTGAGATGTTGAGCAATGTCTGGATGCTGTCCCGTTAACTCCCTGCATTGCCGTGTGACGAGGGCCATGTGGGGTGAAATACTTTGTAGAGCCAAGGGATACCCATTAGCATTCGCTCTCATCCTTCAAGTGGGGTTCACCCGTCGCTGGTCGTCATGGTGCTACAAGAGAGCTTGCGAGGAGCTCATGTGGGCCAAGCTTGCTACGGATGCAGCACTAGGCGCAGGGACGAGTGCCCCAAGCCATCACCTTGACGGTTGATGTGTTTGATCCTTGTGATCGGCCTATGACCGGCTCTTCATGTAATTGTATAGTATCTCTGATGATCCTTTCTTCATGTCTTGGTCGCTAATGGGTTCTCTGTTTTCCTTGACCCGGGGGCCAACGTGGCAACGTAGGTTCACAAGTAAGCTTTTGGTGCCAAATCACAGGGACTTGGTGGCCATAGATAGAGCGCCGAGTCCCCGAGCGTCGGGGCTGGCCGAGTCCGGAGACCCGTTGACCGGAGTCAAAGCGCCGAGTCCCCGAGGGTCGGGGCTGGCCGAGTCCGGAGACCCGTTGACCGGAGTCAAGAGCGCCGAGTCCCCGAGGGTCGGGGCTGGCCGAGTCCGGAGACCCGTTGACTGGAGTCAAGAGCGCCGAGTCCCCGAGGGTCGGGGCTGGCCGAGTCCGGAGACCCGTTGACCGGAGTCAAAAGCGCCGAGTCCCCGAGGGTCGGGGCTGGCCGAGTCCGGAGACCCATTGACCGGAGTCAAGAAGCGCCGAGTCCCCGAGGGTCGGGGCTGGCCGAGTCCGGAGACCCGTTGATCAGAGTCAAGAAGCGCCGAGTCCCCGAGGGTTGGGGCTGGCCGAGTACTTTAGGCAAAGAGCCGTTGGCGCACGGAGAGCCGTTGTCCGCAGTTAACGGGATTTCTGTGGATTCCATCTGTCAGTTACAGCGCCGTTAGGGTAATTTGGATCAGTGGAAAGGGGGTAAATCGGATCTATTCCCTGGCGGTTTTTACCACAGTCATTTCCAAATCGAGAACCATTCTGCGCCTCCACCATCGCTTAACGCCGCCGTAAGCGCGATTCGCCTACCACGCACTCGCCACCGCCAGAGTTCGAGCGCCGCGCACCGCCGCTGCACATCTACATCACGGCTGCGCATTTCAGCGGAGATGGCAGACCAGAGGACATCACTGGGGGCACCGGCGTCGGGAGAGGAGGTGCCGCCGCCGATGAGGACGGTGGATGCGGGCCTTGTTGCGGGCCACGGTGGTGTTGACGCGGAGAAGATGGTGGCATCCTCCGCGGGCCAGTCCGTGGCCGCGGGTGACGCCGCTGCCAGCAAGGGCGGCGATGCTGAAGTTCCGACGACCGCCGCTGGGGCGGATGCCAAGGGGAAGGTGGTGGCTTCCTCTGAGGAGATGGTGGAGCTGGCCTCCGTGCCCAGAGGAGTGCCGCCCCAAGAACCGGCTTGGGGTCAATCCTCCGTGACCGAGGAGAGGCTCCGGGACATGGTGCGCCGGGGGGTGCTCGGGTCACAGGAGTCTCTGCAGTGGAGGCCTGCTGGGGATGACGCCCGGCCGTGGGAGCGCTCGGAGACCGAGATGGCTGTCTTTGCACCCTTCTTCGAGCGTGGGTTCGGGCTGCCCACAGGGGACTACTTCCGAGGTCTTCTGTATTTCTACGGTGTTGAGATGAGTCACCTGAACCCCACCTCGATCCTGTCTATTTCTGTATTCATCCACCTGTGTGAGGCATTTCTGGGAATTGCGTCGCATTTTGGCTGTGGCGCCGCCTTTACCGGATGAAGCCAGTAGGCGAAGGTTCTGGCAAGGGCCCGGCCCGAATCACTGGAGGGGCCGGGTTCTCTTTGAGGGTGGGCATGTCCAAGAGGTATTTTGTCTTGGACATAAATGATTCCAATAAGAACTGGACACCGGCCGGACTGGACACCGGCCGGAGAAGAAGGACCGCAGGACTCGTTGCCAGAGGGCGAGGAACTGCAGAAGGCCGAGGAGTTGCTGCAGATGATCGCTGAGGTGAAGGAGAGGAAGCTGACAGCTGTGGCAGTGATGATCTCCTTCGTCGGTCGTTTGACGCAGCCAATCAAGGACCGGGTGCACCCCGGGTATGAGTTTTCGGGTGGCAAGGATCCAACCCGGGAGCAGGATCGGACGGTGTCCATCCCGGAGATGATGTAACAGATTTCTAGCTTCATGCGGGGTTCGATCTTCAACGAGGGCACACCTTTGCTTTAGACTTGACTGCTAGTCTGTTGACTTTCTGATATGTTGTTTCGACTGGCTTGTAGGAGCGCGCCGTGAAATACTACCGCCCGGCTCCCTTGCCCGAGGGTGATGTCCGGATGGAGAAGTTGATGTCGGTGGAGGAGGCAGCCTAGGCTCCTCGTGTTGTAGATGAGGGGCAGGCCGAATGGGAGGTGGCCGACTTCATTGCTGCTCCCCTGGAGGAGTCGGAGGGCGACCCGGTGGCCCCAGTGCCTGCTGCTGGCTCGGGGAGGCCATCGCGCCAGGTTGTGCGCAAGGTGACCGAGTCCCAGAGGGCAGCTCGGGGGGGCGTCCCCCAAGCCGCCTCCGAAGCTGGGGCAGTCCGCGCGGGCTGAGGCCGAAGCGCGGAGGAAGAGGAAGGCGGCGAGCGAGGCGGAGGATGGCGCTGACGGGTCTCCTTCTGGCCCTGAATCCGAGCGGCCTACCCAGGAGAGAGCGGGTGGCCAGAGGAGCATCTTTGCCCATCCGGAGCTGCGGCCGGACTCAACTCTGGCGCCGAGTCAAACGCCCCCACTGCTGCTACAGCGGGTGCACTTCAAACGTCCGTGGAAGGGCGGGTAAGCCATCTTGGTGAGTCCTACTTGTTCCTTTGAGATGCAAAACTTGAGTTGTTGATGTGCTGAATGCAGGCTCGGAAGCTAAGGTGGTGCCGGCGCCTTGCCACACTCAGGTGGTGGTGGCAAAACGCCGCCAAGTCGGCCTGCCGCCCCGGAGACGGTGTCGGGGTCCGGCGCTACTGATAGCTTGCCGGAGCAAGTGTCAGGGATCACGCCGGAGCTGCCACGTCCGCTGAGTCCACCACGCCTCACCTTGGGGTGAGCTCCTCTGATCAGTAGGCCGAGGTGTCTGAGGCCCCCGAGTGGAGGCAATCGCGGCCGAGCACGGGGCCGGGCTTCAGGCGCCAGAGCTGACTCTGGAGCAGCGGATGGAGCTTGACGTTACCGATCAAGAGAGCGAGCTCCAGAAACTGTAGAATGTAGCCGGTGTCTTGAATCACGTTGTTCAGGTATGTCTTCCTGGCACCTTGTTGTCATTGTGGATCATAGACTGACCATGAGGCCAATACATTATTTGGCAGGGTTTCACGGCATGGGCCGCAAGAGATCTTGACTTCAGGCGTTGGGCCCTGGAGGATCACCGTACCTTGGCGCGGATCCACACGAAGAGAGTCCGTGAGGCTGATGCCGCCAAGGAGTTCCTCATGATGAAGGACCGGGAGCTTGCCGACGTCGTGAAGACTAATGAGGACCTTATGAATGACATGAAGGTTCTCGCTGAGGATAAGTTCTTGTGCTTCTCGTCTGTACGCTTTTTTGTCCAAGCAACCTGTTCTCATGGCACTTTCTGTGCAGGAGGGCGGATAAGCTGGCCGGGGCCAAGTGCAAGCTTGAAGAGGAGGTGCAATTGCTCAAGGCAGCCAACATGCGTCTGGTGGTCGAGTCTGAGCACCTGGTGGAGGCCAACCAGCGCTTGAAAGATCAACACGACCAGGCAATTCATGGTAAGTATCTTCTGGCGAGTCTTCTATAGCTTTAGCAAGTCGGAATGCTTATGTAGATGCCTTTGCAGGGCTTCGATCCGAGCTGCTGGAGCTGAAGCAAGCGGCCGAGTTCAACGCCAACTCGTTGGTGCCTGCCGAGTCGGGCCCGACGACGTTGACGCTAGGGCAGTGACTCTGGGCCGGCCCCACCCGTGCCGCCCAATTGGTGCAGGAGACTGCGGTCGGCTTCGGGAGCCGGATCCTGGCGCTGCTTCGGGTACGCTTCCTGATGCAAGAACTTGCTCCGATTGCCGAGGGCATTCCTGAGGGCATCTCCGACGACCAGCTCGACGGGTTGGTGGACGAGTGTGCGCCCCTGGCGGAGGCTGTAGCAAAAGAGCTCGGCCTGTAAAAATAGTAGTGAAATGTAAACTCTGCATTGAACTTGTGTGTATAAAAGTTCCGAGTTGAATTGAAGCATTGATGTGCAATGATGTACGTGTTGGCCCTTTTTTCCTGCTGACTAGGACTTCCGTCGCCCGACTGGTCACTGCCTTATGCCATTTAAGCACCCTTTGTTGACCCACTGACCACTGCTCACGAAGAGGACGGCTTACCCTACTACACTGCTCAGCGGGGAGGCTTAGGTGTAGGGCGCGTGGGTTGAGCACGGAGCTCTGAGTTTCACAGTTGGGGACTCGGACCGGCCGGGTTAGCTCAGCTGTCACTGGGGGAACATAAGGTGGGCAAGGACTCGGAAGCCGGAGTAAGCAGGTACTCCCCCAATGATCGTGATGAAGAAAACGTTGCCTGGGTCGGACCCAGTCCCCGAGCATCAGCATGGATGTCGGGTGAGAAGATGACAAGCCATATGGCAAGGCAAAGACACTTTCATTAATATGAGACAAGGGATACATAGCTTTTTGCAATATTCTACGAATAGAATTTGATGAGGTGTTGGATGTTCCACACGTTCGGGACGGGGTCGCCGTTAGCCCATTGGAGGCTGTAAGTTCCTGGTGAGACGACTTCCTTGATAATGAAGGGGCCCTCCTAGGGGGCCAAGAGCTTGTGTTTGTCCTTGGTGGACATGACTCGGCGCAGGGCCAAGTCGCCAACGTTGAGGGAGCGCTCCTGGACGTTCTTGTCATGATATCGTCGGACCTGCTGCTCGTGTCTGGCATGCCGGACCAAAGCAGTAAGTCGGTGTTCTTCTAGGCAGTTGATATCGACCTGGTGGCCGATTTCTGCTTCACCTTCTTGGTAGTGTTGGATGCGCGGAGCACCATGAGTGACGTCGGCTGGGAGGACGGCTTCGGAGTCGTATACCAGGAAGAAGGGAGTGTATCCCATTGCTCTGCTCTTCTGTGTCCGTAGGCCTCATATGACATGGGGTACTTGCTTGGCCCACCGGCCAGCGTGCTTGTTGAGTCCGTCGTACATGGCTTTCTTGAGCGAGTCCTGGACCATGCCATTAGCCCACTCAACCTGGGCATTGCACCTGGGGTGCACCGTGGAGGAGTAGTAGATGTCGATACAGTTGTCCTGGCAAAAGTCCCAGAATTCGTGCCTCGTGAACTCGGATCCGAGGTCGGTCGCGATGCGGTTTGGGATGCCAAACCGGTAGGTAAGCCCTTGGATGAACTTGGCAGCTGTAGCCGACTTGGTGTCGGTCATAACCTTGTACTCGATCCACTTGGTGAACTTGTCGACCACCACCAAGAGGTGCTTGAATCCGCCCGGAGCGGTTTTGAAGGGCCCGACGTTGTCGAGTCCCCATATGGCGAATGGCCAGGATGGGGGAATGGTTCTCAGTGCCTGAGCCGGCAGATGCTTTTGCTTTTGGAAGAACTGGCAGCCAGTGCAGCAGCGCACCAACTCTCTTGCGTCGAACAAGGCTGTTGGCCAGTAGAACCTTGCTCTGTAAGCTTTGCCGACTAAGATCCCTGCAGCAGCATGGTTGCTACAAGCGCCCAAGTGGATGTCTTGTAGGAGGCTAATGCCTTTGTCATGGAGGACACACTTCATGAGTATGCCTGTGGAGGCGGCCTTTCTGTACAGGGCGTCGCCAATGACGACGTAATTTGTCGCGCGCCGAGTCAGCTTCTCGATTTCTTCCTTCGTACCCGGTGACCAGTTCTCTGTGAGGAAAGCGATGAAGGGGGCGCGCCAGTCTGCTTCCACTAGGAGAACTTCATTGGTCGGCGGGCCACCCGGGGATGGCTTCGGGTCGGGCACGGGGCTGCCGTCCTCAAGCATCTTGATAGACGGGGTGCGCAGGTCTTGGACAAAGACGCCGACTGGCACCTGGGCCCTGGTGGACCCTAACTTCGATAGGACATCGGCGGCGACATTGTCCTCCTGGAGGACATGGTGGACCTCGAGCCCACAGAAGTGAGCCTTGAGTTTTCGTTCTTCCGCGCAGTATGTGCCCATGGTTTCCTTGGTCGTGTCCCAATTCTTGTTACTTGTTCGACAACAAACTTGGAGTCACCATAGCACATTAGCCGCTTAATGCCAAGCGACACCGTGATCCGGAGACCGTGGATGAGCGCCTCGTACTCGGCCCCATTGTTGGTGGCCTGGTAGTGTTGTTGACACCAGATTTTCGCACCTGATATGCTGAGTCAGATGGTGACGTGGTGAGGCTGGTACTGCACAGTGGGCCCGTTGAATGGTCAAACAGATGATGCTGGAAAAGGAAACCGATGCAGAATATAGGTTCGATAAAGAAGGAGAGTCCGATCTGATGATGAATGAGAGAATGTGCATCGGCTAAAAGGGAAGCGTAGCATGAACGGACTATTTTCTTTTCAGAAGGCGTATTGAAAGTCCCATTCTATGTTAAATATTAGTTTATTTTATCTGCAAGTTAGTCAAGTCCGATCAGGACTCTTCATGACCAGGGTATAAATATAAACACTCGTCCATTGTAAAGAACTATTCTCACAATCAATACAACCCGGCTTCACGCCAAACCTTAGGAGTAGGAGTAGATACCGACGAACTCATTGGTGGACGGGCTGCATCAGTTCCTGATCTCCGGCTTACCAGTAAGATTGTCAACTTATCGAACTAGTTTAAGCTTTGAATTGAGGCGCATCGCCCTTTCTCGTTTATACTGTTCAACCGATTTATCTTTGAATTATCAAGATTGATCTAGATTCCCTGCGTCGGAGCTAGATCTCTTTTGATTATTCAATAGTTAATCGTTTATCGAGTTGTACTTTAAGTCTCGAAGTCAATCTAGATTCCCTACGTCGGAGCTAGATTTACCTCTGGATCATCAAGATTAGTCTAGATTCCCTGCATCGGAGCTAAACTCATCTTGGTTATTTAAAGGCAACTTTTGTGGTTGTTTGGAGTTGCTAGATTGATTTAGATCTGTGCTATGTGAATTAATCTGATTCTTCAACAGCTTTGAGCATTGGTTTTAATCCGATTTGAGCAATACTTATCTTACAATATCGTTCTAGGTCCGATTCATCTTCATAGTTTTATCAGGTTGTTCTTTGATTGTTGTGTTTGATTTAGAATCCCTGCGTCGGAGCTAGCTTTGCATAATATATCAAAGATTGATCTTTGATCGTTAAGAGTAATTTAGATTCTCTACGTCGGAGCTAGATTCCTCTTGACTATTCAAAGACAGCTTTGAATATCGGAACGATCTTGCTACTATTTTTACTGTTTATTTGCTTGATCTGATTAACACCTGTGCGAGCATCTTGTTTAGTTGTTGGGTTGGTGAATTAAGTCTGATTGTTTAGCTATCTGGTCCGATCATAGCTGGAGTATGTACGCTGCATCCGTTTGTGAAACCGTGTCGAAACAGTCCTGGTCCGATCGGCTAGCTAGATGGTCCGATAAGATAAATCAAACCGGCAACTAGGCAAGGTGGACAATGTATCGGCTCACACTTTGATTATTTAATATCTTGCTCAAAGACATAGCTGATCCGTTATTTACATATCGACCATGTTTTATGCTTTATTTATTATTATTTAAAAGGTTGATCTGTTACAAGGCCCGATCCCAATTGGTCCGATTCTGAGGTCCGATTCGATGTCTGATTGAGGTCCGATTATATTGGTCCGATTGAGGCCGTCTATGAAGTCCGATTTTGAGGTCCGATTGACATCGGCCGATACAAGTCTGATTGGGTCTTGGCTAAAATCCAACGTGCACTTGACGTCTGGAATAGAGCCGGCACAATCAAAGAGTAATTTAACTGTTTTATCCCCTTGTCAATTTCAGGTCAAATTGACTGGCACGCCGCGAACCTGAACGAAGTGTAGGCTGGCACTGGAGTGAAGCAGATCTCCCTGGTCTTATTGTGTTGATTGCTGAAGATACGACTGCCGATTTTCCGCGTCAACAAGTGTATCTGGAGGACATACTTTAGGTGCTGCCCCTCCGGGGAGATGAACAGCACTGCTGCGCCGGCTCCTTCGAGATTGAGGGCGCCGTCGAAGTACATCTTCCAGTGCTCTGGCCTTTCCGTGGGGGTCGGCGTCTGGATCTCTCGTCCACTCGGCCACGAAATCGGCCAGTATCTAGGACTTGATGGCTTCCCGTGGCTCGAAGTTGATGGTATGCTCGCCCAGTTCAACGGACCACTTGACTATGCGACCGTTGGCGTCCCTGTTGTGGAGAATAGCTCCAAAAGGGAAGTTCGAGATGACTCGAATGACATGGGCCTGGAAGTAGTGGCGTGGCTTCCTGGCAGTGATAAGGAGCACGTAGAGCAGCTTCTGAGGGTGTGGGTACCAGACCTTTGACTCGCTGGGTACCTCGCTGACGAAGTATATAGGGCGCTGGACCTTGTATGGGTGGCCTTCTTCTGGTCGCTCGACGACTAGGGCCGTGCTGACTACATGAGTGGTAGCCGAGATGTAAAGCAGTAGCTCTTCCCCGGGGGTCGGGCCCGTAAGTACCAAGGGTGTAACTAGGAACTCCTTGTGGTCGGCCAGGGCCTTGCTAGCCTCAGGGGTCCATTCGAACTTGTCCGCCTTCTTAAGGATCTTGAAGAACGGAAGTCCCTTCTCACCGAGCTTGCTGATGAACCGGCTCAGGGCCGCCATCATTCCTATGAGCTTCATGATGTCTTTTTTGTACTTGGGTTCCTTGAGGTTGCGTATGGCATCCAGTTTGACTGGGTTGGCCTCGATGCCGCGTTAACTGACCAGGAAGCCCAGGAGCTTTCCTGACGGCACCCCGAATACGCACTTCATAGGGTTAAGCTTCCATCTGAAGCGGTGCAGGTTGTTGAAAGTTTCCTGCAGGTCAGCGATGAGAGAATCGGCGTCGTAGGTCTTGACGACAACGTCATCCACATAAGCCTCCATGTTGCGGCCAATCTAGCTTTGCAGGCAACCTTGGATGGCTTCTGGTACGTGGCACCGGCGTTCTTCACCCCGAAAGTCATCGTCTTGTAGCAGTAGATGCCATGCGTGGTGATGAACGCTGTCTTGTCTTGGTCAGACGTCTTCAGGGCTATTTGGTGATAACCCGAGTAGCAATCTAGAAAGCACAGAAGCACGCAGCCGGACGTAGAGTCGACGACTTGATCAATTCACGGAAGAGGGGAGGGGTCTTTAGGGCAGTAACGATTGAGATCCGTGTAGTCAATGCACATTCTCCATTCACCGGATTGCTTCTTTCCATGTACAGGATTTGCAAGCCACTTGGGGAGTTTGCATTCTCTAATGAAACCGACAGCTAGGAGCTTATTCAGTTCTATCCTAATGGTGTCCTTGCGATCTTGAGCAAATCGGCGCAGCTTCTGCTTAGCAGGCTTTGCGTTCTTGCTCAATTCCAAGGAGTGCTTAGCCTTCTCCCTTGGAACACCCAGCATGTCTGATGGCTTCTATGCGAAGATGTCCCAGTTGTCCCGAAGGAAGGAGGTGAGCGCGTCTTCCTATTTAGGAGTGAGCCCTGGCCCTATGAGGGCCGTCTTGGAGGGGTCATCGAGTCCCAAGCTGATCGCTTTGGGAGCTGTTGCAGGTGTCAGCGTCGTGGGCTGCTGCTTCTGCTCTGGGAGGACAGGCTCACCGGCTGCCACCTTGGAGGCTTCTTCTGCCAGCAGGGTGGCGTTGCCGAGTTGCTGGGACAACTCAGCTATCTTAATGGCCTCCCCGTCGCACTCGAAGGAGGTCTTGATGTCTCCACGGATGGAGAGGACTCCATTGGGAGCCGGCATTTTCAGAACCAGGTATGTGTGGTTTGGAATAGCCATAAACCGGGCCAACATAGGCCTGCCAAAGATGGCCTGGTAGGAGCTCTTGAAGTCGGCCACCTCGAAGTACAGGAACTCCGTGCGGTAGTTGTCGGCCGTGCCAAACGTGACTGGTAAGGCGACCCTTCCTATCGGATAGGAAGCTTTTCCTGGCACGATGCCGAAGAACGGATCTTCAGTGCTCAGGAGCCTGCTGTAGTTGAACCCCATGCTGTTGAGGGTGCTGGTGAAGATGATGTTTAGGGCACTCCCGCCATCGACCAGGACCTTGGAGAAGAGGACCTTGTCAACGACCGGAGCCACAACGAGTTGGTAGGACCCTGGCTCGAGAAGGTACACCCAGTGGTCATCACAGCTGAAGGTGATGGGCATCTCTGACCACTGGAGGTATTCCACCGGCTTGGTGGAGACCATCTTCACCTCGCGCTTGTGGAGCTTGTCCTTGCTCCGATCTGGGAAGGTGCCAGGCCCTCCAATGATGACATTGACCTAGCGGTCGGCACGCTGGAAGTCAACGTTGGTGTCACGTCTGGGCGGCTCTGGTGGTCCTGGGGGTCGGCGTTCATCTTCTTGGTGGCGTTGATCGTCGCGGCAAGCCGAAGCATCGCGGTCGCGTTCACCGCGTCAATAGTCATCGCGGCAGTCGCGGTCTTCTCTGCGGCGGTAGTCATCTCACCGGTCGCCGTTGTAGCCGTCACGGCAGTAGTTGTTGTAGCGGCCGCCGTTGTTGTTGTAATGCTGCTTCTTGGTCGACGGCAGGGCACCGAGTTCTTTGAGCAGCGCATGACAATCGCGGAGATTGTACTTTGCATCCTTGTGGAAGGGGCACTGATCATTCAGTGTATCATGGAACTCCTCGGCAAGGAACCTAGGTTCTTGCTGGCCTTCTTCTTCTGCTAGGGCTACAAGTGGCTCAGGGCTTGCCTTGCGCCCATGGAGCGGCTCGTGACGCTTCAAGCTTTCGACCCGGTCGTCTTCTTCCGAGCGCTTCTATTTGCTCTTGAACTGGGCCTGCTCAGCTTGGTCGGCCCGGACCTCCAAGTTGACCACGTTCATTAGGTCAGAGACCGTGACTATGTTAGTTTTGAACAGCGTGCGGAATAACTGGTTGTCGATAAGGCCTCGCCGGAATGCGTCGATGACATCTCGGTCTTCGACATCGGCGATCTTGTTCCGGTTGTCGAAGAAACGGTCGGTGTAGTCTCGGAGACTTTCACCCTTCTTCTGCTTGACGTTGTCCAGATCGAATCTGGTGCCTGGCCGAGTGTAGCTTGCTAAGGTAGTTCTTGGTGAAGGCGTGGCAGAGGTCTGCCCAACTGTCGATGGTGTCCCGAGGGACGCCCTCAAGCCACAGTAGTGCTTCTTTGCCTAACATCACAGGGAAGTAGGCGGCGGCTTGGTCGTTGGAGCCATGAGCAGCCTTGACTGCTGTATGGTATGTCTTGAGCCAGAGTTTGGGGTCGGAGCGACCGTCAAACTTCTCCACGAGGGCTGGCTTGAAGGACTCAGGCCAGCGGATGGCACGGAGTCGGGCGGTGAAAGCGGCGAAGCCGTCGAATATTTCCTCCTCGGCGTTGCGATGGTCGCGGCGGGGAGGTCGGGCTTGGTCGGCTTGGGGCCGAGCGGCATCACGCCATTGGCGACGATCGTCCTGCGGAGGGCCGTACCGTGCGTCATACTGCTCACGCTCCATGAGCTCGTGAACAACGCAGCGTTCGTCTTCTTCTGCTGCAGCATCTCCTGCTTCCCCTACCGGCTGGAGGTCGGGTCGGCCATAGTCCCTGTTATACTTCTCGCGGCACTCGAGCTCGGCTGTGTCGCGCTCTTGGTGCCAAGCGTCGAGTTCGGCGCGGATGTCGCGGGCGCAGTCCCTCAGGCGATCGCGAAGATCATTGGGTTGATGATGCCGTTGGCGCCTATCGTGCCGGTCTTGATAGTGATCATGGCGAGGATCCGCGTTGCGCGGATTATGCCGTTCTTCCTCTTCATCTTCATGGTGGTTCTGGACCACCTCTTCTTCTACGATGGGTAGTGGGGGGTTCCTTCGGCGGTGCTGACCCTGATCCGATCTGCTATGAGCAGAACGGTGGCCTGAAGAGCGAGCTGAGTTAGATCACCCAAATCGAGATCTGGCGCGATACGATCGCTCGATTTTCTCCTGGGCGGCTTCCAACTGAGCTCGGGCTCGCTGCACCTTGGGGGTGTTGGGCATGTGTCCCAGCTCGGCGAATGCGGTGGCGACGTTAGCCTGGGGCGTGCGGAACGGGACCCGGGTGAATGCTCCATCGAGGTTCTGGGGATTGACCCCGTGAGGGCCCCAAGACGGAGGTCGTTGTCTCGGCGGAGCCCCCGGGGGGATCTCTCCGGCAGCTGCAACGGCTGTAGGTGCCCCAGCAGCAGCGACGGCCGTGGGGTTTTCGATAGCTACGGCGGCTGCAGGGTTTCCGGCTACTGCCAGGGGCAGGGCAGCTTCTTCAGTGCAGCGTCGGGCTCGACCAGCGTTTCGCTCCAGTCGGTGATCCTTAGCCACGTCGGTTTCTCCATCCTGAGTTGCGAAATCCTCAGAGACGAAGACTTCACGCCCCGGAGGTGTGGCGTAGCTGGATTCATTGCTCGCGCCGGCTGGAGCCGGCAGGAGCACGCTTGTAGCGACTTGGAACTCTCCGCAGTCCGGAGACTGGGCGGGCTTGGGTGGGATCTCAGATCGGATCTGAGACATGTCTTCTCGGAGTCGGGCCGAGAAGATTGCTGAAGGGTTACGGAACCCTAGCGGGAGCGATTTGCGGGGTCGGCGCAGAGCCTCCTCCGACATGGTGATACACTCGGCGATGGTGTCCTGGACACGATCCAACCCGGCAAGGAGCTCGTCTGGGGGCGGGATTCTCCGGCGAGTGGTCAGGCCCGGAGCCTGATAGTTGATGGTGATCGCATCGAGCCGCTGCTGGAGCGGGTTGATGACCGACATCGAGATCGACGAAGAAGTCAGCGCGGAGCTGGTCGGCGTGGGAGTGTCGAGCGTCGTGGTGGAGTCAGAGGCGGCGAAGTGGATCTTGGCGATGAAGCTGATGCCCTCGAGATGCGTGGCACAGTCCTTGATGAAATCAGGAAAGATGATGGAGCGACGACCTGCCATCGAGCTAGCTGTATTGCCCTGCGATCTCCCCTACCTGGCGTGCCAACTGTCGGATCTATTGACCGGCAGTCCACCCAGGGGTACCCAGATGGTTGATTTGTAGGCAAAGGGCAATTGCAGGACTAGGGAGCTCGAGGTAACACAGGGACACAGGGATTATACAGGTTCGAGCTATCCAGAGGTATAATACCCTACGTCCTGTGCTCGGGGGTCTTGTATTGCTTCGCTCGGCGAGGTTCCGGAGAACAACGACGAGTTTGTGGTTACAATGGGCGAAAAGGATCAGATGGATGAAAGGGTCAACCTAGGCCGCCTTATATAGGCTGACGGCCTAGGGTTTACAAGTCGGTTATCTCTAATTGTATCAGGCTCTGACTAGAAAACTAATCTGAGTCGGTTGCCATGTAATCTCCATGATCTCCAAGTGGGATCCAAGTATATCGCCTCATGCCTTGCGGGCTAAGTCTTCTCCAATCTTATCCATTAAGCCAGGGATCCTCGTGGGCCGGCCTGAGGTCGGCCCACATTCTCGTCAGACGTGGGACCAGGCTGACTGGCTACCCGGTCGGTAGTGGGCCCAGGGGTACCCATATCCCACACTAATTGCACAGAATTGAAATGAACAGGGGCTTACAAATTGGGGAAAAAGGGGAACCGAAACCCTAATCTTCAAATTAACCATGAAATAAACATGTTTGGCCTCGGTTAAATAAAACATTGCATAACATAAGCATGATTGCATCTAATATGGCACCTAAACCTTAAACAGATCAAGATTAAAACTTGACATAACCTAACTGCATTTTAATTTGCACACGTAAAACTAATCTTTGCGCACAAACATGATTCATACAGGGTCTAGATCTGCACACTCATAAAACCAATCTAATCCGACAACAAGGAACTATCTTAACAGATTGATCATGCTAGGCATAAGCTTGGTCTACTTATACCAAATGTTGGATTTGCTGATTAACAGAAGTAGCACATAAAAGGATCCTTAGCCTAAACATAATATCAATCTGGTAAAGCGTAATATGGTGGGTAAATCTTATACCAGCGTTAGGAGCAGCCATAGGAGTTTCCTGTGTTGATGACACCCGAGCCGTAGAGGAAGTAGGCGTTCTTGTCGGAGTAGAGGAAGCAATGGCGTATCGATGGCCTTCAGGACGCCAACGGCACTGCCCTAGACAGGGTCTCGAGCTTCTGCTCCCCTCCAATGCTCTCAGCGATCAGACTCACGGGGTGGTTTTCTGTGTGTTTGACAATTGCTAAACCTCCACCCACGACCTTAGATTTATAGGCACTGTGGGGGCAAGGCTGAGTCCTATGTTAGGAAGGTTAGATTTGAGCCTGCTGATCACAGCCCACTAATCATGTTGATTAGTTTCCTAATCGTGCTTGGGTGGTTTAAACGCTTTCTTAATATTGGGTTTATTTCCTTAACAGTGAAGATCACATTCAAAAATCCCAATAGTTATGGGCAAACATATGGCCGTGCACGATTTACTGCCTCACGTGCAGTCGCATGAGTTAAACACTCCCTCGCCTCCCACGTCAGCTGCCACCATGTCTCAAATCATCTAGCCGGCCGATTTTGACTGTATATGCACGTAGACTACAACTTTATGCACCATAATGCACAATTTGCAACTTGATGGGCTAATGTGATACAATGGTACAAATTGTTGTATGATGGGTGCAATTTACTCTTCTTGAAAACACTAGACTAATATACTATTTCCCCAACTTTTTGCTCCCGAGTGACTAATCCCGAGTGTTGGCA
Source organism: Alloteropsis semialata (assembly GCA_004135705.1). NCBI lineage: Eukaryota > Viridiplantae > Streptophyta > Magnoliopsida > Poales > Poaceae > Alloteropsis > Alloteropsis semialata. The sequence continues at coordinate 32,432,469 of CM014278.1, forward strand.
CTCGGGAAAGAAATCCCCATGTGTTTTTTCTCTATCCTGTGTGTTCTAGGGACTAGGGAACGTCACAGATTCTAGTAGTGAAAGGGCTAAGTATGGGGGTGTTGTTGATGGTCCTTAACTACCAAATCCAACACTCAACTATATCAATAAATAATACAATAATGAACATTAAACAATGTAATATAGTTTATCACTAACAAGTTTCACAAGTTTTGGTGTTTTATCTTCTGATATAGGAAATGTCATTATGGGCCTGAGATGTGATCCAAAAATAACATTTTCACAAACAATCTCAAAAGGGCATTTTGAGGACACCATTCGAGGAGCTCATCGAGACGATTCCAATGGACATAATATTCATATTATTTGGAGTTGGTGAGAAAAAGAATTTTATAATATATTATATATGCATCTGGATGATTTTGTGGAAAGAGGAGGAAAGAGCAAAGAAGGAAGGAAAATATTCTCTAGGCCTCCTCCATCACTATAAAAGGACCCCCTCTCCTCTCATTCCCTCATTCAACCATTCCACAAACAACCAAGAGGCAAGAGAGGGAAGAGCTACTCCTAGGCCTAGAGCCACTCCGGTGGCGTAGTTGTAGGGAGTGGGTGAGGATGTAGTTCGGAGGAGCTCCGGGTTGTCGGTGCTCTACTCTGGCTTGTATCTCATTGGATACATAAACGTTTCTTGTAGATAGCCATGATTAACCAATTCTTGGACCAAGCCTTTGGTCGCCTTGGAGGGTTTCCAAACAAGGCCTTGTGCTGGAATGGTCTTGAACACGGGCATCCCGATGATGAGGATCATTGACTTCGGGGATTCCTTTGAATCGCTAGCTGTCTTTCCCATCCTAATAATGGCCTTGATCTTCACTTGCGTGCAAGTGTGAGCTAATCCTTAGGAGGGTAGCAAGCATGGCTGGATTTCGATTCGGATGGCGCGGTGGCGACGGTGGTTGTGGCGGTGCTGAGATATGGAACTGAGAAGACAAATTGGACTGGATGTTAAATGTGCTTGACCTAGGTGTATTTTATAAACCACTTAATGGTGTTTGGCAATCACGGTTAATTCTAGATTTAAAGATTTCTGATCGTTAAATGGATTTCTCTGAGATTCGATCTAACGCCCAGGGGCTATACCTAACGGGTTCTTTCCTCGCAAAGAATATACTCCTTCTTAAAGCTTTCAGGTTCATGGTGATAATATTACGGCTTAGGGGCTAAGTGGGAATAGTATATTTATTTTGGAAATTTTTCATAAAAAACCTTAGAAATGTTATAAATTCTTACAACATTTAGGCTCGAGGACTGACCCTAATGGGTCCATCTTTTTTTAAAAAAAGCTAGAAGCCATTAATACAATAGGGAGTTTTTTTGCATCATCCTCAGTTACATCCGAGGCCTGAGGGCTATTTTGTCAAAAAGAAGAAAGGAGAGCACATCATGTTCATAAGTACTCAGCAGAAGACATTTTGGCTAAAGAACTTGGATAGCTGAGAACATGAAATGCTCGGTGGCTTGGACAACGATCCATAGGAGTCCTTGGGGGCCATAGGCCCAGAAGGGATATGGACCATCTATCCATCAAGGAACCTAGTCGACATCTAAGGAAGATGTATATTCTATATAGGGTTTTGTACTTGTACTTGATCTGGACTCTGTACTAGCTAACATGTAAACCCCGTCTCATGAGTATACAAAGTGGGACAGGGCCCCCTCAAACAACATGCACAATCAATGTGAAGGGATCCACCTCATACACGACGTAGGGTATTAGGCTCTTCATAGAGACGCTTCAAACATTTTTAATCGTCTCATGTTCACCATCATGCTTCTGGTTCTAGCTAAGCCCCATGAACAACTCGACTAACTAGAGACCCCAAGATAGGCTATCCAGTATAAATATCCGACAACGAGACCATAGTCTATGAAAATTAGGCCTAGGGTCTTCAGGTGCTCCAATAGTTTCTTTTTTGTTGCGAAAAGAGGAAGTTCATTACAAACTTCACAGAGAACACTCTCTGAAACCTTATCAAATGCAACTCTGCACTGACCTGTGTGTAAGGCTAATTGCGCTAGTTCGTGCACCACTTTATTCTGCTCCCTTCTAACCTAAACAAAATAAATGTTCCTCAACACAAGACTATCATGTAAAGCATCCCAAATCAACAGAGAAATAAGAGATCTGTCGGCCAAACCCGCACGCATTTTCTCCATCACCGAGGAGGAATCAGACTCCAGTATCATGTCTTTATCAATCCATCTCGATGCTAGCCAAATTCCTTCAAGGCATGCCTGAGCTTCAGCTTCTTCCATGTCCCTTCATTGCCTCAGCTTACGCCATCTAGTTAGCAATGCTTTCCCTTCATTGTTCCTATGATGACCCTCACAGTGGCCGATCCCGAACTTGGAGAGAAAGCACCATCCACGTTAATCTTGAGCACTCCTGGGCAGGCGCAAACCATTTCATTTTACTCCTTGGCTTACTTGATTGTCTTTGCACTTGATGAACATTAGTCATCTTCAGCTTCCCATGCTCATCATGTCCCTGAACATTTTATCAGATTTGCAACAGTGAATCGATATACCTTGTCAGGAAAATAACCGAGCCTACTATTAAAATCTGTTCACCCGCCTGCAAGACTCCATTCCTGGCACTGCAACATCTCCAAATTAGCATCAAAAAATTAGAAATAGCTTCAAGATCATACCTATCAAGGAGGATAAGGAGCCAGTCTAGCCCTGTTTATGTGAGATCCCCTTCATCAGGTAATGGAAGCTATTTCTGAGCTCATGGTGCAGCGCTTTAGCATGTGGGCATATAGCATGTGGGCATGTGACTGCCGCACGAAAGCAGTCCTCAACTAGGTATCCACAGAACTCGCAAGCACTATCTGGAGATAAATGTCTATACCATTTGTTGGTTTTGGTTGGCAAACCATTCCTGATTACCATCCAAGCAAAAATCTTCACCTTAGAAGGAACATAAGAACTCCATATTTTTCTCCATAGGTCCCAGCTACCATCAGAGCTCGAACTTGAGCCCTCTGATCCCACTTCATATTTATCAAAAAGGACAAGCTTGTAGGCACTTCTAATTGTAAATATACCTGATTTTTTAGGATTTGTGGCTATCTAGTCAGAGCATTGGTATGAAGGCAATCTGATCTTTAGGATTTTCTCGGCATCACAAGGATAAAAATACCTTCTCACAGTTGCTTCATCCCATCTATATTGACTCCTGATCGATGAGGTGGTAGACACGACGCAGTCAGCATTTTCTGATACTCCCAATTGGCTTCAGTTTGTGTGGCCGAGGGATCTAGTTATCCCACCATATTCTCATCCCACTTCCATTGTCAATCCTCCACACAACTCCTTTCTTGAGCAGTTGCAAACAAAACTCCATCGCACGCCATGTCTGGGATGCCTCCCCCTCCATAGCTGCATCTAATAGGTTCCCCATAGGATAGTATTTTGCTTTAGAACTCGGGTAGATAAACTGTCAGGAAAAACAGCAAGGTGCCACACTTGCCTGGCCAACAAAGCTTGATTGAATAAAGCCAAGTCCTAAAACCCCATCCCACCCAAAACATTTTGGTTGGAGGAGTTCCTGGGTGCCTAGTATGCACGAATACTCTTCATAAGATCTTCACATAGCCCCCTGACAACTTAAAAACACTCATAACATAGTTAGGTAAAGCTTGCGCCACAGCCTTGATTAAAATTTCCTTACCGGCTGTAGACAAATATTTTTCCTTCCAGGCCGTCATCCTCTTTAAGAATCTTTCCTCCAGAGTATGAAAAGTGCCCCTTTTCATCCTTCCATGGGGAGTAGGTAGCCCAAAATATTTTTCCTCAAAATACAGATGTTCTACCCCCAGGATCTGGCATACTCTGTCACTAGCCTCATCATCTCGACCTTCTAGGACCAATAGAGAGCATTTGCTTGGACTCAGGAGTTGACCTGTATTTCTTTCAAAAATAGTCAGAGCCTCTTTCACTCTAGATGCTTGCTCCTCATTTGCATGAAAGAATAAGAGACTGTCATCACCAAAAAGGAGGTGAGATATACTAGGAGTTCTTTTGCAAACTTTTACCCCTTGACATAACCTAGATTCTCATAATGTTTTAACAATGTAGACAGACCGTCAGCAATAAGAAGGAAAAGGTAGGCCTCATGATGGGGCAAAGGGAGCCAATGGCACCCCATTGAAACAAGTCAAGATCCACTATACCCACTGACTATGAAAGCCTAGCTTCACCAACAGTCTCTTTAGATACCCCAATCAACTCGATCATAAGCCTTCGACAAATCCAACTTATATGCACAAAATTCCTCCCTATCACATAGTCCCCTTTGAATAGCATGAATGCATTCAAAGGCTATCAATGCATTGTCTGTGATCATTCTTCCAAGCACAAAAGCACTCTGTTCTGGCGAGATTATTTCTCGCAGTAAAGGCCTCAACCAATTCACCAACCTTATACACCACAATACACAGGCTGATAGGACAAAAGTCCTTTAGCTCTGTCAGGTTGTTCCCCTTGGGAATTAAAACTATTTCAGTATCATTAATCCCCGGTGCATTACACCATCTGCAAAGAACTTCTTTACTGCAGCCACTACATCATCTTTTCGAATGTCCCAGTGCCTTTACGAGAAACATGCAGGGAACCCGTTCGGTGCAGGAGCTTTCAGTGGTCCCATTTGGGAGAGTGCATCAGAAATTTCCTGCTCTGTAAATTCTTTGCACATCGATTCATTCATTCCTTCTGAAACTTTCAGTTCGACCAAGTCCAGTACCACACCAGGACAAACACCCAGATCAGCAGTATACAGGTGCTTAAAGAACTCAACAGTCATTTGGTTTAACTGTTGCGGATTATCACACCATTCACCACTGGCCCCTTTCAATTTCTTAATACAATTCTTCCTCGCACGCTAGATAGCTTGCCGATGAAAATAACTTGCATTACAGTCACCCTCCTTGAGCTAATTATTTCTTGATATTTGTAACCACATCATCTCTTCCCTATATAATAGTTCATCCATCTGGTTAGTAATTATGCGCATGGCACTCCTTTCCGCAGTAGGGCCGCCCTTCAAGCTTTCTAGCTCATGGCGCAATCTGTCATGTTCAGCAGTAATAGAGCCAAAATTTTGTTTGCTCCACACCCTTAAAGCACCTTTAACATGATGTAGGGAAGTGGCAATTCTGCCTAGGCCCTCGCAGTTTGGGGCAGTACACCAAGCGTCCTTGATCTCCTGCGCTAAGGACTCCAACTGTTCCCACATAATTTCATAACAAAATATGCAGGGTTTATGCCTTTCCTAGCTTTCCTTCTTAATTAGCAATAGAAGCGGACAATGATCAGAGCATGAAGAGACCATGGTGGAGGGTTGCATTCACAAACATGTCTCGCCAAATGGTATCTGCTACCGCCCTATCAAGCCTGACTTTTACATTTGCTGCTCCATCATATCCCTTACATTATCTTATGTAAATGGAAGCCCTACAAAACCCAGATCCATTAGATTGCAATCAAATAAAGCATCACGAAAGGAAGTCATTTACCTCTCTAATTGATCACGGTAGAGAAATGCTCGAAGCCCCACATGGCTTCATTAAAATCGCCAATGACCGCCCAAGGCAAATCTGACTCAGCTCTTAGATGCCGAAGAGCTTCCCACATGAGACGACGATTTTCAGTTTGGGGTTCTCCATAAACAAAAGTCATCCTGAACTAAGGTTCATCACTACTAATACGTAGGGAGACATCAATATATCTACGCCTTTTCTCAATAAATTCACCTCCAACGATTCATGCCAAAAGAGGGATAGACCCCCGCTTCTAACATCACTATCCATTGCAATACAATTCATTAACCCTAACCTCCAATGCAAATTTGCATCTCTATTCTTAGAGTTACGAGTTTCACATAAGAAAAAAATAAGCGGGCTCTTAGCACGCAAAAGCGCTACAAGCTCTTGAACTGTCCGTGAGAGTCGCATACCCTGGCAGTTCTAGAATAAAGCATTCATTGCTCCTGGTGGGCCTCAACTTGAGTGCCTACCAGGTTGTCTGCTTCCGCAGTCGTGAGACCATCCACCACCTCCTTCATCTCTTGATCCGTCTGCAGTCCTTGCCTTGTCAAACAATTCATCTTGGGATTCCCCGGTGCCTCCAGCGCCCTACCATGTTGCTGTGCTTCCTCCAAGGATTTCAGAAGTGTTCCTAGCTTCACCACCTGTTTAATATGCCTATTCTTTATGATATCCTCCACAACTTTAGGGCTTTTTGCAAGAAGCTTTTTCTCATGCACACCTGCCTTGTTCTTAGACCACCTTTCATGGGCACTCAAAGGAGTATTATCCTTCTGAATGCCCATGGGAACATCTTGAAATGACTACGAGTCGCCACTCGAATTGACAAAAGAGTCCAGGCCCCAAAACTCTAGACTGTTTGTTAGCTTTTGAACTGCCTTGTATATTGTCAGCCGATTCATCTTGACTCTCCTTCGAAGCCTGCTCCTTTCCATCAACCATCATCCTTTGCACATTCTTTGCCAGCTCAAGCTCAACCTCCGGTGCCATTATTGATGTTGCACCCACTCTCTCCCTCTCTCTCTCTCTCTCTCTCTCTCTCTCTCTCTCCTTATCCTCTTGTCTCAGTGAAATCAATTGGAGCTATTGCCACTTTGCATGAATGAAGGACTTGAGGTAGCAGCTACCTTCTCCTTCTGCACCCTGCTATAGTTGAATGCTCTCATTGCTGGATGGGTGAAAGTTTGGAAAGTCATAACCTTGCCCACATCTCTTTTATTCGGTGATGTTCGCAGGTCAGTACGAAATTGCACTCTTCCATCTTGAAGATCTTCCTCCGGGCACTCCCTCCCTGCGTGACCGATGTGGCCACACAAGAAGCAGAAGTCTGCCACCCCTTCATACTTCAGCATAAACTCCATTACCCCTCTTCCTTTTCTCCTTAATAGAGACACTAGGTAACAGAGCATCAACCAAAGCAAAGCTGATTCCGACACTCATAAAATCCTTTATGACCTCACCAATTTCAATCACCTTCCCCACCTTGGATGCTAGGGCATTCAAGAATCCTATAGTCATCATACCAATAGGGATGTCATATATATGAATCCAGAGTGGTAGCTCCTCAGTGACAATCTCTGAAAGTCTGGTGTATCCAACATATGCCACAACAATGAGAGCGTCCCCTTAAACTTCCATGGGCCACCATGTACCACATACTTCAGAGTGTGCTCCAAATCAAACTCCAGTAGGAATCTATTATCTCCCAACTCCCTCGAGCTCACCTCTCCCAACAAGCCCCAAGCTTTGCTCGGCTCCAAGAAGATGATCCTTGCTTTGAAAATTCGGCCGAGTAGAAGCGAGCAACTGCAAGCCACTTGGACTATGCTTTCTGCCCTGCATCTTCTTCCTTGAACTCAAACTCCACTTGTTCATCTCCAGCCTCATTCCCGTCGCCGCTTCATGAAGAACTGTTCGTCGATCCAGTTGTCCTAGAACTTGGGCACCCGTGCCTACCACAGGTAGGGTAGCCTTAGGCTCCTCAACCTTCTCTAGAACATCGCCTAGAGGCAATGACGCTGGGGCGCCCTTCTCCCACACTGCTACCTTCAGTTTCAATTCCATTTCACTATAGTTCTCTTGTGGTCGATTCGTTCACCCTCGACGATCGCCAAATGTTGGCTTCAGTTGGGCAACCTCCTCACCGGAGATCCTTAATCACCCCCACCGCAGTTCTTAGATCGAATCAAGGGAACAAGAAAGACGCAGGGGAGAGGAACAGTAGGTAGCAAACCCTAATTCTGTTTGTAATGAATAAGGTATCCTCTGGTGTACCCTTTAACATAAGCGATGTGGAGAGATCCACACCCTTATGACTGTAGTCTCCGACGTCGGTTGCCCGGACTCGGAAAGAAAAACCAGCTCCCCAACCGAAGCCTAAAACACCAACTCGGAGAAAATTGTCAAACCCTAGCAGGTCACTGCCAACCAGGAGAACAGAGGACCACCGTTTGTTGTGACTCCTGCAGCTCCCTGCAACCCCCAACACCGACGGGAATCAAACCCTAGCGTCAGAGATCGCATTGTCGCCGAGTCGCCCCCACCTTACGGAAACCCAAATGGTAACGAGATGGAATACAATAGTAATGTAAAGAAATCAACCGATTACTTGATTTGTTTGGCTAGGGAAAATGTAATGGAGTCCATTGTAGAAAGAACGATAGCTGTAGTTAACAATTGGTCAAGGTAACATGGATTATTCACGACATGCTCCTGCTGATGCCGGCGTCTATGCTACGAGGACGCGATGCGCTCGCTCCGCTAGGCAACGGCAGCAGCCACTGCCCGGATGTCAGCTGCGGCCTAAACATGGACTCCATCGTCTGTACTTGCGATGAATGATGAGGACGCGATCACGCGATCCGCTCATTCTGCTAAGCGACGGCGGCGGCCATGGAGGTCAGCTACGACATAAGCATGGACTCCGCCGCGGGACGCCGGCCGCTTTATCGGCTACGGCCGTTCTCTGTTGTTGCACCCGGGCTAATCCCATCTAGGTGGCGTTGTATTTGGTTGGTAATATCTCTCCCATCTCTACCATCCTGGCTCAGTTGATCCGTACAATTTGAGAAAGAAGTGTATTTGATTACCCACATGGATACGTGCAATCTGCACGAGTGAATGCAAAAATACGTGCTCAGTCTGGCTTGATGGATGCGCTCAAAATGGGCATCACTGGCCAGCTTGGCTTGGTGGATACAGTGCATCCAACACTGGCCGCACATGTCATCCTTAGAAAAATGTTTTTGCATCCGCGCAATCAAACATCTTTACAGGGTTATTGCATCTACATATACAAGTCACTGTATCTGTCCATAGAACTAACCAAACGCTCATATATTTACGGCCTTGCATCCACTTAGTCTGTTTTCACTCATCCAAGATATACGATGCAGTTATACCAAAACCCATGCAAGCGACAAACACACGTGCGACGGCAGCGTCTGATGACAACACACGTGGGGCTGGACTGTGTAGTCCAGAATTGTCGCTAGAGATCGCAGTTTGCCGATAGAATCAGAAAAGTGGCGGCGCGGTGGAGAAGGAACAAGGCAACTCAGATCGAAGAGACACGCCAACGAAGAAGATGGAGATGTGCAGCGGTAGCTAGCCAATCGGTAAAGATTCATGCTCGATTGTGAGCGGTAACAAGTTTGTATATGCCTTTACTGTATCACGATGTGATCTGATTACAACGTCACCAAAACAAACAGAATCTAACACAATTTGTTACCAGTGTCATCGGATCGCGTTACAGAACGGTAAACCAAACATCACCTAGTGGTACCATAAATTTTGTGCATAATTTATACTATAAAAAATGAAAACAATTGAAAACGTTTCTCACCCAATTTAAGACCACCGTACCCGTCACGTCGGACCCACGTGTCAAGATCGAGGGAGGTGGGACGGGGCTGAGACCCATACAAATCGAGAGTTGGAAAATGTTCTGCCAAAAATCTAATGTTTTTTGTCACCAATAGGTTCCTTATCCGCCAGTCCAAGTAGAGGTGAAAATGTTCTGCCAAAAATCTAATGTTTTTTTGTCACCAATAGGTTCCTTATCCGCCAGTCCAAGTAGAGGTGGACCCATGTTGCAGTTGTTAGAGTGCGCCACAGAATCCGGCCATCGGCTCTGATACCACTTGTTAGAGCGCGCAGCGGAATCCGGCCTAGCTCGCTATCCACACAGGCCGGCGCCCCTATCAAGCCCAGGTCCACCGGAGCCCACAACAACCAAGGCCTCGGGCCTAACTCAACCCAAAAGACTAGTCTGATAGGTGAGAACTGCCCTCCTTATATGTTGTGCTCCCCCACCATCAACTTTCGATGAGGGACTTAACCTAACAACAGTAAAAAACTATATCTGCTAATTAATCCTCGTCAATTCCTATTCACGCTCGCGATTGGCCTCCAATGGCTGCGCGACCGTGACTCAGCGCTTGGTTTGTGGCCGACGTTCGCCTGACCAAAATGTTGGTCGTTGACTGATTGGCCGAAGCAAGTTTGGATGGCAACCATTCGTTGGTGCGCCCAAGAGACGAACGTCAAAGCTAGTTGATGTCTACTCCCGCGGAAGACGAGACGAGGGCGGGTAATTTCTCCGCCAATTATTTGGCTCGTCCTTGCTTTGGGAAGGCTAACAACGGCGAAAACCAAACAGCACAGTCTCGGATCGAACATGGCTGAGCCCGCTGCCTACCCGCGTTGCGCTTTGGCCTCCTGGCTGGCCGCCGCCTACTCGTATCTTGCAGATTACGGTGCCTGCCACCTGCGGGCGTTTCCTCCATCTGCGGCTTACAACATTGTGCGTGCCCGGACGGTCCTGCGTCTAGGCCAGTGTGCCCTCTTGATGGAGCATTTTCGTGTCAGGCCCTGTTTAGTTCGTGAACTTTTTTCATCGCTACAGTAAATTCGAATGTTTAAATACGAATTAAGAGTATCAAATGTGGATAACTGATAAAAGTACGAAACCCATTCCATAACCCCTGGGTGAAATTGCGAGACGAATCTATTAAACCTAATTAGGTCATGATTAGACAATGTCGTGCTATAGTAACAATCTCTAATGATGGATTAATTAGGCTTAATAGATTCATCTCGCGATTTCACGTCCATCAGTGTAATTAGTTTTATAATAAAATCATGTTTAGTCCTCCTAATCTTTGGTTTATAATCACTACAGTAAATTTCGCAAAAAAATTTCACCAACTAAACAGGCCCAAGTGGCAACGCATGTTTGTTCGTGTCTACGACTTCCCATCGTGACTGGAGTACTTGTTGACCATTTTATTGTTTTTACAATTTTGCTAGACATTTTTTTGTAGTTGTTCACTCGTTTGTAAAATTATGAAGTGGAAAGGAGAAGGGAAGAAGACGGTGACTGCTGCTTAATCTCCTTCCCGAGAAAAGAATTGATGTAAGTATGTTAAGCTTCCTGTATCTAAACTATTTGTATTAACTTATAATACTTTCACACTTAATTGTTGAATTTTAGACTTGGTATATTATTTTTATGTTATTTTATTCTTGTCTACCGATTTTTTTGGCAAGTATTTAAATTGTTAATAGAATTATATATAGACTATGCCTTTTGTGTATATATATATTATACCAAATGTATAGCAAATAATGTTGTGGCATAACCGAAATTGGATTGTCTTGTGTGAGACTGCATGGAGGCAAGTGATAGTTGAAATTGAGGAATATGGTAGGATGCTAAGTTGGGAATATATAGCCGTGTATGCTTATTAGGTACGTCATCTTATAGGTTGTTAATCAAGACTTTTGGCCTAAACATATATGTTTACCTCATCTTACCATCGATCAGCCTGAGTGTGATGCAGCCACATCTTCTGTAATTTGAAGAGCAACATTTGTGGTTGTGCAAGTTGTACTCTCTTCATATTATAAAGGAAGTCGTTTTGAGATTCTCCTGAGTCAAACTTTTTAAACTTTGACTGCAAATATTTTTTTATATGTTAAGTTTAGAAATGTGAAAATGATACGAGTAGATTCGTATTGAAATATTGTTTCATAAAAGTACACTTTTAAATATATTTTATGTGTTTTGGAGACTGTGTCCTAAACGACTTCATTTACCATACGGAGAGAGTATATGCTTTCTATTATATAGCACACCATCGAGTGATCGGACAAATTTTTCGTGTGGTCTGATGTTTTTGTTGTATTATTCATCTGTGCACTACAAAAATTAGTAACAAATGAAAACATGGATATTTAATTTTTAAGGGTAATTGAATATCTTACATTTTACTGCATTTTTTAACTATAATGTGCCGCATAATGTGTGTCTATGCTAGTAAACAAGTTATTTAACTTTGAAAAAAGAAAAACAGTTTATTTGGAAAATCGTAAAGACCGGAAATCAATGCGAGAAAATCGCGCCCCTTCCTTTTACTAATTTATTTATTCCCTAGAATAGAGTGGGCCCCACTTCCCTTCCTCCTTTTCGTCTCCTCTTCAGCCGTCTCCCCAGGCCCCAGTGTCCCCACGACCGTCGCAGCCGGAGGGGAGAGGACGGAAGGCAATGCCGTGCTGCCAAACGGTGCTCACCGCTGCAGCCGCAGCGGCCGCCGCCGCCAGTAGCACGCCGGTATGGCTCCACCGGCTGCACGCCAAAGAGGGCCTCTGCTTTCCCGCACAATTCAACATCGACGACCTTCTCTACGGCGGCCGACAGCCGCAGCCTCTCCCGCCCCCGACTCCGCCCGTGCCACCTCCTCCTACTCGCTCTAATCACCAAACTAGCCTCGCCGTAGTCGTCAGGGAGCCGCCTCCCAAGGTCCCCGCTAAGCCCAAGCAGCTGCAGCAGCAGCCCCGCCCGCCGCTCAATCCCTCGCGACCAAACCCTAGCTCTAGCAATTCCCCACAGCCGCCGCAGCTGCAGCTCGCCGCCGTGGTCTCCGATGTCTTCGCGGTCCCGTCCTCCGCGCCGCCGGGCACCCCGCCGCCCAAGGCCTTCCGCAAGCAGTCCCGGCCCCGCCCGAGGGCAGACGAGGACCAGCCGATCTCTGCTCTGCCTCCGTCGCGCCCCCACAAGGACAAGAAGGACAAGATCGCCAAGGCCAAGAAGCGCCGCCGGGCGGAGCGCGCCGCGGAGGCCGACGGTGAGCGCACCAGCAGGACCGACGTCACCGTCATCGACACCAGCATCGACGGTTGGAAAGCAGCCAAGGTGCTTATCCGCAGGGGCGACGTCTGGAAGGTCCGCGACAAGAAGCCCTCTGCAGTGTCTGAACTGGAGGATGCCATTGCCAAGGGCAAGAGGAGGACTGGACTTGTCTCCAAGCTGCAGAGAGACAAGGAGAAGGAGAAGCTTAAGGAGAAAGGACCATCCATAGCAGTGAGTTCTCTTCATGCCCATGATATTTGTCATCATGTCATATAATATCAGTACCTCTACTCTGCTGCTTGACCTGCCTCCTCCTGGAAACTCGCATCTAGCTATGTGATAGGAGGGTTTCCTGCAGAAATTCTGATTTTTGCAAAAATGTGGGATGCCTCTAGTAACATAAGGGTAAGAAATTAAGGCTTTTGTACCCATTTAGAAAAACAAAAAGCAGTCCCCCCAGTTCCATTGCTATGAAACTAAAGAATTGTTTTCAGTTTCTGGCCCAATCCCGGCAAGCAGATAATGTTCAGACTGGGGACTCAGCTGATTTGCTACCCCAACAACAGCCATCTTGGGTCCAACTATCAAAATTAGATTCTTTGATATGTCTAGAACTTATGCCAGCAGTGCTCATATTACCACACGCAGAGGATTGAAACACAGGAATTGAAGCACCACTCCTTCACTTCGATGCATCTGACCACGTAATCTTGGAATTTCGTTTATCTTCTGTTGCAGCGATTTGATGCACTGATGCATCTTCAGCAACGTGGCATTACTGCATTTTTTTTGGCCAATTCTGTAGCAATCCAAACTGCCCTCCAGATCTTCCCATTCCTGTCCATCCCTGTCCAAACTTGTCCCTGAATAGATAACCATTGCGCTGTGTCCATAACCTCCATAGATCATCAGACGTAACAATATCGAGAACATCTCTTCTTCTTTGATACAAATATACACGACTCTCCTGTGTGTCCGAAAAAAAAAACTATATTGGGAGCATATGTGCCTGATGGCTGATTCATGTGCTTGTGCCTTACTACATTTTACTTAGTTTTGCTAGTTGCTACTCTCGGCTCCAGAACTGGCAGCAACAAGGTTTGTTCATGCTGATGAGGATATGTGTATGGCGTCGCCTCCCCGTGCGCCTTACTCGCCTAGGCGTCTGGAAGGGGGTTGATCGCCACGCCTCGCCTTACCGCCTTAATACATGGCAGGGATATTATATATCTGGGTGTATAGCGAACTTCAGTTCAGTTCAGTCAGACATAAGTCTAGAAAAAGAAAATTCCAAGTGCTATCTGTTCCCTTTGTATCACAGCTATCATATATCATACATCTGGGTGACACAGACACGAATTTTACTGCTGCTGTAAAATTGCACTGAGCTCGTCCTGCTTGTACTGAATAATTGCTCGTTGTGTTGTGTTGAACTCTATCTCTGTCTGAGGCCATGTAGGCATGTAGTATCAAGGACTGTTCATCTTTGCATGTACGCTCGATTGGGGCAATCCTTTATATCAATAAAGCTACAGTCGTACATATTGTACAGAGAGGAGCCCTGAAGATTTCGATGATGTTGCCAACAACTGTTGGTAATGGTACCGGACATCGCAATCTGCAGGCGCTCATGCTCTCAATTATTGGAATGTTCTTGCAGGAAACACTTTTGATACATGTAGCTTTGTGGTCTGCGATTAACACTTCGTAGATAAACTTTGTACTAGTGTAGAATCTGTGAGATCCGATTGCACCGAAGTTGTGAAGTGTTGCGGACAGTAGGGGAATTTTTTTTTCTTTTCTTTTTTTTTGATGAAATTGCTGTATGGTTCACCGGCAACCTCATCATCATCATGGGCTCTTTTTGTGATTAATATTTTGCTTGTAAGTGCTTTGACAATCTGATTTTTTTTTTCAGATTCAGTGAGTGACAAGGAGCACGAATTGAAGTGAAAAAAATGTTGAGGGATGGTCCTTTGGCTTCTTTTGAAGCTGAATAGCAGCTTGAAACATGCAGACATCTATACCTTTTGTCTCTTGCACCACCTTGGTCGAATATGATGTCTAATTATTTATATAGACTGAAGCTTGGTTCTATTTTCTCGTCGACTGTGTTGTCTAAATTCTATAAAACATGGTTACTGGATGATACATGTTGAAGGACCATGCTATGTGAAACCAAGTCACTTCATGGCCCCTGTCCTTCATAATATTAATTCACATATCATATTATTCCAGAACTTTTTTTGCGAGTTATTATTCCAGAACTCTATGTGAATATCAGCATATGCCATTGCCATGGCCCTGACAAATGAGTTGAAAAAGAAAAACAAGTAGAGCAACAGACATGTGCATGTAGCTGGACAGGGCTTCTACGTGTAAAGCTGGTAATGGTCTGGATCAAACTCCCCGTCCCCGATTGCGGCAGCGAGGTCGCCGCCCCCGTGCCTAGCGGAGCCCTGCAGGCCATCGGTAAGCCATCTTCCTTCCTCAACTTCCCTGCACTGTGACTCATGGATTCTTTCGATTCTTTCCCCTTCTGTGGACTTGTCGATCTCTTGATTTCTTATGGATTCTTAGGGGGTGATTCGTTTGCAGGGCGCTGTCGATTGGGCTTGCATTCGATCCTCGCCACTCTCCTCACTGATTGCTGTAGCGATATCTGGGTTGATCCATTCATCCAAGGCTGCTGGTTCTTGAACAGGTGATTGGTGATTGCCTTGTTGTTCTTGTTGCGTGCGTGAGGGATCTGCTTCTTGGAGGGGTTCTGATTGTTTAACGGCATATTGTACTTCTTTATGGTTAGGTTAGGACCTCCACAAGGTTGTAGTTACTCTGATTTCTGATTCTGGTAAGTGGTAACTTATGTGTGTAGCAATTTATCTTAGTTTCCAGTTAACCCTTCTCTGCATTTATGTCAGTATACGTATTTGTTGTAGATGGTACTCCTAATTCTTTCTGTAGAATTAAGCCCTTTCTCTCTTTAGATGTCATGGCCATCTTTTATTGTGAGTTAGTGACTGTGTGTGGATTTAGATGACCAAAAGTGCCGATATGTAACTTCCAGTAGTATTTTTTTCCATACACTTGATTCAGAGAGCTCGTCCATATAATTTTTCGCTAGAGCTATCAATTTACCTTTAGCTTTAACTGATCAACATGACATAGTTATTCTCAGCTAATAACTCTCAATTAGCATTGCTGCTACTGAAAAGTAATTGATCTATTGGGTAAAAATTGGTAACTCTGACCTTGTATCTTGTATAAATCGATTCATCATGAGTCATGACTTTATACTAGTTCTCTGATGGTGATGTGGCCGTAGCTTTGATGGAGTTAGTATAGTCATGGTGCAGCACAAGGCATGGTTAGTAGTGTTCAACAACTGTGCCCGACCAAGAATCTAGTGTTTATGTTTCCGAAAATTTCTGCATTAACTTTGTTCTCTGAAAGGGGATTTCTCTGCAATGGAGCATTTTTTTGTCACGTAGGCATCTATAGAATCAACATTCTGGAATTCCTCTTCTTGGGTGATAAAGATAAATGAAATCTACATCCTGAAACACTTTTTTTTTCTTTTAAAACTGTTGGTCATGCTCTGCCTTGAGATAATTATTAGCAACTGTATTTTGTGGTGTGCAACTTTGGTCATTTGGTAGTCACTTAAACATGCTTATGTTCCTGCATATTTCCAAGAATGTCTGTAGTCACTTAAACATGCATACTTCTGTGATCCATGTAACACAATATGTCAAGAGGTTTCGCTTACAGCCAGATAGACTATGTTTTCTGTTAGTCATCAGCTGCATTAGTTTCTTTGCGCTAGTCTGTCTAATTTGCTGCTAATTGGGTGCTAAACAGGCAAAGATGTCATTAATTGCTTCTAACAATTGATATATTGGGTGCTAAGCAACCATATCACTATCTATGGATTCTTGTCTGAATCACTGGGATCGAGACTTCAAAGATGTGTTTATACTTATGGTAGTATGCAGACGCACTAAATCTGCTACCAGTTCAAGCATATGTGAAGAGGGAAGTAGATGATGTTTTGGGATGCAAGGACTGTGGGAAGGACTTATCTTGATGGAGCAGACAGAAACTTGAAATGTGCTACCAGGAATGGATGTAGTTTTGTTCATAACCTGTTCCTGCATGCCGGAAGCATTGCAGTAAAAAACAATTGCAGTGTTCTTTTAGGATTTGTTTGGTTGGCGAGCGAGACAGAATGGAATGGTTCCGTTCCATTTTCTATGGATGGGATGACTCCATCTCAGTTTTTAGGAATGGGATGGCTCCAACCCACTTCACAACCTTAGGCCCACTGTCATTCTCACATTCCAAGTGGGATGGCTGTGTTCCACAAATTTTATGGAATGAGCTCGTTCAACATCTAGAGGAATATTCTTCTTTGAGAACAGTTCCATTCCATCTCATCTATCAATCAAACACATGGAAAAATATGACGGAATGATTCCATCCCACCAGGTCCCGTGAACCAAACACACCCAGTATTTGGTAGGGTATTATGAATGCAACTTAAGTATTATTATTTGGTGATTTTTTGTGTATCTATCATTTTCTGTGATCTTTTTTATTTTACTGTTCAAATTTATGATTTTCTCCATTCTTTTGGTCTCTGTTTATCTTTGTATTTGTTTTTTCTAATGATATACCTTGATTATTGAAATCGAAGAACTGAGTAATATGCTAGTACTGTGATACATGGTCACAGATACGGAACTACCGAGCTTACTTAGCTAATCAACCATGTCTGTAACAAACCGTGGCCTAACGGTGCTAGCGGACTGGCTCGGATTGGTTAGCAACAGTAGAGAAATGGATTGGCGTGGACTGGGATAGCGTGATATATATACAAAAATGGTGTGGATTTGGGACCATTACCAGCTTTATCTACGTGCAGCCACTGCCCACTGGGTAGGCATGTCACAGAACCACTCCCAAATAGTGGTGGGGGATGAGGGGGAAATGCGCCCCAGAGACCACGGGGTTTTAATTAACCACTGTAATCCCTGCAGGGGGCCTCCTTCCCTGGGTTTGTCTCCCCTCACTCCTAAAGTAGCCCTAAATTTTCACAGTGCTGGAAAATACACAGCTTTCATTTCACCAAAAGTAATACTGCACACAGGGATTGCACATGGTACTGTTTTGTTGAGGTCACATTGGTTTTTTTTTTAATTTTTTCCCTTCTTGAATTGTACTTGTTGATTTACTTTCTTGGCTTAAGAGGTAGTGTAGTTTTGATGATCCTAGGAGTGAGTTGGTGAATTTGGTTTGGTGCAATCTGTTATCAAATATGTTTTGCATTGCCATTGCGTCTCTGTCGGCATGCTTGCTCAACTGTGCACATTTGTTCCTGCAGACATATATAAAAGCATGCATGTAAGTAGAAATGGCCACGTTGGATAGCTTGATTGCTTTGTTATGTGCTAGAAAATGTCATCTGTGTTGGGTGCACATCTTACCACAATTGTTAGTTGTTTAGGGATGGGATGAGATCAAATGGATCACGATTATGATTAGGTTCTAGTATGGGTAATATCGCGTATCAAGCACTGGTAATTGTTGTTGTTGATCGTGGAATCAGATGTTCTTTTGTAGTTAAATGTATTCTCTTCGTGCAAGGATAGGTTGGTTAGCATGGCAGATTCTAATGTACCTTCACTCATTAGATAAACCTGTTGTGTTAGTTTCAAGGTCTACCGAAGTGCACACATGCATACTTGTAAGATCTAGTTATAAATAATTTATCTTGTGTCAGAAAGTTGTAGCTTACATTGTTTTGTGAGTTGTGGCTGAGGAGAAAGAATGATGTGTTGGTCTATGTTTCATTGTAGATCAAAGGGGGAACATACCATGTTATGCTGTTACAACATTTGTTTACCATTTGGAAAGCACTAGCGTGTGCTGAGCAGTTTTCAAGGGGAAACAAACAGGGCATAGTTTAGTACTACAACCATTACATTTTCCTTATGTTTTTCTTTAGGGTGGATAGATTAGAATCACAAAGATTTAAGTTGGATACTTCCTTTAATCACATTACTTTGATAATAGAAAACCCAATTGAACCAATACATGTTATTCCTGTTCTTGATTTTTCAGCCACTTGAACCAGCATGCTTGGCTTGGACAGAGTACAAATCGATAGTTGTACTTGCTAGTGTTGCTTTGTTTATCATCATCCATTTTCCATGTGAGCTTGTTACCATCAAGGGTAAAAGCCTTTTATCAATAGCAGCATAGTTGTTAACCTTTGAAATTTCAGAAGTGGTCAGGTGGTTTAGTAGTAACATAACGAGATTGTTGTTAATTGACTTGAGATTTTGATACTATCATGGAACATAAATTGTAGTTCTGTTGACGTGATAAAATGCTCCCTCTGGTCATAAAAAGAGTGTCATTTTGGATATTTGCAGTTAAAAGTTTTGAACTTCTGTTATTGATATCTCGATGAATATTTGCACCTATTTGTTTTGGATGGTATATTCATCATGATTACGTTACCATATATTTTAGTGGTCGAAGTTTCATTTTGTATACCATGTTGAGGTCCAAACAACACTCATATGTGACCAAAGGGAAATTTGTTTTAAACATATTACCATTCATTTAGAAATGTCTGGTGGACTGTAACCAGGATGCATAGCATGTTTCACTTAGTATGATTTTGTTTCTACTCCAGGGATACATTTAAGCTGGTATTGGAGATGTGATGAAAGAATCAGATGACTCCAAGAAGGTAATCCTGATGAATACATCTCTGAAGTAAAGGGTGCCCTGCTGTTCGAACCCAAAATTAAATAATTATGCCGTTTTGGAGATGCAAAAAAAAAAAACTTTTTACATTCTGCTCTACATATGTGTTAAATAATTCATGCTGTTTTGGAGATGCTAAAAAAAATTCTTTTTACATCCTGCTCTGCAGATGTTAGTTGTTCTGAACCAGAGCCAGAAGGCCAAATAGAGGCAGAAAAATGGGTCAGACAGCCCTATAGAGGGAGGGAATCAAGGACAAGACAAAGAGACAACATTGTCAATACATTGCAATTAACATATTCAGTTTGATTAATGTTCTATTGATCTTTTTTGTGTCTTGATCTGATCCTATTAGAAGTTTGAAGTTCCCATCATGAACGTGGGGTCTTCTAGAGCTGGGAGGATATAATGTTTGTAGACGAACCCTCGCAAGGCCATCAAAATGTTTTCCATTTTCCTCACTTCGTAGAGAAAGGTCAAGGTCATCAAAATGTTATTTTTTGCTCATTTAGTCTGTTTGCGTCTACTCCAACTTGGTTGGGTACTGTAAATGTTAATGCTCATATTGGTTGCTCGGTTGCGGTACGTGTTTGGTTGGCATTTGGTTCCTGTAAGCTTTCATTGGTTGACCGAACGAGAAATGCTTAGCTTACCCCATGATGTAGTGTCATGATGAATGAGTATCCTATAGTATACCTATTTGTGACAGTCCTAAAATAAAGTGTTGGTTAAGCTTGAACAAGTGCCTTTGGGAAAATTTTATTGCAATAGTGCACATGAAATAACACCTTTTCCTTTTGACCTATTTATGGCAATTACTTGCATATAATCCTAGGGAAAAGCAATTAGAGTAATTAAATCATCCAAAAATGTGTTTTAGCCCATATAAGAGTCAACAAAGTCAAATAAATTCAAACTGGAGCTTGAACACTTCAAATCAAGAGAGAAATTTTCAAATTAGGGATAAAATTAAATTTTGACCTAAATTCATGTGTAATCCCTAGATCTCCAAATCTGTTGACATAGCCAACCCACGCGCTTGCTTCGCCCCGCTGTGCCCGACCAGCTCCCGACCATGTCCATCGTCGTCGTTCTGCCACTGCCACGCGGCACCCGATCTCCGACCGAACTCTGGCAGCTTCCCCAAAGCTCCCCTCTGTTAGGCACTCATGCCTACCCGAGCTCACCCCCTCGCTCCCCTGGCCTATAAATACCGGCCACCCCCCCTCCTTTCTTCTCAGCCACAACCATCACCGCCGATCGGCCAACCCTGCGCTCCGGTCAAAACTTCGGCCGCACCACCCCACCTCGCTACAATTGCTCGCAGCCCCGAGCTCCCTAACATAGTGTGCCATCCATTTGAGCCACCCCAAGCCCGAGAAGACCACCCCTTCGCCGCGAACGCACAGTTCGCCGGCGATGCCCTCGGTTCACCGCCGCCGATCGACCTTACCGTCGACCCGTGCCTTAGAGCCATCTCTGCCCACATCGAGCTCGTGGTGAGCTTCCTCTCTATCCCTTGGTGCTCATGCGCCCCTCCTTTCTTCACCGCCCTTGATCGCATCGGAACGCCGCCACCCCTTTCCCCGCCGCCGCACGTCGGCCACTGCCGCGTGCGTTGCTACGCCGTGGGCCAGCTACGGATTGCTGGGTATGTCGCCCCTGTCCCCGCGCTCCCCATGCCGCACCTGGGCCAAGGCCAGGCCTGTCGAGCCGGCCGTGCGCCGAGCCGGCCTTGCGCGCCCTAACCCGAGGTGGAAGAAGCCGCCCTTTAAAACAAGTTGAAAACCTCAGGGGGTTCTGGGGAACATAACTAGGACTCATGTGTAAAGATTTAAAACTGCAGGGGTTATTAGTGAATCTGTTTAAGTTTTCCTTTAAATAAATGATCAAATCGGCTGAACTTCATAAACACATATAAAATCATAAAAAATGCTAAAAACACCAAACCACTTTTGTTAGCTTCCTTATAAATAGGTCGACACAGTGGTGGGTGATGAACTTATGAAATCAGCGCAGAAACATTTATTTTGTTTTATGCAATGTAAATGCTAAAGAAACTAAAGAAATGCTTAATAAATATTCTACATAGGAGAAAAAAATGTAAATCCACTTGGAAATGCTTTGTATAAGTCAGTGGAATTTTATGAGCTTACTATTAGGTATATGCTATGTTCTTTTTATATAGATATTATGCACTTACGGTTAAAGAATGATAAAAATCTATAAATATGTACACTGTGCAATAAATGCTCTATTTTCTACCAGGTACTGTACAGGAGCATATAAACACTCAGAAAAATCCATGTCATCAGGATGTGCTTCTAGATTTATTTATGATTTAATCTTGGTAACTAGCTCTTTTGTGGTAAATAAATATTTAAATATTCTGTATACTTGGGGGAAAATCTGAAAACTTTACAGTAGATTCCTCTGTTGTAAACTTAACTCCAGTAAAGATCTCAGATCCATTGGATGTCTGTAGGTTTAATTATAATTTTCTAACAATAGCAAATAATGGCTGCTTTAATAAATAGAAAACAATGAACTAGAAATTGATAAAATCCTGAAAAATTGTTTTAGTGAATATACTTCAGAAACATGCTTGCTGTAATTTTTATTCATATAAATATGTTTCCATGCTTTAATACAAAGTTGTGCAAACCATATGGCTAGGAAATAAAAAGAATACTAAGAAAAGCTTAACCTAAAAATGTGCTTATGTCTTATCCTTTAAATACATCAGCATGGTCTCTTTATAACACTAATAGATCTCTTTATATGTATTTGTGTTATGTTATGTTATGTTAAGTAATTTAGTTTAAAATAAGTATGGTGGTTAAACAACCCTAAGGAATGCCCTTATTTGAAATCACCTTTAAACACCTTAATTATATGAATCCAATCCAAAACCAACCTTAGCACCCCACCAAACACACCACTCCTCAGC
This sequence comes from Alloteropsis semialata, assembly GCA_004135705.1. NCBI lineage: Eukaryota > Viridiplantae > Streptophyta > Magnoliopsida > Poales > Poaceae > Alloteropsis > Alloteropsis semialata. Next base: position 32,454,940 of record CM014278.1, read on the forward strand.
TTTCTTAATGAGTTCCTAATTTTTTAGGAGTTACTCGGTAAATGATTGTCTCGGTATATAACTGAGTTGCTGCACTCATACAACTCAGGCATACACCTCACTTTCTTAATGAGATTCACAGTTGTGAATATTCAGTAAGTGATTGCCCTGTGAAATTGTATAAGTGAGTTGCGGCACTCACCAAAACTTAAACCCCGCTCTCTTAAGGGAGTTGCTTGAACATTTAGAATCTATATAAGTGAGTTGCTGCAATCATAAGCCTAATGGTTATGCTGGTGAAAACACGGTAAATCTTATGCATGTGCATACGTGTAGATTACTCGCTAGCTGACGAGATGTACGAGCTGGTGGCCCATGACGTGAACGAGCCACCCGAAGTCGTCGCTGCTCCAACTCCTCTCCAAGATCAAGACCGGGTCCCGGAAAGAGCCGAGCGTTGTGCCGAAGGCAAGCACCAGCGCATGATCCATATCTTTTGAAATATCATTGAATTACTTTGGTTACCTTGCTTGTGCATTTAAGTTCAAGAGTTCTTTGGAACCCTAGATGCATGATCCGTAGGTACCCAAGTCCTTTTACTAGTATATGTAGGTCGTTAGCTTGCCATGATAAAATAGGATTCGATATAAGTCAAGTGATTTTGGTCACTCATGAGATATAGGTTTCTACTTTATGTTGGAATCATGAGGAATTAGTGGATGGGTTTTATGCGATAACCTGGGGTGGTTGATCATCCTGTCTACCCAGTTGGATTTGGTTAAGGTTGAACATGTGGCAATGTGGGTCAAGCTTTTGAAAGTACTAGTCGTATGCCAGAAAATATGGTAACCGGTAAATCGATGTACCAACTAAATCTATCGTTTGACTTTTCCCCACTCCTTCGGGTGTGGGAGAAGATGGTGGGTGTAGTAGTGATCGTAGCACAACTCTGCTTGGGGCATTTGGGGCTGTGGGGCTTTGCACCCGAATGGAGTGGGCTCTATGCAAACGTTCAGGGAAAGGCGGGAAAGGTTGCCTCGTGAGGACCAGGGTGTCACTCACATGGCGTGCAATTAGGTTCTCCCATGCATGGTGTAAAACCGACTCGAGTTGTCTGTCCTTCGCGGTTATATGAAGCTGCTTGATCTCTTTCCACACAATCTTAAGCAAGCGGAATTGTGGAGATCAATGATGAGTTGGTAGATGGACAATATTAATTGTTTGCCGCCACCATGTTTGAATTAGCTAGCTGCAAACCTAGTTAATGGTTAGGCTCACAGTAACTTGATACTCAAACTTGAAAGCAAGGATCCACTCTTAGTCGCTTTTGGCAAAACAATCCCCTCAACAAAAAAAAGCCTTGCATGTCTAGGAGTCGGAATGTTTTATTCCCGACGGGTAAGTCTTGTGGAGTATTAGTATACTCAGCCTTGCTTGTGGCTCAACTTTAAGATGATGATGATCCCTTCCATCCTGTTGATGCTTTGACTTGGTCGTGTACCTTGCCTCCTGGTTGGACCGTGGAGCTTGAGTCGTCCTCTCTCGGAAGGGGGCACGAGGATTGATGTCATGTATGAGCTTTATCATGACCTCACATGTATCGTCATTTAGATCAATCGCTTTTATTCCACTATGCACTGAACTTTGCCTTGTAATAATTAAGTACTAAAACTTGGTTTGTACTATTTACCCATGTGAACCCTTGTGATGTAATAATATGGTGACTTGTACCATCTGTGCTCGCCTTCGTGCGGGACTTGCTGCTATCGGGTTTCTCGATCAATGATTACTGGTAGTTTAATTAGGGTGTTACTCGACAGATTGCACGATTAGTTCGGTTGAAGTGGTTTGGTCTCATGCGCTTGAGCTGGGTTAATTGGGGCGGTCTGCTACAGCTGGTATCAGAGCCAAAGATATGAAGTGGATGGTACGACAAGTCTTAAGAATGTTTTCATAAAGTGAATAGCTCAATATGACCTTAGAGAAATCACGTTGGTTATGCTAAGGAAAAGTTAGTGCGTAAAGCCCTAGGGTTTTATGGGGGTATATTCTAGGGTGGCTATGTATGTGTCTAACTTTATGCAACTTCGTGTCGGGGTCCAATTCCGAAGCTATCCCAAAGCAATGACTTACTTGGTGGTGCAGCCAATATAACTCCTTTGCAGCGTTATAATGGCTATAAAAGATGCAAGTGCTTTGATCTCGAGATGCATAGGATGCGAATCGCTAGATTCTAGATTAGCTATTATAGGGAAGGACGTATAATGTTGCCATCGCTACTAACCACGTAAGATCAAAGTTATTTGGCAATTATTTTTCTCTTGTGAGGACGGATAGAACGACTTCGTGCATGCATCATGTTAATCACCAAGTAAATCATGTGTTTTGGGCCCCAAAGAAACCCTTCATAATCTAAGCAAATTAAGAATATGACCTTAATTACCAAATATTCTCTAAAAATCCCATAAAATTTGACCAAAGAAAATCCCATAAAATTTGACCAAAGAAATCGTAAGTTATAAAAGGTTTTACCAACTTGCTGTTTTAACCTTTTTTAGGGTACCCTTGCTGTCCAGGTCTTTTGCCCCTGTTAAATGAGGTTTACTGAAAAAGGTGAAAATTACAAAAATTTTCCAAAATTATTTATTTATCAGCTGCCAAAAATTCTACTAAATTGGATAACTAGAATAAATATTATGAATAAAATACCAACCTGCTGTCTCCTGAAATTTCTAGGTGCACTCTGTCTGAAACTTTAAGGATTTGACCATCTTATTGTTGACGGTCCTTATAACAAAAATCCGACCGTCAATAGGCTCAGAAAACCAATAAAGATCAAAGTATAACTTAGACATTAGTATTCAAATAATGTTGTACCATGCATATCTAGAATATATGTGAGTACAGGGACTACGGTGCAAAAGATGGACAAAACTGGGCACAGGCCCAGGTCGGCCGACCTGGCTAGGTCGTGCGACCTGGCTTGGACCCCAATCGAGCCCATCCTCCACACAGGTCAAGAAGCACACTAGGGAATGGTCATGAACGCTGATTCATGGTCGGTTGAAGTTAATGGTGAAAGATAAGCCACGTGTCTATCCCATGGATTGAAGGGCCCACAACCAGAGCTAAGTATACCCAAACCGACAGTACCCACCTGGAACCGACCTCAGGACCCACATGTAAGTCTCCCAGAGAAAGATGGGTCCGAGAGGCAGTTGTGGAGGGTCGGCCGACCCCCCTAGGTCGCCCGACCTCCCCGTGCGCCCGACTCGGCCTTCCTTTGACCTGCAACTGTAAACTGCCTTGGAGATTACATCTGAGCCGAGCAATGCTGAAGACGGTGGATCCAAGGGTCGGTCGACCTGGGGACTTTGGCCGACTTGGGCCCACCTCCAAACAGCCTCAATCGCTTCTGGCCGGCTCCAACTGCCTATGTGATGCTATAAATACCTGCAAGGGGCGCCGTACTCAAACACACACCAGAAGAGGAGCTCTCCTTTGCTACAAGCTTAGTTTTAGTAGTGATAGTGCTAGTATTAGATCTTCTGAAGGCTTCCGGAGGAGCCTTGGTAAGTTCTAGAGTTTAGTTCTTGTATCTCTTTACTTACTTGTAATACGCTGAGCTTAATGGAAATACCTTCATACTTATGTTGTATGCCTCAGTTATACCTTATCTACTTAGTATATACTACTTATGTCTTGCACCTTGTTCAAGTGAATGTATGCTATGACATTGGCTCAATGTGCCTTATGGTTGCTCTATTTATTAACGTGATAGATAGAGTTGTATTTCATATTGCAAGCATGGTGTTTGAAATACGAAATACTGTTGAGGGTACCGCTGCCCCACGGATTAGTAGAGGTAGGCGGCAGGTGGTGACAGCCCTGTCTGTCCTTTGTAATCCTCCACGTTCGGGAGTGCGTATTAGGCCTTTATGATAAGACGTCCTACTGTCGTCCCTTGATGAGGGAACCACTGGATACCTCGATATGTCCTCTTGCATATAATCATTGAATGAGCTTGTATAGTGTATTGTAGTATATCCAAATCCCATATGTATGATGCTAATGGAACCATTGTAATCTTTATTAATGTACTATGACTAACTAAGGCTACCTTAATGATGAGCAATGAACTTCTGTGTGTCACATTACCCATTCACTTCTATATCATTTACCCCTGTCTAGACTATGGTATATTAATATTGTTGTAAGTAAATGCATTGGATGACACCTCTCTTTAACTAAACGCTTTCCCTGTGGATAAACAAATAACGATACTCTGGAATACTCCCGGGTGAAATGCCACAACGTACTTCTGTGCGCTTGCAGAATATCTGTAACGTCTAGATTTATGACGAAGTATCTCTAGTACCATCACTACTCTAAGTGGTGATGCTAAGAGATACCAACAAGCATTTCTGGCGCCGTTGCCGGGGAAAGCAATGGTTAAAGAGTTCTGATCATCCATGTATTTAATGCAACATGATTAATTGCCAGTAATCTAGCAAGTTTACCCTTTTGCTCTATTTCTCTGTGATGTGAAACAGGGTAGTGTATGACTGGTTTCCAATTACCATCCAACTAGGTCGAGAACCCGAATACCGTAGTAAGGAGGGTACGTTCTCGTGTCGTAATCCCTCAGGTGTTCTTGTGGAGACCGAACCAGTCATCGGAGAATCCTCCAACCAAGGAGAACAACCTGTTCCCATAGCACCTCAACCGGAAGAAGCCATGGCCGACAGAACCATCCGTAACTACTCCGCCCCGTCCGCTGCCCAGATCCCTATGGGTCCGGAGGTGGAAATGGGGGATCATGCTTTTGAGCTCAAGGCCCCGCTGATCAACATGGTGCAGGCCAGTCCCTTCTGTGGGAAGGCCAATGAAGACGCCAGTGCTCACCTGCAGCACTTCCTTGAGGTGTGCAGCACCATCACCATCCGAGAGTGGATCAAGAGGCCATCAGGCTCCGCTTATTCCCATTCTCACTGTTGGGGAGAGCCAAACAATGGTTCTACTCCAACCGTGATGCGGTGAACATGTGGACAAAGTGCTCCAACGTCTTCTTGGCGAAATTCTTCCCCATTGGAAAAACCAATGCCCTTCGGGGGAGAATCTCTAGCTTCGAGCAAGAGTCCGGGAGACTGTTCCGGAGGCGTGGGATCGCTTCCAGGACTACATTCTGGCATGCCCTCACCATGGTATGCAAGAGTGTAGCCTAGCTTTTGGACTTGGATGTAATAGGCTAACTTAAAGTAGAGGTGATGACCGAGTGACAGGATCACCCTTAGTATAGTAGGCTTTATGGATCATGTGGCAGTATTATGTACTTGAAAATTTGATCATGATATATATTCACTATTTCTTGGGTGTGTAAATTGGAGTTTTTGAGGATGTTTTCTAAATATTACTAACTACCCTATAGCGGAGTAATATGAATCATGTGGCTAATGGAAAGAATTATAAATATGCATATGGTAGGAACCAACAGAAACCCGAGTGGATCTGATGAGCAACCCCCCCAGCACCCAATGAAAAATTTGACTGATGTCATGGCTACCCAGACAAATCTCATGTGCCAGCTTGTTCAAGGGCAACAAGCATTCCAGCAATTCTAGCAACAGCAACAACAATATCGTGGTGGGCACAATGTCCACCAACCTCAAGCTGCAAGCTATCAGGATTTTTTGGGGAATGCAACCCCCTCTGTCCAATAAAATAGAGGAGCCCTTGGACGCTGATGCATGACTTTGCACTATTGAGTCCAAGTTCACACTCCTAACAGCACCTTGCCTAGATGATAGCAAGGCTCACTTTGCTGCACAGTAGCTCCACGGCACAGCTTGGCCTGGGCATTCAGTGTAAACCGATAGATTGGTTTGGTTTGTTTGGTTAAATAAAATTTTGGTTTACAGATTTGAGAAACTGATCGGTGCATAGAATAATCAGAAACCGACGAGATAGGTGTCGGTGTTTTCGGTTCGGTTTTCCGGTGGCACCGAACTACCCTGATCAAACAAGGAGAAGAACACTAGAATAAAGCCACAAAGGACACACCTAGCCCGGTGCTACTAGCCACGCCTGCAGCCATCGTAGGGGCACACTCGCACCACATAGTCACCTGTCTGCTGGCCGCCGCAAAATCGCCCGGTGGCTGTCGTCGCCGCGAACTCGGGCAGCTGTAGTCGCCATGGACTCGCGCGGCCGCCATCGTGGCTCTGTCCGTCAGCCATCCACGCTCCACCGAACAACGCTGCCACTGTCTGATGAGGACTAGCGTCGTGGCCGCTAGCCATCTCCTGCTGCCGTCTCCACTCGCCAATTGCGCCGCCGCTGGCCGATGCGGCCATGCGGGAGCAGAGTGGATGGATAAGGCTGAAGCCTGAACATTTGTGTTATTTGGACCTCGAACTGTTACAAGGCTGCAGCCTCTATGTACGTGTGGGTATCTTGTGGGCCATGGTGGATAGTGGGCTGAGGTTGGCTAATGGGCTGCCTGCTAAAGAATTTGATGGATGCACGTAGAGTTCGGTTGCTCGGTTCGTTGGTACGTGAAAACCGATACTGACGCCGAACACCGAATGCAGCAAAATCAGGAAACGACGCCGAACTGAAAAACCAAAAAAAACAACATTTCAGTTCGGTTTCGGCTCGGTTCGGTTCGGTGAACGGTTCTCAGTTAGAAAATGCTCACCTCTAGGCACAGCGCACCTTTGGTAGGAGAATTTCTCTGCAATGCTTCCTGCAAACCACGCATTTACGTGGGATGAATTCAAGACTGCCTTCAGGGCTCATCATATTCCGGGGGGATTGTTGGAGAGAAACTAAATGACTTTCTGGTGCTTACCCATGTAACTCGGATAGTACTATAGTACTCTCAGGCTTTCAACAACCTGAGACAGTATGCAAGCTATCATGCAGATATGGATGTCAAGAAACGGGACCATTTCCATAGAGGCCTACCAAGCTTAAGGAACTCCTGAACATAATGAGTTGGTTAACATGGTCATTACATAATAAGATTGTATCAATGCCCATAGGGTAGAAAAGAAGAGGAAGGCACCCGCTAGACCCACTAGCGCTCCTATGCAGAGGTATCGATTGGTGCAGAAAGCTCCACAGCAGACCCCACTACAGAGGCGATGGATAGTTAGACCTCCCCAGCAGTAGGGACAAGGCCCTCGAGCTTCCACTCCATTCCAGCAGCCGAACCGCGTCAACAATGACCCATGCTATAATTGCGGCAAGCCCGGACACTTTGCCCATGAATGCAAGGCACCTCCCAAGCAGGGAGGGAACAATGCTCAAAGGTTTTAGTCTGGCAACAAACAAGGCAAGAAGCCAGTGGTTCAGGTTAAGCATGGGAGGGTCAACTTCACCACCCTTGAGGACCTTCTAGATGGTGCTCCCGTTATGTCAGGTATGTTCTATATTCAAAGACTACTAGCAATTATTTTATCTGATTCTGGAGCATCACATAGTTTTATTAGTGGGAAGTAATCTTCTAAGCAAGGATTTACATTTGTGAACACTAAACAAAACTATGTGGTAACCACACCAACTGGTAAAATGGGATCAAATAAAATAGTAAGGGGAGTACCTCTCAAACTGGGAAGCCGAGTCTTCGAGACCGATCTCATTTTACTGGGAAATCAAGGCATATATATCATACTGGGTATGAACTGGAAGGGTAATCATGGAGTAGTCCTAGACACAGTATCCTGGAGTGTGGAGATCAATTCCCCTAGTCATGGCACTTCCACACTATATTTACCCCACCAAGATTGCATAAACTCTTGCGCATATGTGGCGATCGAATCCAGCTTGGAAGAGATCCCCGTAGTATGTGAGTACCCCAGTTGTTTTTCTGGATGATCTCCCAGGAATGCAACCAGATCGGGAAGTTGAGTTTAGAATTGAACTGCAACCAGGCACTTCTCCCATTTCCAGAAGAAGATATCGTATGGCACTAATGGAATTAGCAGAGCTAAAGATCCAACTTCACGAATTACTGGACAAAGGTTTCATTTGCCCAAGTGCATCACCATGGGGCTGCCCCACCCTATTCGTGAGGAAGAAGGACGATAGTCTGAGGTTGTGCATGGATTAACGACCTCTCAATGCGGTGACTATCAAGAATAAATACCCTCTGCCCTGGATCGACGCACTCTTTGACCAACTAGCTAGAGCTAGAGTATTCTCTAAGATTGACCTTCGCTTGGGCTACCACCAAATAAAAATCCGAGCCAGTGATATCCCAAAGAAAACCTTCTCTGACTGTATGAGTATTTAGTAATGTCCTTTGGACTTACTAATGCACTGGCTTATTTCATGTATCTCATGAATTCGGTGTTTATGTCGGAACTTGACAAGTTCATGGTGGTTTTCATTGATGATATCCTCATCTAATCAAAAAATGAAAAAGAGCACGCCCAACATCTTCACATAGTGCTTCAACGCCTTAGAGATCACTAACTTTATGCTAAGTTCAGTAAGTGCAACTTCTAGTTGACGAGTGTCAAATTCTTGGGTCATACCATCTTAGAGGAAGGAATTGCTGTAGATCCTGGAAAGGTATATTTAGTACTAGATTGGAAATCTCCCAAATTGGTTCATCAAATCTGAAATTTCCTCAGATTGGCAGGTTATTATCACCGCTTTATTCCAGAATTCTGCAAGATGACCAATGAACGAATTGCTCAAGAAAGGAGTAAAGTTCGTATGGAGCGACAAGTGTGAACATACGTTCCACACCTTGAGACAACTTCTTACCTCAGCACGTGTATTGGCTCAACCAGACACATATAATCCGTTCAACGTCTATTGCGATGCCTCAAGAGCCGGTCTCGGTTGTGTACTAATGTAAGAGAACCGAGTCATTGCTTATGCTTCTCGAGCTCTCCTACCACACGAAGCAAATTACCCTACCCATGATCTAGAACTTGCCCAAAGTGACACGACCATACAAGTTATTATATGGTTTGAGTTTCTAACCATTTCGTAACTAGTTTTTACAACATCCCAAAACAGGCCCGCTTAGTGCAATTAATACACCTTTTTGTGCATCCGAATTGCATGTTGAGTTTTTTGCACTAGTTTTTTCTACTCCACTTTATTACACGCAAGACCATGTGAATTTGAGTTTCAAACCATCTCGAAACTATTTGCTACAGCATCCAAAACGGGCCCATTTAGTGCAATTAATACACCATTTTGTGCATCTGAATTGTATGTTAAGTTTTTTGCACATGACATTTCTACTCCACTCTATTACAGCCAAAACCATGTCTGTTTTAGTTTTTGGACCATTTCGTAACTAGTTTTTACAACATCCCGAAATAGGTCCATTTAGTGCAATTAATGCACCGTTTTGTGCGTCCAAACTGCATGTTGAGTTTTTCACACTAGACGTTTACACTCCACTTTGTTACACCAAAAATCATGTCTATTTGAGTTTCTGACCATTTCGTAACTAATTTTACAATATCCCAAAATGGGTCCGTTTAGTGCAATTAGTGCACCCTTTGTGCGTCAAAACTGCATGTTGAGTTTTTCGCACTGGACGTTTAATTTCCACTCCAATTTGTTACACAAAAACCCTTGTGTGTTTGAATTTCGGACCATTCGTAACTAGTTTTTACAACATCCTGAAACGGGTCTGTTTAGTGCAATTAATGCACTCTTTTATCCGTTCGAAATGCATGTTGATTTTTTCACACCGAATATTTTCACTGCACTCCGTTACACGCAAAACCATGTGTATTTGAGTTTTTGACCATTTCGTAACTAGTTTTTACAACATCCCAAAATGGGCCCATTTAGTGCAATTAACGCACCCTTTTGTACGTCCGAACTGCATGTTGAGTTTTTCACATCGGATGTTTTCACTCCACTACGTTACACCCAAAACCATGTTTGTTCAAGTTTCGAACCATTTTCTAACTAGTTTTTACAACATCCCAAAATGGGCCTGTTTAGTGCAATTAATGCACCAATTTGGGAGTCCCAATTGCATAGTGAGTTTTTTTACCCGGCATTTCCATTCCACTTACACCCAAAACCATGACTATTTCAGTTTCAGACCATTTCGCAACTAGTTTTTACAAAATCCCAAAACAGGCCCATTTAGTGCAATTAATGCACCATTTTGTGCGTCTGGACTGCATGTTGAGTTTTCCGCATCAGACGTTTCCACTCCACTCCGTTAGACCAAAACCCATGTCTTTTTGAGTTTCGGATCATTTCGTAACTAGTTTCTACAACTTCCCAAAATGGGCTCATTTAGTGCAATTAATGCACCATTTTGTACTTGTGACCGTACAAGCACATGTTTGACAACTTTATGCATCTGTTTGCACGATTTGCAACTTATTGGACCAAAGTGATACAACCATACAATAAATTGTATGGTTTGAGTTTCTGACCATTTCATAACTAGTTTTTACAGCATCCCAAAACGGGCCAGTTTAGTGCAATTAATGCACCCATTTGTGTGTTCGAATTGCATGTTGAGTTGTTTGCACCGGATGTTTCCACTCTACTCCATTACACCCAAGACCATGTGAATTTGAGTTTCAAACCATTTCGAAACTATTTGTTACAACATCCCAAAACAGGCTCGTTTAGTGCAACTGATGCATCATTTTGTGCATCTTAACTACATGTTAGGTTTTTCGTACTGGACGTTTCCACCCCACTTCGTTACAGCCAAAACCATGCATGTTTTAGTTTTGGACCATTTCATACATGTTTTTACAACATTCTGAAATGGGCCCATTTAGTTTCATTAATGCGCCATTTTGTGCGTCCGAACTGCATGTTGAGTTTTTCATATCAGACATTTCAACTCTACTTCCTTACACCAAAAACTATATTTGTTTGAGTTTCGGACCATTTCATAACTAGTTTGGCCAACATCCTGAAATGGTCCCGTTTAGTGCCATTAATGCACTCTTTTGTGCACCCGAACTGCATGTTGAGTTTTTTCACATGGGATGTTTCCATTGCACTATGTTACAACCAAAACCATGTCTATTTGATTTTCTGACCATTTCGTAACTAGTTTTTACAGTATCCCAAAACAGGCCCATTTAGTGCAATTAATGCACCCTTTTGTGTGTCCGAACTACATGTTGAGTTCTTCACACTTGATGTTTCCACTCCCCTACGTTACACCCAAAAATCATGTCTGTTTGAGTTTCAAACCATTTCATAACTAGTTTTTACAACATCCAAAAATGAGCCTGTTTAGTACAATTAATGCACCAATTTGTGTGCCCCAACTGCATGTTGAGTTTTTCACACTTGATGTTTCCACTCCACTCCGTTACACCTAAAACCATGTCTATTTGAGTTTTAGACCATTTTGTAGCTAGTTTTTACAAAATTCTGAAATAGGCCAGTTTTGTGCAATTAATTCATTCTTTTGTGCGTCTGGACTGCATGTTGAATTTTTTGCACCGGACGTTTTTACTCCACTCTGTTGCACCCAAAATCATTCATGTTTGAGTGTCGAACCATTTTGTAACTAGTTTTTACAACATCCCGAAATGGGCCTGTTTAGTGCAAGTAGAGCATATTTTTGTGCGTCTGAACTGCATGCTGAGATTTTCACACCAGACGTTTCTGAAAGCGAATATGGCTCGGTATAATAGATTGATTAATGGGGGGAGGAAACCTCCAGTACATCAAGGTGAGGATGTCCCATAAATAAGGAATCCATAATAAGGAAACAACTAATATGGGAGATCCTTGTCTATTCCAGTAAACATTCTATCTATCCCCTAAGGCAGGTGACGAACTAAAGACGACAACCATACCTAGGGCAGGCATGCCGAGCTGGGAGAGCTGGCAGCCTCCTGGGCCCCCTATGGGGCCAGCCGAACCTCCTAGGCCCACAGGCCAGAGGTGTCTCGCTAACACGCCCCCTATTGGCGGTCGTTAGTGGTACACTTTTAGTGCTATTTAGGTGGTGTTTTTGGACCAATTCATATACTAACTTGCCACTTGGCACTTGAAATAACCCCATTTTCGCATGTGTGTTGTATTTTGGAGCATATTGTTGTAGGAAATACAACATAAATAGAGGGTTTTTGTACAACTCGGAACTGGGCCTAGACTTTGGATGATGAAAGACATAATCACCAACTTTGGACTATAGGCTGACAAGAGATGTTGTGCTTGTATGGGCCATATCTTCTTCATCTTAAGTCCGACGGGGGCAAATTATATAAGAAAATTGCACGGCTCGAAAAGATGTACAACATTTGTGTGGAGCACTCGGGCATTTGAGGCCTCTAGGAGGGTGGGCTGGCCGGCCCAGGGCCCACTAGGCAGACCGGCCCAAGCTGTTTTTGCCGTCTCGGCCTCCACTTCGAGCTAGGGTTTTCTCAGACTATTTATAGCTCCAATACCAGAAGGCACGCGAATCCATTCACCAGAAGCCACCGAAACAAGATGAGGAAGAGAGATTAGATGAGTTCACCGCGACAATCAACACCGGCAAAAGAGATCAAGGAGGCCCTCAAGCCATTGGCCTAGGGGGTTCCTCTCCCATCTCACCACCATATTCGGTGATGACGTTCCTCGGAGTCTCCATCACCCCCTTGTGCTTCAATCTTTGTAAGATGATGGGGTAATGCCTCCGTTCGTCCCTAGGGTTAGATGGATCTATGATTTGTAATCTCTACATGCACATTATGCCTATCAATGCTTCATGGTCTATGTCATTGCAATGCTTTATTTACATATGGGATCGCTTTGTTTTTTATCAACATATGTCCTTAGTAGGGTTTGTTGTAATCATGGTGATTAGCTTAACTCTATGGATGCTTTGTCATGGATGTGTTAGCGAGGTGGTTGACTACCCTTGTGTAGTGACAGTATGCAAGAGGGAAAAGATCAAGCGAGCACATAACCGCTATGATGCTAGTGAAGGCAACACCCTTTGTGTAGTAGATGCATATTCATGAGAATCTAGACCCTAGGGAGGGAACACTTATCTATCTTTGTTTCTCTCTTGTATCAATCTTTTTCACTTAGTTTGATCTTAGATTAATCTGGTTTAGTTTATCATCTCTCTACACAACCACATTACTTGCTTAGTTAGTAAGATTAGCACAAAGTAAGAGCCAACATCCCACTTGTTCCACGGATTGATAAACCTTGAGGAATACTCTAAGGGAAAAGCTACCATCAATCTGTGCGCATGCGGTTGGTTCACGAATTGACGCGTCTGAAGGCCATCGATAAGCTTTTCTGGCACCATTGCCGGGGAGCAAGTTAGTTTATTGTGCTTGAACTTTGTATTAGTTTTGCTAACCCGCTAACACTTAAACTTTGTGTAGAATTTTTTTTGTGCTTTTCTTTTTATTTTCAGTGCCTAGATGGATTTGTTCGCCTCACCATTGGATACGAAGAAATGTCGCTAAGAGAATTAGCATTGCCATCAACGGAGGATCTTGAGTTGCAAAAATCAGATTTGATGCTTTCTACAACCAACGATGAATTGAAGCATGAAATCATCGAGTTAGTAGCGACAAACCCTTTTGAAGGATTGGAGGATGACAACCCATATAGACACCTTAAGCAATTCGCGATGACATGCAACACGGTGCGACAAGGAGTTCCGGCCGCTTGGTTCAAGTGGAATCGTTTTTCCATTCTCTGTTAAAGATGAAGCGCGTCGATGGTACACACTTGCATCCATTAAAGCGAAGGAAAATTGGGATGAACTTGCAAAGAAATTTTGCTCAAAGTTCTCTCCTATAAGCAAGATACAATATTTAAGGAGGCAAGTGTTCACTATCAAGCAAGAAGAGGATGAAGGGATTGATGAAGCATGGGACCGATTTAATGAGCTACTCGAGCAAGGCATGAATTTCCAGTGATGTGATGTTGCATACATTTTATTTTTCACTAACCCCTAATTCTTCCCATTTTGTAAGTATATGTGCAGGAGGTAATTTAATGGAGAAAACGATTAGAGAAGCTACACAAATCTTACAAAGGGTATGCAATGGAGAAAGAGTACAACGAGATTGGCAAAAACGATGCCAGGAGAGGCAAAACGATGGAAGCAAGTCTGTGACGCTTGTTGAAATTTTTCAAAAAGATGAACCGGAGCTCAAGGAAGATGAACCGACCATACAAGAAATTGAAGAACCACTTCCTGACGTAAGACGAGTCATTCCGCATGTTAAAAATATTGAAACTAAGTTGAGTATAGGCCGAAGTTTGGAGAATGCTAGACCATTGGCGGAATTTGATAAACTTGATTGGATTCCAATTGATTTTGGCCACTTCATCAACTACCGAAGGAATGAGAAACACTGACACATAGCCAAAAGAGTTGAGGATATATTTGATCAAGAGATGAGCGGAGAATTGATCCAAAAGATATTTGAAGAAGAAAGAAAAGAAAAAGATGAAGGATGGATCGATCAATTTGAAATTTCAAAGATTGATAATGAAGGAAGAGAAGAGCGCAACCATGAAGATCCTAAAAGTTCCATCTCTACAACACCATGCACACCAATTGAAGATAAATATTTTGACTCATTTGAAGAACTTAATTGGTCGGTTGATCATGGACTAGAGTTTATTGCTAAGGGGATAAGGATAAGAGAGAGAAGAGCTAGTGTCTTAAAGGATAAATGGGATAAAATAGGACTCGAGCTAGAATATAAGTGGGAGAAATATGACATGGAGCAAGCAAGTTTAGCGCATCTAGGAGACCCCTCTTCACAAATTTATAGTTTGTGTGCTATTGAACCTTATACACTAGCAAATCAAGACATGGAAGTGCTCAAAGAGGAAGAAAAGAGGGAGTCCACGATGAGCAATCTTGGCAACATGTGGTACATGAAAGATAATGAAAGCAATACAAAAGAATTTGAGGATGAAGATGTAGGGGATATTCCAAACAATGAAGACTTCAAAGAAGAGATGAACGTGAATATTGCTAATGTGCATGTTCCACATGATGGAGAGTTGGAAGAGCTGCAAGAAGGCAATGAAGAGACACCACCACTTGTTGAGATTGATTTGCTTTCAACTCAAGTAGACAAATCGGAGACCACTATTGTTAAAAAGACTCCAAGGCTAAAGTACACATTGAAATCTCAAGATACTTTTAGTATTGAGGATAATCTATTGAAATACTCAGGTTCAACCAATAGTATGAATGATAATCTAAATTCTATGCCTTGTTCCATTGAAAATCATGTTGATAGGCTAAAATTTCTTGAGAATGATAAAGAGGCAATGTTTATGTTTGAACCTATTGATTTTATGCCTAAAGAACCTTTGGCTAATGATGAGCTAAGTTCTATGCAAGAAACATATGCTTCTTTTAGTTACACCTTGATTTATTGCTACAATTTGATTGTGGTGGTGATTATGGATGCGTATGTTTACAATAAATTTTGCAAATCTCGATCTTGCTTTGCGCTTGGTCAAGCTAATGACCTTAAAAGAGCACATATCGGGAGAAAGCCCGAATCAAACTTGATCATCACCATCTCCAAATCTCAGAATCAAACAATGATGTTTTCATCATTTTTGTGCACAAGATCAGAGATGTAAAAGAGTAGAAAAGTTGATATTCAGAAGATCCATCAAGTTCTCGTTCCAACGCATGCAAGATCGACAAATTTGAAGACCAATACAAGGAGATATGGCTAAAAGAATGGACGTTGCGCGTTCTGAAAATTTTCGGACAGATTTCAGAGCTGGAATAAAATGGGCATCAGTCACTCGATCGGAATCCGATTTGGGCGAATAAAAACTTGATGAAAAGACAAGTTCATGCATCTTGCATTGAAATAATTATTGGGTACATGTTCTGTTCTAGACATAGAAGGAAAATTCATGGAAGAAGAGGTAGCGATGAAGGACAACGAATAAGGAGGTGACAATGATGTGAGATAGCTTTGGCAAGTCTTCTATTGAACATAAGTGATCATGTGCAGAGTGGAAAGTGAACTAAAGCTGCATGGACACCTTTAATTCTTGCATGAAGGACCATGTCTTTACGATGATGAGAAGGTATGTGAGAAAGTCGAGCATTATGACTTTAAATGAAGCGCTTTTCGGGAGGCAACCCGTTCTTTGTGTTTTTGTTTCTTTTAGAGAAAATAAAGAATGGCACGAACTTATGATGATTGACTTGTGGCTAATTAATCTAGGTTTTATTTTATTTTTATACCATCATCATGATCATGATCATGTTTACTTTCCTGCATGGATTGCATTTTGCCATTAACATAATGTTTGCTTCATTTGCATTTAGTCTTGCATGCTTTGCATATAGTTGGCTTAGTTGTTTTATAAACTTAATGATGTATGCTTTCATATACATGTTAATGCTTCATATGGTAATATGGGCATTTCCCTTTTGCGATCTTGTGTAAATGTGGTGTTTAAACAAGATTGCGGACCTTCATCATTTAGTTAAATAAACCTTGCTAGCTATTCATTTGTTTTCATGATTGCATTGGTTGGTTTATAAGCTTTGCAATGCGTCTCATTTTTTTTGCTATAAAAGAAGTTTTAATCTTGGGATAAACATGGTGTCTTGACCTTGATTAAGTAAGTCTTTTTGGCTATGGAGAAATTCGGCAACCTGGTTGTAAACATGGTGTTTAGAACTAGGTGTAAATATTGTCTTTGTTTATATGCTTTCCTCTTATTTGCATACACACTTTGCACCCACGTACACACATTAGGTTTTTATTTTTGTTCTCACTAGACTAATTATGCCAAAAGTTAAGAATCTTAGGATATATTGTTGGACTATTGAAAATTGCTTCTACTCCCAACCGTCACACTGGGGGTAGAATATGAAATGTTTTGCAGGCAACATCAAAATACTCTCACGATAAGAAAATTGAAGGACGACTAAAATGACATGAATGAGAAGAACATGAAATGCTTTGTCTTCTTCTTCCATGCATAGCAAAATGCTAAGCATGGGGGAGGCCTTGCACCTTCAACTCGGATGTGCAACATAATGCCAGAAAAGATAACAAGATCAAGATCATCAACATCTTTGGCTTGGTGCACAAGATGCGATTGTTGTCATCGAAATTTTTCATGACCTCAGAAGTGAACAACAAGAATATTTTCAGATATTCAGAAGCCCCATGAAGGCTACATTCCAATGGATCAAGCGGCAAGACAATCGGAGGTTCCTACAAGGGGATATGGCCAAATCATGAAACGTCGCATGTCCTGAAATCAATTCTGGACAGCACGCAGCGCTGAAGTAAAACGGGCATAACTATCTCATTTGAACTCCTTTTCAGTGAATGACCACATGTTGGAAAGATAATTTCATCACCTTTTCAATAGAGCTATATTTAGATATATGTTCTGTTCTGGACAGAGGGGAGAATCCATGAAAACGAGGCAGCAAAGATGGCAATGAGAACAAGAAAAAGGAGATGATGATGACAACAATGAAGAAGAGGTTGGTAAGGGTTCCATTAAGCATACACGATCAAGTTGAGAAGCTTGGAAGATCTTTGTAAGATGATGGGGTAATGCCTCCGTTCATCCCTAGGGTTAGATGGATCTATGATTTGTAATCTCTACATGCACATTATGTCTATCAATGCTTCATGGTCTATGTCATTGCAATGCTTTATTTACATATGGGAGCGCTTTGTTCTTGATCAACATATGTCCTTAGTATGGTTTGTGGTAATCGTGGTGATTAGCTTAACTCTATCGATGCTTTGTCATGGATGTGTTAGCGAGGTGGTTGACTACCCTTGTGTACTGACAGTATGCAAGAGGCAAAAGACCAGGCGAGCACATAACCACTATGATGCTAGTGAAGGCAACACCCTTTGTGTAGTAGATGCTTGTTGATGACCCTTAAGTGTTACTTTTGACCGTCAATTCCTCTAGAAAATTCATCAAATATAAACACCAAACATAGTGGTAGGGTTTATTACTAACTATTTCCACAAGTTTTGGTGTTTTAACGTGTCATGCAGGAATTTACACTACGGGCTTGAGATAGATCCAAAATTGTCATAATTACAAAGTATCCCAAATGACAAATTGGAGAGCACCATTGTGTAGAACTCGTCGAGACGATTCTGATGGATATATTATTCATATTTTTTGGAGCGCGTATGAAAAAGATGCAAAAATCCCAATTTATTGTGCAACACTGACGTCAGCGCTGCTGACGTCACTGGCGGCCCAAGTGGCCCAGGCGACCTGGTGAGGCCCAGCGGCGCACGACCACGTAGCTCACGTGGACAGTCGGCCAGGCCAGGCGGCCCGCAGCTCAGTGAGCCTCCGCGGGCAGGCGGGCGAGCGCACGCTCCGCGCCACGTGCGGGAGGCCGCGGAGGGACGCATGTCGAGGGAAGAGGGCGGCGATGCGTCGCACGAGAAGCCGCCGGTTTTGTAGGAGGCGCGGGTCAGAGGGCTGGGTTTCGCGAGAAGCGTGGTTTTGCTCGTTTCAGGAGCTGAGCCAGCCGGTTTTGTCTGGTTTCCCTTGGTTTTTGCTGCTGCCGACGTACAGGTGCCGTGGAGATCCGATTTTACTCCAGTTTTTGACCAGGGTTGCGCGGTTTTCTTCGATTTTGGCCTCCCACCGCCCCAGAAGGTCGATGGGAGCAATTCTGGTGGCCGTACTGACTCTAGGACGTCGGTTTTGGGCCAGATGGCGCGAGGGGAGGAGGGGTACCCCCTAGTTTCTAGTGGGACTTGTCCACATGGCCAAGTTTCCTCCTCCTATAAATAGAGACCCCCCTCCTTCACTTGAGAACACACAGAGAAGGTGACAAGATCCAAGGCGAAGCTATATCTATCGGATCTATTGACCGGCAGTCCACATAGGGGTACCCAAGTGATTTCATTTGTAGGCAAAGGGCAATCGCGAGACTAGGGAGCTCAAGATAATATAGAGACGCAAGGTTTATACAGGTTCAGGCTACCCGGAGGTATAATACCCTATATCTTGTGCTCGGTGGCGATGTATTGCTCTGCTCGGCGAAGTTCCGGAGAACAACGATGAGTGTTGGGGTTACAATGAGGGAGAAAGTATTCGATGAATGAAGGGGTCGACCTAGGCCGCCTTATATAGACCGATGGCCTAGGGTTTACAAGTCGGTTATCTCTAATTGTATCTGGCTGCAACTAGAAAACTAATCTAAGTTGGTTACAACATAATCTCCTTGATCTTCGGATGAGATCCGAGTATCTCACCTCATGCCTTGCAGGCTAAGTCTTCATCAATCTTATCCATCAAGTCTGAAGATCCTCATGGGCCGGCCCTGGGTCGGCCCACACCACTGTCAGATGTGGGCCCAGGCCGACTGACTATCCGGTCAGTAGTGGGCCCAGGGGTACCCATATCCCATAAGTCCCCGAGCAACTTGCAGGCACACACTAGTAGAGAAACCACCTTCGGTTCCCCCCTTTAGTCCCGGCCATATTTGGCACCGGGACTAAAGCAAGCTTTAGTCCTGGGTCTAATGTGTGGTGGGGAGGAGGGGTCTAGGGGGGCTTTAGTCCCGGTTGGTGGCTCCAACCGGGACTAAAGGGGGGCTTTTAGTCCCGGCTATAGCCACCAACCGGGACTAAAGGGGGTCGCGCACTCTAGTCCCGGCTGGTGGCTCCAACCGGGACTAAAGGGGACCTTTTAGTCCGGGTTGGAGCCACCAATCGGGACTAAAAGGTCCCATACAAATATCCTCTTCCTCCCCCAGCCCAGCTGAGCCATGAACACGGAGCTCGTTCATGGCGCCGGCCGGAGGTAGGGGAGGTCATGCCCATTTTTTTCTCGGATTTTGAAGATTTAGCTCCTCCAAGTGGTCCAAAAGTTAGCATATCTTCATCCTTTCATCTTTCACGGTTAGTATTTCTTGTTTCATCCTTTATACATAGAGAAATTTGAGTTTTAGTGGAATGGAGAGATGGGGGAGTTTTATTTTTTAGCACAATTTAGTTTTTAATTTATGTTGATACTTTAGTTAGTTTATATTGATACTTTAGTTAATTCATATTGATACTTTAGTTAATTTATATTTATACTTTAGTTAATTACTTAGTTCATATTTATACTTTAGTTAAATCATATTGATACTTTAGTTATTTATCCTAATTCATATTTATACTTTAGTTAATTCATATTTTTACTTTAGTTAATTAGTTAATTCATATTGATACTTTAGTTAACTTATATTGATACTTTAGTTAATTCATATTTATACTTTAGTTAATTACTTAGTTCATATTTATACTTTAGTTAAATCATATTGATACTTTAGTTATTTATCCTAATTCATATTTATACTTTAGTTAATTCATATTTTTACTTCAGTTAATTAGTTAATTCATATTTATACTTTAGTTAACTCATATTGATACTTTAGTTAATTCATATTTATACTTTAGTTAAATCATATTGATACTTTAGTTATTTATCCTAATTCATATTTATACTTTAGTTAATTCATATTTTTACTTTAGTTAATTACTTAGATCATATTTATACTTTAATTATTTATCCTAATTCATATTTTCACTTTAGTTAATTACTTAGTTCCCCGCCGCAGCAATATTCGCCTGTTCTCCCTGAACAAAGGTCTCGGTCGCCTACAACTCAAAAATCTCCATCGCCTCCAGCTAAGCAATCTCCGCCACCTGCACCTCCGTCGGCAAAGAAAGCTAAGCAACAGAAAGCCAAGGCACCAACAAAGCCACCTACAAAAAAGCCAGCAAAGCAAGCCAAGGAACCTGCCAAGCTACCATGGGAAAATCTGATGAGGAGTGCAAGCAGCATAGTCTGGATAAGGTTAAAGAGTTCTTCAAAAAGAAGGAGCCCGAGAAAAAAGAAGTAGTTGATGTTGCTAAGTCTGCTTTCTTTATTGGCATGGCTAAAGTAACTCAGAAGAAAGTGTTGTCAGACTATGACCGCTCTATTAAGAAATCGTATGAGAAGAATCAAAGGGAGGAGAAGGAGCGACGGAGTCAACAGAGCCAAAAGACTACCGAGAGCCACAAGAGCGTCAAGCAACAAAGGAAGGGAAAAGTTGTTGCTCAGCTCAGTGAGCAGGAGAGGCAAACAATTGATCCACTCATAGTGAATGTTGGAATTGGACCGGTCGACCTGCTTGAGTTTTGCAAAGGGGCAGGCATGACGCCCTCGCAAATGCTGGATGAGAGTAAGACCCCAAAGGCTATACCAAGGTGGCCATTTCAGCTTGGCTTACCTCTAGTTGATCCCGATACGTACGACACACTGTCAACAAAAATGTACAAATCA
This sequence comes from Alloteropsis semialata, assembly GCA_004135705.1. NCBI lineage: Eukaryota > Viridiplantae > Streptophyta > Magnoliopsida > Poales > Poaceae > Alloteropsis > Alloteropsis semialata. Next base: position 32,476,210 of record CM014278.1, read on the forward strand.
CATGAATGGTACCTTCAGGCGTCGGCCCAAGGCCAGAAAATGGTGGGATTGAAGATTAGAGATGATGACTACTTTCGTGGTGATAATGTTATGTATCTGGAATTCTCAGAATTTTACCAGATATACCATAGGGATGCCCTTGACGTGTCTCTCCTCAGCTGCTGGGTGCTGTAAGTGCTTCGTTTATTTCTATATTTAACGTCTCCTATATATTGTCAACTTATTATTAAACATTTCTTTTTTTAAATTGTATCCTATAGAATGGAGATTGAAGAATGCAGGAAAAACTCATACTTCCACTTGGCTTCATCGACCTAAAAACTGTAAACCAGCATATGTTACTAAATTTTTATGAAGACACAATGAACAACATTGACAGATTCTTACGTGTACAACATTACAAGACAATGATTCTATTTCCTTACAACTTTGGGTTAGTACTTTTACTGTCTTGTGCATCTTTTAGTTTTCTTCCTAACATAATTTTTATTTCAATTGACGTGACTCTTGGTACAAAACTTGCATGTAAATAGGTTCCATTGGATATTATTTGTTATACAACCAGACATAAGCTTGTTGACCATCATGGACTCATTGAGGGGACCACGGGATGCGTACCAACCAATGATTGACCTCCTTCAAAAGTAGGGAAAATTAGTCCTATACCACCAAAAAATCATGTTCTCCGGAAAATACCATTCAAAGAATCTGACTCTGTGAAATAGCATTTAAAGATTGCTCCGTTAGGTAATTTACCATTCCGTCGAGTTACCCTTTCGTGCCGTTAAAATAGGACAGAAATACCCTCATGTGCTCTCTATCCTCGTCGTGGTTTGTCGCTCGTCGATCGTCATCCTACCAATGTGCCGGCGTGTCCCCTTGCTCGCTGGTAGCCTCTACTGTTTGCTTGCCCCAGGCTGCCCAATCTTCTACTCGTCTCCATTGAAGCTCACCTAGCAAGTACTGGAGCAGTTCTCACCGTAGTCTCTCATGCATCGAAGCAGCAGGACGCCATCTCCGAAATCTCAAGCACAGCAGGTTATCCCTCCGCTTCAGTGCCTCACAGAAGCAAAGCAACAATAGCCAACAAGGCAACAGGCACAACGCACAAGCAGCACCTCCCCACGCCTCTCCTACCTGCAGATTTTTGCCGCTATCTTGGATCCCTGCACAGAACAATGCGCGGGCGTTAAGGGCATGGGATTTTGGATCTTGGCCATCGTGGTTGTCTGGTTGCTGAAGACGGCCTGGGGACGCCGGGTTGGAGAGTGGTGGCCTGCGGATGCCGGATGGCTGCCCTGCTCTGCGGATGCGGCCTGGAGGGGGCGCCACGCTTAGCAGAAGGTTTCCAGGGAGAGCCGGAGGGGCGACGTTGCCGGTGGGGACAGGGTCGGCATCGCGTCGCGCCGCAGGGAGAGGACGCAGTCGCGCGGCGGGTGTGGATAGGCCGGAGGGGCAGCATCGCGGGATGCAGCGCGGGTAGAAAAGGTCGGACCAGGATCTTATTTTTGTTGGTCCTAGGGGTACAAGAGTCATTTCACGTCCAATTTTCTGGTGGAAAGAGATAGAATTAACATTTCGGGCGAATAAATGTAACGGAATGCTATTTTCAGATCACGTTTGCTTCTTTCGGTGCTATTTCACGGAGGCAAGTTCTTTTAGTGGTATTTTCCGGAAGCGGCGATCTTTCGGTGCTATAGAACCAATTTTCCCTCAAAAGTAATTTTCGTCCTCGCACTATTATTCCTCTTTAGCTCAACCAAGAATTCCATTTATTTCATATGGTGTGCGCAGGTGTTGAAAAAAGTTTCGTGCGGAGCAAAAAGGTCCATTCAAGGAACAACTTGGTATCAAAGGAGACTTTCCGATAAATACTACTATACTTTAGACACACATCTCTTTTTTTGTTTCATTATCATGAATATGCATGTAATGACTTGAGCATTTCTCCTATAAAGTGTTATAGGCAGAATCAAGGCACCAATTTATGTGGATATTATGTCTGTGAGTACATGCACACTCTTGTAGGGCATAAGATGATCGTCACTAATTGGGACCTGACGGTATGTTCCATTTCTATTGAAATCTATATGTATGTATGCATGCATGCCTGTGAGTCATAATAATATTATTTATATTTTTCTATTAACCACATCCTCAGATGATGCATATGAAAGATGAGATCTTACCAGACCAAAGAGTCGCGGTGATTCAATAGACACTCTGCGGATTTATAATCGATGAGGTCGTGAGCAAGACAGGGGTGTTCTGGTGGGATGGACACGAGCCCGATACAAGGAGCAAATATTAGGCATTTTGTAAATATATATATATATATATATATATATATATATATATATATATATATATATATATATATGCTCCTTTGAACTCTTGGTGTAAATATTAATATTCGCCTTTCCAAAATTTGTTTTATTTAAATATATATGTAAGTTTAATATTATTAGCGTATATATTAATATCAGTATTAATAGTTAAATGCATTAGTGATGTATAACTAATACGTATATGGACATATACGTATATTATTATACAGGTATAATATATCTCTATATAAAAGAAACCAGAAAAGAAAAAGAAAAAGAAAAACAGAAAAGAAAAAAAAAACCTTTAGTCCCGGTTGGTAACACCAACCGGGACTAGAGGGGCTCCACCCTGCGCGCCGAGTGGAGCCCCTTTAGTCCCAGTTGGTGTTACCAACCGGGAGTAAAGGGTGCTTTTAGTCCCGGGTAAATACCCTGGACTAAAGGCCGGGGCCTTTAGTCCCAGCGCCGTAGTCCCGGTTGCGGAACCGGGACTAAAGCCAGTTCCGCACCGGGACTAAAGCCGGTTTTTCTACTAGTGACGTGGTGGACTGCCGATGAAGAAACGAAGCCATCGTAATCGGCTGAAGCGTCTTGGTCGGTAGGCCGACACAAGGGTGGGCGGTGCTCAAAAAAGAAACCGTAGGTCATTGAGGATGACCCTCAACAGACCCGAGGGCGAAGCCCCGAATGGCGTAGTGCCGAGCTGTGGCCGAGTCGGACACCATGTGGGACTGCACCACTTTGAGAAAAGTGACGCATCCTGATGAGGCATATGGAGAGCGACACAAGGAGCTCTCCATATGGATTAGTCCCCGAGCATTGGGGCAATTAGAAAAATTGGGCTAATGGTCAAAAAAGAAATAAGCACCGAGCATCGGGGCTGGCAGGCCGCCCAAAGGATAAGATCATCACAAGTGTCTGGACATGCCATGACAAAAACAGTACCCACGTGAATGCACAGTGCAAACCCGTGCGAATAAGCTGTCGAAAATATTTAAGGGCAGACTGAATCCTCAAAGGGAGGTGCTGCGCAACTCAGAGCTCACGCGCCGTACAGTGCGACCGGAGTCACATGTGTATAGTTATCACTGGGCTAAAAATAGACTCATAGGTCAGGGACCTTGAGGCCATCATTAGGGATGTGTAGACTTCATTTGGAAAACATGTTGGGGACTTGTCATTGGGTTCATCGACCGGGGAAAAATTTTGGGGACTTGAAAGCTTGGTGCTAGAAGAGTGCTTGCAAAGCTCTTGAGGTGTTAGTGAGCATCTGCATGCTTTCCCGTTCTCTCCCGGCATTGCCTTGGGCCGAGAGCCTTGCAGGGTGAAATGCTTGTAGAGCCAGGGTGAGCTTGGAGGGAGTCTCACACAACCCTCAAGTTCGGGGGACTAGTCGTTAGTCGCCTTGGTGCTACAAGAGAGCTTGCGATGAGCTCAAGTGAACCAAGTTTTTGCGGATGCAGCAATTCGTGCAGCAGCGAGTGCTCATGGAAATCACCTTGACGGTTGATACCTTTATATCTGTAAATGGCCCATGGCCAGTATCTATTTGTAATTGTATAGCTCTTTAATGATGAATAACCTCTATTCTGTTGTCTGCTTCTGCATGTGCTTTGTGGTGCCTACAGTCCGAGGGCCATTCTGTGCACATAGGTTAATGAACAAAGTCGACGGGTCGAGTCCCCGAGCGTCAGAATTGGCTGAGTCGTGGAGACTCGTTGACCGGAGTCAAAGCGCCGAGTCCTAGAGCGTCGGGGCTTGCCGAGTCGCGGAGACCCATTGACCAGAGTCAAAGCGCCGAGTCCCCGAGCGTCGGGGCAGGCCGAGTCGTGGAGACCCATTGACTGGAGTAAAAGCGCCGAGTCCTCAAGCATCGGGGCTGGCCGAGTCGAGGAGACCCATTGACCGGAGTCAAAGCGCTGAGCCCCCGAGTGTCGGGGCTGGCCGAGTCGCGGAGACCCATTGACCGGAGTCAAAGCGCCGAGCCCACGAGTGTCGGGGCTGGCCGAGTCGCGGAGACCCATTGACTGGAGTGAAAACGCCGAGTCCCCGAGCGTCGGGGCTAGCCGAGTCATGGAGACTCATTGACCAGAGTCAAAGCGTCGAGTCCCCGAGCATCGGGGCTGGCCGAGTTGTGCTGGAAATAGCCATTGGCGGGCGGAGAGCTGTTGATCCGCGATTGACTGGCATGCCGCGGATTCCGTCCGTCAGTCACAGCGCCGTTAGGTGAATTTGAACCGTTGCGAGGGTAAATAAAACGAACCAGCCTCCTCTGTTAGGTTTTTACCGTTGTCATTTCCAGATCCAGAACCGCTATTCCCCGCCGTCGCCCGCGCCTCGCCGCCACTCCGCTCGCTTCCGGCGTTGAGGGGTGCGTTGTTTCCTGGTAATCGAGAGTGAATGAAGCGAGTGCAGTGCCAGCTGTTGAAGGTTCAGCATCGGTCCTCACCCATGGCAAAGGCATTGTCGGCGAAGGGGTCGCCTGTGCGCGAGGAAGGAGAACAATCGCTGGCAAGGGACGTCATGGTGGAGGCGTCTGGCGGTGGTGCGACCGCCGCGAAGGCGGAAGAGGCGGTTCCCTGGCAGGAACCTTCTTGGGAGACCTCCGACATGGCAGAGGAGTCGCTTCAAGCCATGGTGGAGCGCAGCTTCATGGGTCCGAAGGCACAGCTTCTCTAGCGGGCCCCCGGCACCCATGGACGCCCTTGGGAAGAGATTGGCGAAACCGTCGTGTATGCGTTCTTCTTCAAGCGTGGCTTCGGGTTACCCACCGGCGACTTCTTCTGCGGGCTGCTCCATTATTACGATATTGAGCTCACCCACCTGAATCCAACGTCAATTCTTATGATTTTGGTTTTCATCCATCTCTGCGAAGCGTTTCTTGGGATTCCGCCACACTTCAATTTGTGGCGGAGGTTGTACCGGATGAAGGTGATTGGGGAGGATGCCGGAAAGGGTCCGGCCCGAGTCACTGGTGGAGCCGGGTTTTCCCTGAGCCCCGGCATGTCGAAGCATTACTTTGTCCTGGATATGAATGATTCCAACAAGGGATGGAGGCGCGAGTGGTTCTACGTCAGGAATCACCCGCCTGCGCTGCCACCGCGTACTGGACACCGGCCGAAGAAGAATGCCAATTGGGAACGACTCACAGAGAGTGAAGAGCTACGCGAGGTCAATGAGCTGCTGGAGCTGATCGCCGAGGCAAAGAAGAACCATTTGACAGCCGTAGCCATCATGATCTCATTTGTTCACCGCCTGACTCAGCCCATTAAGGACAGGGTTCACCCTGGATATGAGTTCAGCGGCGGTAGGGATCCGACCAGGGAGCAGGTCTGCACTATGTCAGTTTTCGAGACCATTGAAATGGTCTCTGGGTTTATGAGGGGTAAGGTCTTCAATGAGGATACCCCTGTTCCATTTTCATTGCACAATCTAGCACCACTGGTAAGCACTGTCCGCTCATGCATTTATCTCTTTGGCTGCCCTTTAGGCAGTCCTGCTTGGTTGAGTTCCGGGTTGTTATGTCTATGATCCTGCAGGAACGCGCCGCCAAGTATTTCTGCCCGGCCCCATTGCCCGAGGGCAATGTTCGGTCAGAAAAGCTAATGTCCATGGATGAGGCGTCCAAAGCGCCTCAGGTGATGGATGAGGAGCCTGCTGAGTGGGAGGCCGACGATGTGATTGCGGCGCCCTTGGAGGAGTCAGGTGAAGACCAGTTGGTGGCGACGACTAGTGGTGATGGTGCCGGGAGGCAGAAGTGTCTGGCTGTGCGCAAGGTGCTGGTGTCAAAGTTGGCGAGATCGGCTACCCAAGGGGCGACGCCGAAGGTTCTGCCCAAGTCGAGGTAGGCTGCACAGGCAGAGTCCCAGGCAAGGAAGAGGAGGAAGCTCATATCCACAGCAAGCAACGCTGAGGACGAGGTTGGGGGGTCTCCATCGAGCCCAGACCTGGGCGAGTCACCAATAGTTGACGTCGGCGGCCAAGGAACACCTTTTGTCGAGCCCGCGGCGTCGTCGGGCTCGCCACTGAAGTTGGCGCCTGCGCCCCCTGTGCTGTTGCGGGGTGTGGTGTTCAAGCGTCCGTGGATGAGCGGGTATGGGCCTTGTCATGCCTCGGATGTTTCCTTGGATGAATATGATAATGTTGTGGTCTTCTTGGTTGCAGGCCCACAAGTCATGGAACCTGTGGTGACCTGGCGCTGCTCCCGGGGTTGGGCGGCAAGGCACCGCCGGCTAGATCGGCGTCTACGGACGCGGGGTCCGGGGCCGACGCCGAGGTCAGCCTGCTGGAGCAGGTGACAAGTGGCCCGAGGAACGGACTCGACTGGTGAGTCCTTCCCTCGTTACTGTGGGTGGGAGCCCCCAGCTGACGACGAGCGGGGGCACACGGACGACGCCGGCGGTGTTGGCAGAGGTGCGGGGAGCTCGGCGGGGGTGGAGGACCCGATCAGTGGACCTCCACCAATCGAGGATGACGATGATCAGCTACTTGGTGAGCAACCAGTTGCCGGGGTTAGTGATATCACGACGCCCGAAGTTGAAGTCACCATGTCTGGGTTGGGGGCTGGCCCTGGTACATCAGTACTTACTCTAGAGCGGGCTTTGGAGCTGGATATCACCAACCATGAGGATGAGCTCTGGAAGTTGCAGAGCGTCAGCAGAGTTCTAGACCACATCGTTAACATATGTTTCCTTTTGTTGTGCCGACTCGATTGCAGACATGATGACTAACCGCCTAGTGCTGTGGTATAGGGCTTCACTGCTCGAGCTGCGAAGGACCTCATCTTCAAGCGGCAAGCTCTTGAGGACCGTCACGAGATGTTGGAGCTGCGTGAGCAGCTACAATCTGCCGCTGACCGCTCCAAGGAGGCCCTGATGAAGAAGGAAAGGGAGATGGCCGATGTCGTGAAGCTCAACGAGGAGCTCATGGGTGACCTGAAGGCCATTGCTAGCGGTGAGTTCTTCCACGATTGCTCATGGTTGAAGCCTATTTGCTAACTGCGATTGTTCCATAGATGCGGAGAAGAAAGAGAAGGCTCTCAAGGGGAAGGGCGAGAAGCTATACGGGGCCAAACGGAAACTTGAAGAAGAGGTCGGCTCATTGAAGGATGCCAACCAACGCCTCAAGGCCGAGTGCGAGCACCTGGTGGAAGCCAACCAGCGCTTGAAGGACGAGCACGACCAGGCCATGCACGGTGGGTATCATGCATCCAATTTGTACTTTTGCCTGATGTTTCCCGTTAGCTTGCTAAACGGTTTCTTCTGCAGGTGTCCGGGCTGAGCCGTTGGAACTACAGCAAGCGGCTGAGTTCAACGCCAGCTCCCTTGTCCCTGCCGGGTCTAGCCCGATAGCGTTCTCCTTGGTCGAGTGACTCCGGGCCGGCCCAACTCGTACGGCACAGCTAGTGCAAGAGACTACAGTTAGCTATGGCAGCCGCATCTTGGCGTTGATCTGGGTGCATTTCCCGTCCCTCGTCATTGCTCCGATTGGCGAGGGTGTTCCAGATGGGGTCACCGACGACGAGTTCGATGGCCTGGTTGAGGAGTGCACACCCTTAGCAGAAGCTATAGCCAAGGAGTTAGGCCTGTAGGGCAAAAACTGCATTTGTAGATTATATATTCTATAATGCAAAACTTTATTTGTGATAAGAAGACTGAAGACTGTGTGCAGCAGTTAGTGTTATATGTGGGACCCCTTCTCCTACCGAATTCGCTTTGCATGACCTCAGTCGACCACTACCTTGTGTTGTTTAAGCACCCCTTTTTACCCGCTGACCACTGCTCATAGAGAGGACGGCTTACCACTCAGCGACGCTTAGCTGGAAGGCTTGCTCGCTGGTAGCGCGCGGGTTGAGCGTGAAGCTTAGGGTTTCACGGTTAAGGACTCGGGCCTGCCGGGTTAGCTCGGCTACCATGGGGGAGCATGGGGTCGGGCGAGGACTTCAGGAAGTCAGAGTCAGCTGGGACTCTCCCTTGGGCCTTTAGGCAGAGTGAATTAAGCGTGATCTAGGGCGGGCCCAGTTCCCGAGCATCGGTGTGGATGCCAGGTAGAAAGCGGAAGTAGTCGGGCCGTATGACTCAGAGTCATTGGCAAAAAGAAGAAAATACTTTTTATTAATATAGAGAATAGGGTACATAGCTTTGAAAGTGACTATGGGTAGAACTTCACGAGGTGTTGGTTGTTCCACATGTTCGGAACGGGGTCACCGTTAGCCCACTGAAAGCGGTAGGTCCCGGGCAAGACCACTTCTTTGACAATGAAGGGCCCTTCCCATGGGGCCGACAACTTGTGCTGGTCCTTGGTGGACATCACCCGGCATAGGGCTAGGTCGCCAAAGTTCAGGGATCGCTTCCAAACGTTTTTGTGGTGGTAACGCCGAATCTGTTGCTCATGCCGTGCATGCTTGATTAAGGAAGCGAGTCGGTGTTCTTCCACATTGTCGATGTCAAATCGCCGACTTGTTTTAGCTTTACCTTCTTCATAGTGCTGGATGTGCGGAGCACCATAGGCGAGGTCGGCCGGAAGGACGGCTTCGGAGCCGTAGACCAAGAAGAAGGGAGTGTAGGCAGTCGCCCGGCTCTTCTGGGTGTGCAACCCCCACACGACGTGAGGTACTTCCTTTGCCCAGCGGCCGGCGTGTTTGCTGAGGTTGTCATACATGGCTTTTTTAAGTGAGTCCTGAACCATGCCGTTGGCCCGTTCCACCTGGCCGTTGCATCTCAGATGCACCGAGGAGGAGTAGTAGACATCGATGCAGTTGTCCTGGCAGAAATCCCAAAACTCGTGGCCTATGCACTCTGATCCTAAGTCGGAGACGATGCGGTTCGGAATTTCGAACCGATGAGTCAGCTGTTCAATGAACTTAGCGGCTGTGGCGGATTTGGTGTCGGCCACGACCTTGTACTCAATCCATTTAGTGAAGTTGTCGACCGCTACCAGGAGATGCTTGAATCCGCCGAAGGCGGTCTTGAAAGGCCCCACGTTGTCGAGTCCCCATACGGCAAAGGACCAAGATGGGGGAATTGTTCGGAGCGCCTAAGCCGGCAAGTGCTTTTGTTTCTGGAAGAATTGGCATCTGGTGCAATGGCGTACCAAGTCCTTGGCGTTGGAAAGGGCCATGGGCCAGAAGAATCCTACGCGGTAGGCCTTGCCGACTAGGGTCCCTACCACTGCGTGATTGCTACATGTGCCCGAGTGGATCTCGTGCAACAGGCAAACACCTTCGTCTCGTAGGACACACTTCATGAGTATGCCTGTTGATGCCGCCTTCCTGTACAAGGCGTCGCCGATCACGGCGTAGTTCGTTGAGCGCCGGGCTAGCTTTTCGATCTCTTCCTTGGTTCCCGGTGAGCAGCTCTCTGTGAGGAAAGCGATGAAGGGGGCGCGTTAGTCTGCTTCCACCACGAGAACTTTGTTGGTCGGAACGGGTTCCGGGTCGGGCACTGGACTGCCGTCTTCAAGCATCTTGATGAACGGGGTTCAGAGGTCTTGGATGAAGACACCAACGGGTACTTGGGCCCTAGTGGAGACGAGTTTCGATAGGGCATCAGCGGCTACGTTGTCTTCTAGAAGGACATGGTGGAACTCGAGCCCATAAAAGTGGGCCTCTAACTTACGAACCTCGGCGCAGTATGCACTCATGGTTTCCTTGGTAGTGTCCCAGTTTTTGTTGAACTGTTCGACGACCAGCTTGGAGTCACCATAGCACATGAGCCGCTTGATGCCGAGTGAGACTGTGATCCGGAGACCGTGGATGAGGGCTTTGTACTCGGCTCTGTTGTTGGTAGCCTGATAGTGTATCTGCAGTACGAATTTTAGGTGCTGTCCCTCCGGGGAGATAAACAGTACACCTGCGTCGGCTCCTTCAAGGTTGAGGGCGCCGTCGAAGTACATTTTCCAATGTTTCGGGCATTCTACGGGGGTCGGCTCCTGTATATCTATCCGCTCAGCTACGAAGTCGGCCAAGATTTGAGATTTGATGGCCTCGTGTGGCTCAAAGTTGATGGTGTGCTCGCCGAGCTCGACGGACCATTTTACTATTCATCCATTTGCGTCTCGGTTGTGCAAGATAGCGCCAAGTGGAAAATTCGAGATGACTCAAATGATATGGGCTTGCAAGTAGTGCTGCAGCTTCCGGGCAGTGATCAGGAGCGCGTAGAGCAGCTTCTGAGGGTGGGGGTATCAGACTTTTGAGTCGCTGAGTACCTCGCTGATGAAATATACAGGGCGCTGGAGCTTATAAGGGTGGCCTTCCTCTGGCTGCTCGACGACTAGGGCCGTGCTGACCACATGAGTGGTAGCTAAGATGTATAATAACAATTCCTCGCCGGGGGCCGGCCCAGTGAGTACTGGAGGGGTAATAGGAAGTCCTTGAGGTTGGCTGGGGCCTTGCTGGCTTCAAGGGTCCATTCAAACTTGTCTGCCTTCTTGAGGATTTTGAAGAATGAGAGTTCCTTCTCGCCAAGCTTGCTGACGAATCGGCTCAGGGCCGCCATCATACCTGTGAGTTTCATGATGTCCTTCTTTCAGGTTGCGTATGGCATCCAATTTTACCGGATTCGCCTCGATGCCACGTTGGCTGACTAGGAAGCCCAGACGCTTTCCCGATGGCACCCCGAACACACACTTAGTCGGGTTCAGCTTCCACCTGAAGCATCGCAGGTTGTTGAATGTCTCTTGGAGGTCGGCAATTAGGGAGTCAGCATCATACGTCTTGACCTTAAGCGGATTCTTCGCAGGTTTGCCCTCACATGCATGATCCGCGGGAGCCGCACCTCACTACCCTTAAGCGGATTCTTCGCTACATCCGCAACACTCTTAAGTGGTGATGTATTGCTCTGCTCGGCGAAGTTCTAGAGAACAATGACGAGTTTTGGGTTTACAATGAAGGGGTCGACTTAGGCCGCCTTATATAGGCTGACGGGCTAGGGTTTACAAGTCAGTTATCTCTAATTGTATCCGGCTGCAACCAGGAACCTAATCTAAGTTGGTTACAACATAATCTCCTTGATCTTCAGATGAGATCCGAGTATCTCGCCTCATGCCTTGCGGGCTAAGTCCAGAGATCCTCGTGGGCTAGCCCTGGGTCAGCCCACACCACTGTCAGATGTGGGCCCAGGCCGACTGACTATCCGATCAGTAGTGGGCCCAGGGGTACCCATATCCCACAATATCCACTTAGTGTTTAGAAATAGGTGAGAGTTGAGGTGCGAGTCGGGGAGAAGCTGGGACTGTCGGCTTCATCCCTTCCTCTTGTACCTCGGCGGGTGTGGCTCAGGTTCAAGTAACATCTGGGTATTTTCTTTGTATTTTTGGATTAATATTTAATTAAGTTCAAGATTTACTTTATAACTTGTGGGCTCCTTGCTGTGATAAGTGTCTTAGTACTTGGTGGTGTCTAGTCTTTTAAATACCTTGGAGTGCGCCTAGTGCCATGGATTTGTAGTGATAGCCCAGGTAGTGACAGCCTGACGACCTACGTAGTCCACCACGTGAGCAGCACTAGAGAGTAGTAGGATCATTGCTTGGCTTGCCTAGTTCCCTTCTCATCCCTTTCTGAGGCTAGGATGGTTGGGCGTCCCGAAGCAAGTGATATAGTAAACATCTTGAGCTAATCCTTAGTTATCCAAAATACTTAGAAATAACCCTCTCAACCTTCTACACATATATCACCTCTCTTGTCCTTGGCTATTCTTGATTCTTAACTAGTGCACACAAGTTCCCTGTGGATTCGATACCCTGGAATACTCTCGGGTGAAAGCTACATCGGTATCCGTACGCTTGCGGATTCATATGTGATCGTTAAAAATACCAACAATGCATATTTATGAGAACCTAGACCCTAGGGAGGGAACACTTATCTTTGTTTCTCTCTTGTATCAACCTTTGTTACTTAGTTTGATCTTAGATTAATCTAGTTTAGTTTGTCATCTCTCTACACAACCATATTACTTGCTTAGATAGTAAGATTAGAACAAAGTAAGAGCCAACATCCAACTTATTCCACGGATTGATAAACCTTAGGGGAATATTCTAAGGGAAAAGCTATCAACAATCCGTGCGCTTGCGGTTCATGAATTGACACGTCCAAGGGCCGTCAACACCCCCGCAGTCTGATCGTCAATGCTTCGCACGTTTAGGCTGGACCAAAACTCCAACAACATTGAGGATGGGAGACCTATGCTGAAGATGTCGGCGTACTGTGAAGAAGTCGGCACATGCATGACACGCGCATCACCAATGGCAACACGCTCCCGGACGAAGTGAAGGTCAATCTTTATGTGCATGGTGCGCTGATGCTGAATCAGGTTGGAAGACATGTATACGGCACTAATGTTGTCGCAGTAGACCAATGAAGCGCGCTTGGGGGCACATGGAGCTCCAGAAGCAACTGATGCAGCCAGGTGGCCTCGACGACGCCATTGGCCACAGCACGATACTCAGCCTCGGCACTGGAGCGGGAGACATTGTTCTGGTGCTTTGAAGACCAGGAAACCAGGTTGTCACCAAGGAAGACAGCATAGCCAGAGGTAGACTTCCTGGTATCAGGACAACCAGCCCAATCTGCATCGGAGTACACAAGCAGCTCATGTGTAGACGACGGACGAAGAACCAGACCGAAGTGAAGAGTGTCGCGGATGTAGCGAAGAATCCGCTTAAGGGCAGCGAGGTGCGGCTCCCGCGGATCATGCATGTGGAGGCAAACCTGCTGAACAGCATAAGCAATATCCGGTCTGGTGAAGGTCAAGTACTGAAGGGCGCTAGCGAGACTATGAAAGTCAGTAGCATCCTGAACCGGAGGACCATCAGTTGAGAGCTGGGGTTGGTGTTAACAGGCGTACTGCATGGCTTGCACTCAGCCATGCCAACGCGATCTAGTATGTCCATCATGTACTACCGCTGAGACAAGAACAAACTGGTACCACGGCTCTGAACGTACATGCCCAAGAAGTGATGCAACTCGCCCAGATACTTCATAGAGAATTCCTGCTGCAATGCTCCAATCGTGCGACGCAGGAGCTCCAGAGAAGAGGCTGTAAGCACAATGTCATCCACATATAGCAACAGATATATAAGATCAGAGCCACGACGGAAGACGAACAACGAGGTGTCCGGCTTGGCCTCCACAAAACCAAGACTGAGAAGATATGCAGCAAACCGACTATACCAGGCACCATAGAGAGACCTATTGAGATGACAGACATGATCAGGGTGAGCAGAGTCCTCAAAACCTGCAAGCTGAGCACAGTAAACTGCCTCAGTCAGGGTGCCATGGAGAAACTCATTCTTCACATCAAGCTGATGAATGAGCCAGCCGCGAGAGAGAGCCAGTGAGAATACAGTGCGGACTGTAGCGGGCTTTATGACAGGGCTCAAAGTCTCATCGAAATCAACACCGGGACGCTGTGTGAAACCTCAAAATACCCAACGAGCCTTGTACCTCTCCAAGGAGCCGTCAGGTTGGAACTTGTGCTTGTAGATCCACTTGGCGGAGACAACGTTGGCACGCGGTGGATGAGGAACGAGATCCCACGTGTGGTTCTGCAAGAGAGCAGCGTACTCCTCCTCCATAGCCGCCCACCAATTTGGATCAGCGAGGGCGCTACGGAAGGTCTTTGGCACTTGGGACCACGAGGCCACCGTGAAGAGGGCGGGAAGCCGGAACCCGCGCTTGGAATGCGTTGTCATGGAGTGATGGTTCGTGACTAGAGGAACTGGCGCAGCCCCACGCTGGAGGGGGTCGACAGACTTGGTCGGTGGAGGCCGAGGGCGATGAACGTAGTGGAACGGGAGGGGTCCCATGGCCAAGCCGTGGGTGGCCAGCCAAGGACCAGCAAGAGCCGGCAGGGGACCGGCCGAGCCAAGTGGGCGGCCAACTGCGGCTGGCGAGACAAGCAGGCGGCCGGGGAAAGACAGCCGCAAGCCAGCCGCGGCCGGCAAAGGGGCGGACAGGGCCGACGCGTGTCTAGCTGAGGGCAGGCGCGGGCTGGGCGCGACTGATAGGGGGCGGCTGGGGCCAGCAGCCGAGCGGCCAAGGCCGGGCGGGGGCTAGCCACAGCCGGCTGGCATCCAGCCGAGGCAGAGGCGTCATCAAGGTCGGTGTCAGCGGGTGACCAGCTGAAGCCAGCGGGCGGCCAGCAGGGGCTGGGCGGACCAGCGAGCTGCCAGCCAAGGCAGCAGGCGTGGGCACCTCGTCGGCCGAGGCCGAAGCGGAGCCGACTAGGCCAAGCTGGACGCTGTCGAGGCGCGGATGAAGACCGGCCGTGCCCAGCCGAGATGCACCAGGGGCCGCATGTGGCAGTGCAGTGGGAGAACCTGTAGAGGACAAAAATGGTGTTGGTTCTATGGGAAACATCACAAGGTTAGTAGTAATGTCCAGGAACTCGAAGTCGGCAGGGGAAGCCGAGGAAGACTACTCGGAGAAGGGAAACACAAACTCATCGAAAGTGACATGTCACGAGATGATCACATGATTAGAAACGGGATCAAGGCAGCGGTACCCTTTGTGATGAGCAGAATAGCCAAGGAAGATACAGGCGGTGGAACGCAGTGCAAGTTTGTGGATTGCAGTGGCTGACATGTTAGGGTAACACCTACAACCGAAGACGCGAAGGTGATCGTACAAGGGCGCCATGCCGTGGAGGGCATGGTGCGGTGTGCGGAATTGCAGCGTCTTGGTAGGTAGGATGTTAAGGAGATGTGTCGCCATGCTAAGGGCCTCCACCCAATAGGACGGTGGCGTGCTGGCTTGCAAAAGCAGTGAGTGAACGACATTATTAATGGAGCGAATAATGCGTTTAGCTTTACCGTTCTAGGGGGTGTAGGGGCAGGACATACACAGGTGGGCACCATAGGTGAGGAAGAACGTGCAGGCATTGGAGTTATCGAACTCGCGACCATTGTCGCACTGAACTGCCTTGATGTGGGCGCCAAACTGAGTGGTCACATGAGGAAAGAGATTAGCAAGAGTGGTAAAAGTGTCAGATTTCAAGCGTAAGGGGAACGTCCACAGATAATGTGAGCAATCATCGAGTATGACCAAATAATATTTGTAACCTGAGATACTATAAACTGGCGAAGTCCATTGGTCACAATGAATAAGATCAAAATTTCTAGTCGCTCGAGAGGTAAACGCATGAAACAGGATGCGCACATGGCGGCCCAACTGACACGCATGACAAAAGCTGCTAATATCTTTATTACATGATGGAACGATGGAGACGAGCTTCGTGTCCGGGACAACCAATACGGCAATCCCACAAAGATGGTGTGGAGGTGGCGACCAGTGATGTGGCGACGGGGAGCTGCAAAGGGTAGAGAGGTCCGGAGCTATTGCACCTGACGATCACTTTCTGAGACAGCAGATCCTTCATAGAACAACCAGCGCGGTCAAACTCCATAGAGCAATTGTCGTCAGAAGTAAACCGGCGTACGAAAAATAAGGTTCTTAATCAAGTTAAGCGAGACAAGAACATTATTAAGAGAAAAGTCACCAGGGAGGCGAGTACTACCTATAGCAGTAACGGGAAGAATAGAACCATTTCCGACAACAATGGATGAAGGAAAAGGGTACCGCGGAAAGAAAGAATTTGAAAGAGTGGTGGGATCGGCAGTCATGTGAGAAGAACCACCTGAGTTGAAGTACCATTCATTGTTCTGTGGAGGGTTCAACGTCATGGTACTGAAGGTGGAAGCGAGGGACTGCTGATCCCAGGCGGGGAGGCCGGTCACCGAGTTGTAGAAGCCCGGGGGCGCCCACATAGCGCTGGTGGGGGGCGCAGATAGGGACGCCTGCTGCGCCTGGGCCGCCTGCTGCTGGGCTTGCGCCTGCAGCTGGGCCTGCTAAGCCTGGAGCGCATGTGCGTGCGCTTGCTGGATGGATCCGGTCTAGGGGTTGAGGAACGATGGCACATGCCGATAGCGTCGGGGGTGGCTTGTGCTCCTGAGGTAGGCACTGCTGGTCCGCGAGGGATGCCCACTGCCCGCAGCCGCCTGTGGAGGGGGAGGAGCTGGACCGGCTACTGGGAGCGTCGCTGCGCTTGTCGTGGACCATCTTTGGAGCCACCATTGGAGGGACGACGCCCCCGGAGTTGAGGCGAGGACCGCCCCCGGTATTGGGCATCGGTGCGGAGGGCGGGCTCCAGGCGGAGCAGAGGTGACGAGCGCCGTGGACGTCCCGGACGAGCGATGGGTGGCGTTCAGCTCCTCCAGTAGCAGGTCGTTGCGGACCTCGAAGTAGGAAGGAAACGGTCGGCTGCGGCTGAAGTGCATGCCGAGAGCAGCGTACCGTTCGCTAAGGCCGCGGATCACGTTCAGCACGAGGGTGCGGTCGGTGACGGGCTCACCGAGGGACTCGGCCATCGTCTTGAAGTGCTTGCATTATTCCGTGATGGAGAGGTCGCCCTGAACGAAGTTGCGAAACTTCGCGTTGAGGAGGAGGGCGTGTGTCACCCGATTCCCAAGGAATTGGGTCTCGATGGCGAGCCATGCCGAGCGAGCAGTGGAATCGTGCTTGAGGATGGTTTCGGCGAGGTTGGCAGAGATGGAGCCGGCAAACCAGGATCGGACAACGCAGTCCATGGGCGCCAGTCGGGGATGGTGGGTGCAGCAGTGTCCTGAAGGATGTGATCCTGGAGGGAGTACATCCCGATGGTGAGAAGGAACTGGTCACGCAAGCGTCCGTAGTTGTTGGAGTCGACGTCGAGAACGGCGGGGATGAGGATTCGAATATTCTGCACAGCCACCTCCTGGGCGTGTAGATTGAGAAGTGTTGCGGCCTTGTGCAGCAACATAGCATCGTGGATGTCATTGCGGTCGCCATGCTGAGAGGCGACGGAGGGGGCGGCGACAGGAGGGGGGTCGTTGCTGGGGGGAGATGCGCAGCCGCGGCGGCGTGCTCCTGGGCAGCACGCGCAAGGGCTGCGCGTGCCCTGTTGGAAGCAGTGTCGCTCTCCAGCGCGGCATCGGTCATCTCCTTCTCAGCCGGAGCGGCAAGCTCAAGGGCATCAGCGCGCGCAGCCTCGTGCTCGAGGCGCACGGTGTCGGTGTCCACCTGCTGCCTCTGCGCAGCGGTGTCGGCGTCGCGCTGCTGTTTCTGCGCAGCGACGTCGGCTGCAGAAGGCGAGGAAGGTAGGGTCCCGACCATGGTGGTGGCGCAGCCTGAGGATCTTCTGCGTTTCAACACTTTGGCCTGAGAGATCTTCTTAACTCCAGTGCATGTTCAAGATCTTGAGGTTCGCGGCGTGCCAGTCAATTTGACCTAAAATTGACAAGGTAGAGTTTAATCAATAACTTCAACGGAATTATCGGCCAAGGCCCTGAATTGTTCCAACAATCCGATCAATGTTAAAAGAAGTCTAATGCAAGTACGGACCATCGGCTATGAGTCCGAATCGTGCTGATATAACATGCATTGAAATAAACCATCGACTATAAGAGCACATTTGAGAATGAATTAAGTTTAATCATGTTTCTTATTATCCATATTTCCAATGGACTCAGTTGTAGGGATGACTTTTAACATATGCCGATGTTTGAGCACTAATAGTCATACTTAGGGCAGCTTCAGTGTTGCTGGAAATCAAACAATAATCCAAGAATATCTAACTGAGCACACGGTGAGCATCGGTGTTTATGTGTCATATAAGAAATCAAACTCTAGATAGAGTTCGAACTCAATAAATAAACTAAATATCTCATGCAACTGGTAGTTGGCTTCACCCATCCACCGAGTGAAGGGAGGTGGAGGAGGTGGCGGCATTGAAGGAAGCGATGAAATAGGCGGTGGCCAGGAGCTGCACATGGACTGCGGATCCACCATCACCAAGGCCGCCGCCCGCCGCATCCCCATCTCTTCTGGATCAGCCTTATCCTCCGCACGAACAATCCCTTCATTTGTTTCTTAAACCAGTGGCAACCGCCAAATCTTGTTGATTTTAGTGCTCCGGTAATCCAATCTGCTCACATCCAAGACTAATTTGGTGGATCCATGGCCGGAGTGTTGAGGAGAAATACCCAATAGGGAAGAGGAGGGATGGGGAATGGGAGTACCGAAGCAAGGGGGACCTGATTTGCTTCAGTTCGCTTACAGAAGGCCTGATTTGTCCTCCTCCATGGCTTAATTTTTAGATCCATGTGGGACGGAGTAGAGAGGATGGAATGAGAGTAGAGACGACGGTGGAGAGAGTGTGGTTGAACTTTCCCCCCACTCCTGTCGGGGATAGACCCACGAGTACCATCAGAACCCGAACTGGCCCCACCAGCAAGGGGGGGGGTCTAGGACGGGGCTTTCTAAAAGACGGACTGGCCCATCCAGCAGGAGGCGGCCCGTCCCAAGTACTACCAGGCTGAGCCCACCAGTCAGGCAGCCCGGCCGGGAGGTTTGGCACGCGGAGCTTGAAACAAGATGGCGTGATCCGCACGAAGCTCGCTGATCAGGATACACTAGCCGGATATCTAGGAAAAGATCTCTGTAATCGTTATGGAATTAAATCCTTGTAATTCGGATAGAATACGGTCCCCAATCAACTTGTAACCCAAGACAGTCAGACTATATAAGGCGGCCTGGGACCTTCTCCAAAACCTAGAACCAACTCGGATATCTCGACCATCCAATACAATCCAACACACCTCATACAGGACATAGGGTATTATGTCGCCTCGACAGCCCAAACCTATCTAATTCCTTGCGTCATGTGTGACCATAGACTTCAGATCCATGATCCGCCCCTCAACAAATCAACTACGTAGGCTACCTGTGTGGATTGCTGGGCACAAACATCCGACAACTCACGGGAAGAAGAAAGGAAGTAGAGCGAGAATTTTTTTACTATATGCTCCAGTCCCTTAAATCGATGTTGACACTCTCAAGGAAACTAACCAAAACCCGACAAAAAAAAAGACTCCGTTCGGCTTCCACGGCCTGTAGTCTTCAACGTAGGACTGGAGCTGCCCTCAGGTTTCTTTCTATGAAAGAGGTAAGTCGAGGCAACATGGCATCGCGCAACCATAGCCTTGTTGCACTTGTAATCAGTATGACTTCGTGCTCATCGATGCAAAGGATGAGCAGAGGTGGCCTGGCATGGCAGCCGCTGGTGAGAAACTGGAGAAGTGACGGGACATTGGAGAAGCTCATTGGGCGCATAGCCCCTGTAAATTGGCCTAATCTTGAATTGAAAGAGCACATGTGTCATTTCCTTTTATGGTCATTGATAATATTTTTTTTTGAAATAAAAGCAGGAGCACTGCTATGTCATTTAAGAAGAAGAAGCAATTGGTACATAACGCGCCGAAGCGGACACCACCACACAAATAAACCTCCGAACATGAACAAACGCACACGACACACCACCAACCCGACCACTTGGGAGAGGAAAACGAAACAAGCCGTCGACGCCCGCGCCGTTGTCACCAACGATGTGCCACGACGAAACCGCAGCCCGCTGCGAACCCGAGCGGCCCCTCCAAGCTCCTCCACCATGAGACTGTCAAACTCAGGCCGAACACACGATCGTCGATCCCTCAGAGCCAGAGAAACTTCAGCAGACCACTCCCATCTCAGTACCAAGGAAGACCACTGATCCTGGCCACTCTGCGTGGGGGCCACGCCTCTCCCACCGCCTCACACTCCTCTGCCAAGGACTCAGATATCAGAGACCGCGATGAGAGCACCGCCTCTGCCCAGCCGACAACGAGATCACCACCGCACCAAGCGCAACAGCACAAGCCCTCGAGCGCACATGGGCCCTCAGCACCTCCACGGCAACACGAACCAAGAGCGGTTCCAGCAGCACCTCCAGACGACCTCCACCACCACAACCACAAGCCGGGGTCCCAAACTACGACGCCTCCAAGAAGGGTACGACGCCAAAGCGCCGCCGTCGCACGTCCGAAGATGGACAAGGTTTTCACCCTGAGAGCCCCGCGCGACAGAAAGCATGGTGCCTCGCAATGATGCCCCCAGCGGGGAAACGACGCCGTAAGGCGCCGCCATCATGCCCACCAACAGAACGTCAGTGAAGGCTTTCGCCCGATATCGCACCATGTCTGCCGCACATCCGTGGTCAAAGCAGTAGCCCGCACACCACCACCTCCGCAACGCCTCCACTGGAAGAAGGCCTGCGCAGCTCGGAGCACCACCACGGCGCCGCCCAACATGCCCAGCCATCTCCCAAGCCCCGCCCCCATGGCGGCGCCAGCACAGCATCAACGACGAGGAGAGGAAGTGATGGCAGCCGGCCGCAGCACCCGGCCAAGGCCAACCCACACCCGAAGAGCAATGTAGGGAGCCCCAACCAAGCAGCCAGCGCCCAACCGAGCAGCCAGCGACGCCAGCACCAGCAGGCCGCGACGCAAGCACCAGCACGCCAGGACCAGCACGCCGCGCCGACCAGCGCCCAAGCTGGCCCCGNCCCCTCCGAGAGCCGGCCGGCCGCGCCCGACCAAATCACCGAGGGAGGGGAGAAAGGCCCCGCCGCCACCTTCCCCGTGGGCCGCGCGGGATGCCGGCAGCCCACTCCGGCGGCGGCGCGGCGAGGAAGGGCGGGGTGAAGGGGCTGCGGCGGCTAGGGTTTGCCGCCCGCGTCGCCCGCGTCGGGGGCAAGCGGACGGAACTACCTCCCTTCCAGTTTTTTTCCTTTTCTGGCCACGAGACTCTGACGGGCAAACGCCGACGAGGGCTTGGCCGGTGTGGCTGGCTATTGGCCGAGCTCGCGAGTCAGAAGTCGTTACCCCTGTGCCGCCCGCTCATGGCTGAGGACTCCATGACAGGATCACAGGACTTTGTTGCGAGGAAATGCGGATGGAGTGGCAGTGCCGCAGGCAAGCTTGAGCACTCGTGAGCGGGCGGTTCGGCGGGAGGGAATTGATGTACCGATTGGCGAAGGCCTGAAGGGAATCATGGTTTGGCATTACTAGTTGGTTGGCATCGAACTGTTGTACATCTTTGTTTTCAGCCTACTGACTTATATCATCTCCTTTTTCTAATATTTTTTGGATACCAACCGTATTGTAGTGGTAGAATGTTGCTTGTTCTTTTGCTCTTTTGAAATGTCTCTCTATCATAGCTTGTTCTTATCTCCCCACTCACTCTGACATGTTTCTCTCTATCTTAGAGCAAGGATAATGGATACGCCCGCCGGCCGGCGTCGACGCCCGCTCTTCCGCCCGCTGAATCGCCCGCTGCTGGCGTTTCCTTCACGTGGGGCCCGATAGCAGCGACGCCGCCAGCCCTTTCACCCGCACTCCGTCGCCGACTCACGAACCGCTCGCTCCACTCTCTCTCCTGCTTTCTCTCTCCCCCACGTAGGACGTCGCCCGCTCCACGCCGACCATTATACTTGCTCTTAATCATATCTCTTGCTATAATTGCACTCTTTTGAGTAGGTACCGATCAGCAGTACTGTTCTAAATATGGGCAGTATCGTTTCACTAACAGTATAATTTTTTCCATTCATAAGTGACAAGCTCTCTATTTCAGTATTTCTCAGTATAACTGAGTTGTTGAAAATTAAAAATTCTATAGCATAAGGTCTTAATCATAAGTTGAGTGTTTGAGGTGAGGACTTGACTAATTGAGTGTTTGAAGAGTTTGTTTTTGTAAGCTGAAAGAAAATTTTTGGCTTTGAGGTGAATTGTTCAACTTCTGAGTTTAAAGTTCAAGCATGAAGTTTGAGATAAATTTTATTGGCTAGCGAACAGCAGATGGATGATAAAGCAATATAATTGTGTGAAACTTGAAAGTATAATATCCTTCATCTAATACTCTCGCCGCTCTAGCTTTGTGCTAATCAAATTTATAATTCTGACCAAGTTTATATAAAGTAGCACCAACACATCTACAACATCAAATTAATTGTATTTTTTTGCAAGTACCAAATTAATTGTATTTAACCCACCATAAAACAAGTATTGATAGTGTATTTAGTATTTAGAAGTTACAATCTTTTTCTATGACCTTGATCAAAATTAGATAAATCTAGTTTATTACAACAAAGTTAAAGTGAATTATAATTTGAACCAGATGAATTATGTTTAATTATAATCCACAAGCTAAATGACACGTATACTTCGTTGCTAATCGCAACAGCCATGCACACGCAAATGACCTACCATGGAATGCTGAGTAAAGTTCACCGGCGGTCCTCTAACTTGTCATGATGTGTCATCCCGGTCCCTAAACTCACAAATTGCATATTCGGGTCCCTAAAGTTAGCTCCGGGTGTCATCCCGGTCCCTAAACTTTCAAATTGCAGATCTAGTCCCTCAAACTCAGCTTTGGGGGTCATCCTGGTCCCCGATCTCGCAAACATAATTGCACCATAAATCAACACATGTGGAGTAAGCGTTGCACATCTACAGAATGTCTCCCAAATATCCATTTCCCTCGAAAAATTAGTACCATCATGACTTGCGATGGAAAAGACAACAATGGGTGAAAGATTTTAGCTTAGTTATATGATCTCAATATTCAGAATATTATTTAAGATGAGGATTAAAAATTAGATAGTTTCTTATCTCCATTCTGTTAGCCACTCTTTTTTTTAAATAGACATTCGAATTCAATTTTCCTAGGTAATGCATAATAAGTTTGTTATTATTAATTAAATTAAACAATAAGTTATCAAAACTACGTAGCTATGTAATGGAACTTCACAACTTATCACACATTTGGCCTTATCCAAGTAATCAATATGGAAACAATTACACAAGTGTTTTCATTGAACTTATATTGGTTAAATATATATCGATATAGTTTGAAAATGCATATTTGTAAGTTCGGGGATTGGGATGACACCCGAAGCTAAGTTTGAGGGGCTAAATCAGCAATTTGCATGTTCGGGGACCATAATGACACCCAAACCTAACTTTAGGGACCCAAATATGCAATTTGTGAGTTCGGGGACCGGGATGACACAACGTGACAAGTTTAAGGACCGCTGGTGGACTTTACTCTGGAACGCTGGACTGATATCTGCAGCAATCCCAGTCGTTCCAAACCGGGTCATGATCATGATAGTTTTCAGGTTAGTTTTTTTTTAAAAAAAAGGTTCAAAGGGTAGATTGGTAAGAAAAGTAGGGATTCCTGGGCCGATAGTTGCTGTTGCACTAGATTGAAGAACTCAAGCCCAACGGTAATTCAAAGGAGAGAGCTTAAAGATGTTAGTTCCGCAAGAAGAAAAGTCCTATTTACCTCCTTGATCGTGGGATGAGTTTGTGTTTCCTCCCCGAGCTCAAAAACCGTCCGGCCTGACTCCTTCGTCTTACTAAACCAGTTACAAAACCCCCTAACTCAAATCCAGAGCAGTTCTGGCTGAGATGGCGATAGCTTGGAAATCCGGCGTGGTATGGGCCCACATGTCATAGATTATGGTCCGAAAAGGTCAAGGGGGTAGCAAAGGGGCTCCTATACATCAAACAGAAGTTCTGTAAGCAAATCATCTTTAAGCCCATTAGGCCCAACTCCATCTTCTTCCACCTCTGGCCTCCGGTCATTCTCTTCTTCCTCCTCGCGATCTCTTCTTCCCCCCGCCGCCCACTGCTCGCCGTTGCCCCCGCAGTCCTCTGCAGCCCTCGGCGGGCAGCGCCCACACCGCCGTGCTGCACAGCCCTCGCGCCCACCTCCTGTCCGGCGCTGCGCCCGCAACCCCTTCTTGCTCGCCCCCACCGCCGGATATCCAGCCCCGCCCGGAAGCGCCGCCTTGCCTCCGCCACCAGCCCAACCGCAACCACCGCCGGGCCTGCCGCCGCCCCCGACCCCCTCCTCTAGGTCCGGAGGACATTGGAGCCCCCAGAAACCCCAACCCTAACCCCTAACCCTAACCTCGCCGCCGCCTCGACCACTGGCCGCAGCGGCCCGCTCCGTCCGTCTCCCACCCCGCCGCCTCGACCACTGGCCGCAGCAGCCCACTCCGCCCGTCTCCCACCCCGCCGCCTACCTTTCTTCGCCTCGGACTCCGGCGGCGACTTTCGCACGTGGGCGAGACTCACGAGAGAGATAAGAGATGGAGGAAGACGAAGGGGATCGTGCGGCCAAAAACGGCCGCACGAGTCTCAAACATCGGAAAAAGAAGAAAAAAAAAATCTTCCGAAAAATATATAGGGTCCCCGGGCAGCAAATGCCCATGCCAAGGTGGCCTCGGCTCAGAACGCACTGTCACCAAACGACCCAAACGAACGAGCCATCAGGCCATCATGCCTCGTGGCCGTTTGTCCCTTTTGGGCCGGTTTGAGCTGTCTTGGGCCCATGTTTTTTATTTTCATGATACAGCAAGTGTTGAACTTTGCTAAAAACACAGTGTGTTGTACTATACTATTTGTAGGTAGGTAGACTCGTTATTTGCATCTTCATATGTAATTGCTCGAATCCCGTTCCCTCCCTCCTAAATTATATGTTGATTTTTTCTGCAATGTTTGAATATTTGTCTTATTTAAAAATTTTATACGAATATATGAAAATATAATAATATTTAAAAAATTAATACTAAATTGAAGCACAAATAAAACAAATGATGTTGATAATGATTAAAAGGAACGGTGATACGTTATGAGTAAAATTTAACAGGGACAATTAATTTGAGATGAAAAGAGTATGCTGCTCAAACTGGCCAAATACGATTGCAGAAACCATGCGTGAACTGAACTTCTCGTTCCAGCGAATCAGTGAGATCAATGGTTTTATTGATAAGGTGATGAACACAGAAGGACTCTGGTATATACGTACATCCACACCAAGTTATGTACATGCCAAAGCACAAGACAGACTATACGTGCTTGGCACACTCGATGGAAAACGAAGCTGGCAACGAGCAGCATACTATGATGCTGTACATGTACAAAACACGATAGTAGGAACTAGGAAGCGCACACACACGACACGACAGATTATGCAGCCCTGATCGCGTGCATCATGGCTTAGCCTCTGGCTCTGGGAAGTGGAACTCGGGAATGGCGGGGATCTCAGGCTTCGGCGGCAGCTCCACCTCCGGCAGCTCGGGCTTCGGCGGCAGGTCGACCTCGGGGAACGGCGGCAGCTCCGGCTTCGGCGGCAGGTGCACCTCCGGGAACGGTGGCAGCTCGTGCTCTGGAACCGGCAGCTCCGGCACAGGCAGGTGCGGCGGGAACTCCTCTTCCTCCTTGGGCGCTTCCTCCTTGGGCGCCTCCTCCTCCTCCAACCTCTGCGCCGCGCTGCTCAAGACGGCGCTGGAGAGGAGTGTTAGAAATATAGGCAGCATTCGACATATTTTAATTTCGAATAAGAGCATGTAAATCATAATGACAATTTGTGATCCAGTGAGATCATGATATGTGCATGTGTTCAAGTTTAATCTCATATTAAACAAGAACAAAATAAAGAACCACAGAAGGTTCAGAATGTACCCTGAGACGGGGCCGCTGCCGGAGGCATTGGCTGCGCCGTTATCAACTGGATTAGTCATGCTAATCGGTTGACCTTGTTCGGTGTAGCCGTACAAATTCGATGCAGTGACGAGTTGATGCAGTGCAGTCCCTCGAACGGCACCGGGAAGTAGTGGATGTAGTCGTACAGGCCACCAGGAAGAAGACGATGCAGACGAATTTGAGCAGTCGCGTGAAGACGCTCCCCAAAAACCGAGACTCTGCTCTCGCTAGAACCGTGCGCGCAGTGCTAGCGATGGGGAGGCAAGCGTTGCAGCAGAAACAATGAGGGAGAAGGAAGAGGTCTCCTAAACAGGAATACCTGAGGGGTTGTGTTGGTGTGTCTCTGGGTAGGGGATGGCCTCCTTTTATAGGCGCTGCCTGACGGAGGGGGGATGCACCTGGACGCCTCTGCAGGAAAGGCAAGAATCCCGCGGAGCAAATAAGGCACGTCCCTGTGAGCGTTTAAGGTAGGTAATTGATTCTGCCATAATCCCGTTGATTTGCAAAACCACAGCACCGCAACACATCACGTCCGTCCGTCACGACACGCCCACGGCCTCGGCCCGGCGAGGCGAGCGCGCGCGCGCGTGTGGCATCCCGGTTACCCTTTGCCAACTTTATATTGGGTGTACCACGTGTCCACCTAATAAGTTGGTTGAGATCCTCTTAACTACCAATATGGTAGTAACCACTTTTAACTCTCTTTGCATTAATCGTGGGCCTTAAATATTTTAGATTTAATTGAAATATAAAAGGGCCAAGCTCAAATAAATTCAACAAGGAGCAGCGCGAGGAGGATGGCAAGGGAGGACATGGCAGTTCTCGATGCCATATTGGACCAGACGGCTCGTATGATCTGTGAGTTTGAGCTCGCTTTGTATGCGCGATGCGTGTCCAGGTGCTCTGTGTGATGGAGAATGGCTTGGGCGCTGCAGTACTTATAGGCCATTGCATTGCAGAGGTGTCGTGCGCGTCAACTAGCGCAGCTGCTCGGCGGCGCTCGAGGACTCTGGTTGGTCACCAGCAGGGGCTGGTGCAAGGTTGGTGCCTCTGTGTTCTGAACTCTGTTTCCTCAACAGTCGTAACTGCCTGGCGCGTCTGGTGAGTGGTGAGTGCATTCAGGCGCGGTTTGGTTTCCTAGTCTAGCATCTATCATGGAGGAAATCTTTTTTGTATGGAGTACTAAATAAAGTCTATTTGCAAAATCTCTTCACGGATGAGCGTAACTTTTCGAGACGAATCTAATGAGCCTAATTAATCGATGATTGGCTACAGTGATGCTACAGTAACCATCCTCTAATCATGCGGTCAAAGGCCTCATTAGATTCTTCAGGGTTTCTAGTGCAGGAGTTCTGGAGTTAGTTTTGTAAAATACCTTTATTTAATACCTTTAATTAGTGGTCAAAATTGTGAACAGTTTCTAGCACTGAAAAACCAAACGGGACCTCAGAATCCGTACGTCTGGTCTGGGCAGTCATCTTTCAGTCAACAGTCATGAAAGATGGCCAACGCTCTCTCGCACATCGTCCACATTTTCTGATCATCTGCCGAATTATTGTGGCACCATGAATTACAGCCGTCGCAAATCCACAGTTCATAGGCCGTCATGTAGCCCATTTTCTGCGCTGCATATATAGTTTCTTGGTAATAAATTCATTGCCAAACACGGGCCCGTTGATCGATCGAGTGAATCCATTTCGATCACCGGCACCCATCCTGATAACACATTGATCCACATCCACGGGGATCAGGACCTGCCAAGTTTTAACCTACCAGCGGGCGGCGATGGCGGCGGCGGCGCTTGTCCGGGACGTCGACCGAGCACTACCGCTCGCTGATCCCCTCGCTCTCGCCGCGTTCAGCCTGTTCGCTTGGCTTATCAGCCACCAGCCAGCAGTACTTCAGTCTCACAACAAATCAGCATCAGCCACCAGCCACCAGCCACCAGCCAGCCAGCAGTACTTTTCTCTCACAACAAATCAGCACCAGCCACCAGCCAATCGAACAGGCTCAACGACGACGGCCCGCTGCCTGCAGACGTGCTGTACGAGATCCTCCTCCGCGTCCCGGCGAGGGCGCTCTGCCGCCTCCGCCTCGTCTGCCGGTCGTGGCGGTCGCTCACCTCCGACCCTCGCTTCGCCAGGGCCCACTCATCCCGCCACCCCATGATCGCCGGCTTCCGTGCCCACTGTGATCAGAGCGAGATCCAAGCCGTCGACATGCGCTCCGGCAACGTGGACAAGAGGGCGCTCGGCCCCCGGATCGCGTCGGTCGCCGTCGATTTCAGCGCGCAGCTCGACCTGGCTGCGTTTCCGAAGCCGGCAGGGACTCGCGAGCCCGCGTGCTAGACCCGACCACGGGCACCGTCAACATCTTGCCCAGTGGTAGCATCGAAACTTCTTTCTCAACGTGTGTACTCGGGCACATCCCCTCCACGGGGAGTACAAGGTGCTCCGTGTCAGCGCCTACCCGTTTCCAGTTACAGATCATCGCCGGCTATGTGAAGTCATAACACTCGCTGGAGCCCAGAGGTGGAGGGCGAGGCCAGATCCTTGTCTCCCCGTATCAATGGCCCCGTTTGGTTTTCCAGTCTAGCATTTAGCATGGAGAGAATCTTTCTTGCATGGAGTACTAAATAAAGTCTATTTGCAAAACCTCTTCACGGATGAGCGTAACTTTTCGAGACGAATCTAATAAACCTAATTAATCGATGATTGGCTACAGTGATGCTACAGTAACCATCCTCTAATCATCCTTTAATCATGCGGTCAAAGGCCTCATTAGATTCTTCAGGGTTCCTAGTGCAGAGGTTCTGGAGTTAGTTTTGTAAAATATATTTATTTAATACCTTTAATTAGTGGTCAAAGTTGTGAACAGTTTCTAGCACTGGAAAACCAAACGGGGCCAATATTTCAGCGCGCAGCAGTCGGCCGAGTCATATACTTCTTCTCTTTGTTCTGTATCTCTGTCCATGACGAGCGGAGATGGGGCGATGAGCTAGCTGCAAGCAAGAGTTACGGCTCGCCGGCGTTCGCTGGATTCGATGCCGTCGGTGGCCGGAACTTTCGGCGACGAGGAGCTCTTGCTGCCTGAGGTCGCGCTGGCGACAAGTGATGCAAAAGTAAGCCTGAGCGGGAGAAGGCCGGTCCGCCGGAACAATGCGCGTCGGTTCACGCTGGCGCCGGTGCCGGCGACCACCGAGGAGCCCGCGGAAGACGTTCTCTGGGAAACCTCCGATGGCCAGGACCGAATTCTTTCGGCTGATCCAATGGCGGGGCTAAGACCCCGTACCTTTGGATCAAAGTTTTGGCCATTGGCGGAGGAGCTGAGTTCGGACGAGGAAGAAGACGAAGATGGCGCTCGGCCTTGCTCCGGGAGTGGATGCACGGCGAGCGACGCCTCAATGCCGCAACCATCGGCGGCAGAGCTAACTCGTGACGGGTGTTTGCTTTCTCGTGTTGCAGGTACATCTTCCGATTCGTTGATGGAGCCAGGACGGCAGAGGTTGAAGGTGACCACGGCACCATGGAGGAAAGATCTGAAACCCTGGCGAGGTCCGCTTCCGCCGGCCAGAGTGTCTCCAAAGTTCACCTTGGCTGATGCTGTGGCCAGGGCTCGGCCGGCCACTGGGGTGGACCGGGGCGGTGGGCACTCTGGCATGGCCGCGCGGATTCATGCGTCTGTTCCGGCTCCGACGGGCATGGCCGGCGATCGACGGACGGCAACGCCGATTTCAAATTTTGAACAGCCCCGACCGAGGGCGCGGGATCTCGGATCGCGTGGTCGGATGGTCGGGCTGGATGGGCCGGGCCGGTCGATCAGGCTTCGCGTCGGTGGACGAACGGCCCACTTCACCGAAACTGCCGGTCTCTCTGCCCTCTTCGCCCGCGCTGGATCTCCTCGGGCGCAGTTAGCGCAGGCTCGCACGCCGCCGCTTCGTATCGCTTCGGGTGACTCCCACATTCAACCCTCGGCGGCTCGTGTACCGAACGCTGCTTTCAAGGGAAGGGAGGCGCAGGGCGGGGCGGCGGATCTGCACTGCGACATGGAGAGACAGGGCGCAGGAGGGCGTGGTCGGGGTTTTGGGATGAACCGCGGCGACGAAGAGCAGTTCCCCGGCGGCGGCGGCGGCTTCCCAGGCGGCGACCTCGGTTTCGACCCTGGGTATGGCGATGCCTGGGGGAACCGGGGTCGTGGCTGGCAACGGGGGCGTTTCAGGCCGCGTGGAGCTCGGGGTTTTGTGCCGCGTCGTGGTGGTCATACTGGCAGGCCGGGCCGCGGCGGCCGGGCTGGCCGTCATGGCGCTGAAGATGTCCCGGCCGGCAACCACGGTGGCCATGAGCCGGCTTCCGCCGCCGGTGCTGGTGCCACTGGTATGGACTGTGATCAGGAGACGGAGGCGGAAGAAAAGGAAGTGGCCAGGACTGGGAAGAAGGAGAAGAGCTGCAGCCGTTGTGCTCTGAAAGGGCATCTCGCAGCGGAGTGCACCAACAAGGTATACTGTGTGATTTGCGATGGCCATGATCACGTCGATCACCGTTGCCATCTTCTCAAGCAGCCACGCCCGGTGGCGCACGCAGTGGGATATGCGGTGGCCGGCTTAGGGTTTTACCACATCCCTCACCCACCGCTGTCCCGCAAGAAGGAATCCAAGACGGCTCTCGTCAGGATTGTTGGGGGAACCCTGTCCGTGGATCAGGTAGTGGCGCAGCTTCAGCGCGTCGTCTCTGGCAAGTGGAAATGGGAGCCCGTGATTCATGAGAAGGATTCGTTCATTGTTCCTTTTCCATCCAAGAACGAGCTGCAGCGGGCGGTAGCTTTTGGTGGTGCTGATGTTAGGGACAGTGCCGTGCCCAAGGGTGTTAGGATGCAATTTGAAGAATGGCATGAGGAGGAGGAAGGATATCTGCTTCCCAAGGTTTGGATTCGAGTCACCGGCATTCGGAAGAAACTGAGGGAGTTCCTAAACCTTTGGGCCATTGGTTCCTTGCTAGGATCTACTCAGACCGTGGACATGGAAACAACTCGCAAGAGCAATTTTGGGCGGATCCTGGTAGCGGTTCTTGATCCTAAATTGTTGCCTGCTAGACTTGACATTGTGATTGGTGACCATTACTTTGACATAAAATTCGAGGTTGAGCCAGTGGGTTTTGATGATAATGGAGATGAAGTGCATTTCCAGTTTGGGGACGACGATGGTGATGACAGCCATATGGAGGAGGATAATTCCAATGACCAAACTCATGATAGGGAAGGGAAGCGGTCTAGAAAGGAGCACTCTGATGTTCAAGGTGCTACTGGTCATGGGGCTGCCCCTTGTACCAAAGGTGCCCCTTCCATGTCCACTGAGCAAAGAGAGGAGATGGAAGCGAAAATTCAGAAGATGGCGAATGAAATCACCGATATGGCAGTTGACAGGACCCTAGACTTTTGTGCGGATCGAGTAATCGCGGAGGAAGACTTTGATATGAATGAGGATGATCTTCTTGGAGAGGAGGCAGTGCTGTCCAAGAACATGGATGCACAGTTTGCACCACCTGGGGAGGATTCTTCGTTTGCTGCTGCATGGGAAGCTGATCTGGAGACGGAGGAGTCGGGCGGGGCTGCTGCCCTGGCGGTCCGGCAGGGGAGCAGGCGTGTGCGCCCACGGCCTGGGGCTCCTGCGGTGCCGGACTGCAGGGGCGCCGGCTCTGCTAACAGGGCACAGCTGTTGCCGGGCGACCTGGCTGCCGCGGCTGGGATCAAGGAGGTGGTGACCTCGCCAACTCGCTCAAGTCCGAGGCTGGCGGGACTTGCTGACCAGCACACCTTGGTGAAGGCCCAGAAGCGCGCTGCCAAAAGGAACCTCGACTCTGAAGGTAACACTAAGACCTCCTTCTGTTCTTTCTCTGATCAAACCATTCTTGCAAGTGTTAGAAATTTAGGAGTAGTACTAGGCTCTAGCTCCATGCAGATCACAGATTCTATTTCTCTTTTAAAAAATATAGAGCTTCTACGTCTTGAATCACAAGCAGACCCTTCTATAGCCGATGATATTTCAGATAGGGAGCATAATGAAATTAATGAGGAGGAAAATCGGGATTTTGAAAACCTTACTCTTGGTCATCTATGTGGTGATTTTGTGGAGGAGGTTATGGACGAGGACAGTGATCACCTAAGCTGTGACTTCGAAACTGTCTTTAAGAAAAACAAATCCAAATGCTCCTTTAGAAAAAAAGGCAAGGGTAAAATTAGGGTAATTAAAAAACACAAAACAAGTGCGAAATGAAAGGAATCTTTTGGAACAGCAGAGGTCTTAGTGACTTGGCTAAATTCAGGTTCCTATCTGATACTAGTAGAGAAGAGAAGCTAGACTTCATCGCTCTACTAGAAACGGGGAAAAAAGATTTCCCACAGAGCACTTTAAACAACATTTGTGCTGGACGAGACTTCCTATGGCACTGGTCGGAACCTCATGGTAGATCCGGGGGCATCCTACTAGGCATTAACTTGGAAGTCCTAGATATTGGAAGCATTGACGAAGGGGACTTCTATGTGAAGTTCCATCTTCGCAACAAGGACGATGGTTTCCGTTGGGTCCTAGTGGCAGTCTACGGGGCCGCTCAAGAGGAATTTAAAGAAGCATTCCTAGCTGAATTGGTACAAACTTGTGCAAAAGAAGAGTTGCCTCTTCTTGTAGGAGACGATTTTAATATCATTAGAAACCCTCAAGAAAAGAACAACGATAGATACAATGACAGATGGCCCTTTCTATTCAATGCGGTCATAGACAGCTTGGATTTAAGGGAGTTGGAGCTTTCTAATCGAAAGTTCACTTGGGCAAATTCTAGGACCGTACCAACATATGAGACCCTTGATCGCATCCTGGTTACTACCGAATGGGAGGCGAAATTCCCATTGGCTACGGTCCAAGCGCTAAATAGAGAAATTTCCGACCACACCCCACTACTTATGAGTACGGGGAATGGAACACACTCAAATAAACAACCGCTTTTTAAATTTGAGCTTGGTTGGTTACTAAGAGAGGGTTTTTCGGAGTTGGTAGCACAAGTTTGGAGAAATGAGACCCGAGGCCGAACACCATTACAAAAATGGCAATTTAAAATCCAAAAATTACGTCAATTCCTACGGGGTTGGGCGAAAAATACTAGTGGCATGTATAAGAAAGAAAAGGAGGATTTAATTAAGAAAGCCGAAGAATTAGACAAAAAGGCCGAAACAGTGTTGCTAAGTGCTCAAGAGCTTGACTTGAAACATTGTCTTAAGCAACGTCTTGTCCAGTTACTAAGAGAGGAAGAAATAAAATGGTATCAAAGAGCCAAAGCAACTAAGTTGCTACGTGGCGACTGCAATACCAAATATTTCCAACTGGTAGCAAATGGCAAACATAGGAAAACAAGGATTTTTCAGTTAGAACAAGAGGAGGGCTTAATAGTAGGGGATGAAAATCTTAAGCGCTTCATCACCAACTATTATAAGGGACTTTTTGGTGCTCCGGAACAGAACAACTTCACCTTGTTGGAATCGGCTAGAGACGATATCCCGCAAGTAACTGAGTTGGAAAACAAAATCCTTACCTCACCTTTTTTGGAAGATGAGGTCAAGAAAGCGATATTCCAAATGGAGCATAATAAGGCACCGGGTCCTGACGGTTTCCCAGCTGAATTTTATCAAGCCTTTTGGGACATCATCAAGGAGGATTTGCTACCTCTCTTTCACGAGTTCCATAATGGGCACCTTCCTCTGTTTAGTATCAATTTCGGCATTATCACTCTCCTTCCCAAACAGAAAGAGGCTAAACAAATCCAGCAATTTAGGCCCATATGTTTGCTTAATGTGAGCTTTAAGATCTTTACCAAGGTCATGGCAAATCGAATAGCTCTAGTAGCACAAAAGGTCATTAAGCCTTCCCAAACGGCTTTCATGTCCGGGAGAAACATTATGGAGGGAGTTGTTATTTTGCATGAAACCTTGCATGAGATGCATAGGAAGAAGCTTGATAGCGTCGTCCTAAAACTCGATTTTGAGAAAGCTTATGACAAGGTTAAATGGTCTTTCCTCCAACAAACTCTATGTATGAAAGGTTTTTCATCTCAATGGTGCCGATGGATAGATCAAATAGTAAAAGGAGGAAGTGTCACAATCAAGGTTAACGATGACATTGGTCACTATTTTCAAACTAAGAAAGGACTTAGACAGGGTGACCCCTTGTCTCCAATCTTGTTTAACCTAGTGGCCGACATGTTGGCCATTCTCATTGAGAGAGCAAAGAATAATGGAGAGTTCAATGGAGTCGTACCCCACCTTGTGGATGGAGGACTCTCAATCTGTAACATCCCTAGTTTGTAATTTTGGTGAATTTAAAATTTTTGTGCAACATGTGTGTAAACTCCAAGAATAATACTTCTCTCTCTCAAAAATTTCCTAATAAATATTCATGTGCATTGCATTAGGGTAATTATTATGCTAGAGTGTTTTGGCTTTCTTTGGTTTTATATGAATGCTTGAGTGGAATTCATATTTGAATCCAAACCGTTCAAATATGAATTCAAATCCTAAATAAACTAACAGGCCTAAACTCCCTTTAGCCGGCCCGTTCCCATCTCTTGGCCCAACCCCAAGCTTCCGGCCCAGTCCACAAAGTCCAGCACCGGCCCGAACTTCCCCTTTCCCTTTTCCCCGCGCGCGGCCCACCTCGCAGCCCATCAAGCCCAACACACGCGCGCCGGCCCACTCCGCGCACGGACGCCGCGCCGCTTCTTCCCTCGCCGACATGCGGGTCCCACGGCACCTGTGCTTCTTCTTCCCCGTTCGCCCGCGTGACGCCGCCGCGCAGCCTCGCCCTCTTTCCCGCCCGCGCGCGCGCCAGCCGCTCCGCCCGCCGCGAATCGCGCGAGCCCGCAACCGCCGGCCCCACACCCACGTGCTCCTGTTCCCCGCGCTCCCTTGGCTCCCACGGAAACCCCAACCCCTCGCCCAAGCCGAGCTCGCCTACAAAACCCCCTTCTCCCCCTTTCCTTTCGGCCAATCCCAAATCCCCGGGCGGAGCCCTGCCCTTTTCTTCCCAAGCCACCCCGGTTCGGAACCAAGGAGGAGGAGGAGGAGTGGAGGAGGGGAGCCGCTTGAAGAGGAGGACGCCACGCCGCCCGAGCCGCCCTCGACGCCGTGTCGCCGCCGCACGCCGCCGCGCCAAGGAGAGCGAGAAGGACGCGCCGAGAAGCCGTACCGCGAGCACTACATCCCGTTCGGCCTCACGTTCTTCTTCCAACCCCGCCGTAAGTCCTCACTCTCTTCTCCCCGTCACACGCCATGCCCTGGTCCGCGCCGCCGCGCACGACATCTGTTCCGCTCCGTGTGATGTGTGACCTCCGAATCGCTCCTGTGAATCACATGCTTGACCGGCCTTCGAGCCGCCACCAAACCCCTGCAGGAACCTCTCCAACCGAGCCCTCCCTTTCCTCTGTCTCCGTTCGCCGCCCGGTGCTCGCCATGAACGGAACACGCCGCGTCGCTCGCCGTTCTAGCACACAGACCCCTCTTGATCTTCTCCGAACCCATGTCCTTGTTCCCTTCGCGTGCGCACCGCGGGCAGGAGGCCCGAGTCACGCACGAGGAGCTCCGCCGCCTTGAATCCTTACCGCCGCTCGGCGCTCGCCGTGACCGCCGCGCTCGCCTTTCCCCTGCTTTGCGTCGAGTACTCCTTGAGCCGTCTTGATCACGTTGTGCACCTCGGGCAGGAGGTCCGGGCCGCATACGTGATGATTCCGATGCCCTTGACCGCCGTGCCCCGCGAACCGCCGCCGTGCCGCGCTCCGGAACGCGCCGTGAACGCCGCGGGCAAGCCACACCGGAGACCACACCGAAGCCAAGCCGCAAAACCCACACAGGATCCCGCGCCCCGAACCCCGTCGCTGACCCGCGGGCCCGGTCGCGTGAGTCGCTGCCGGGTGGACCCGCGTCGCCCCTGTTTCGTCCTTCGCCCGCCAAAATGGCCGTGGGCCGCATCCTCGAAGCCCACGAATCCGATCTCAATCTGGACCGAAGCCCGCGAGAGATCCGGCCCGAGAACAGCCCAATCACCGGC